>SJYQ01000783.1:0-123991 GCA_006410935.1 Redunca redunca | reverse complement strand
TGCCATGAGGGTGGTGTCATCTGCATATNNNCCGGCAATCTTGATTCCAGCTTGTGTTTCTTCCAGTCCAGCGTTTCTCATGGTGTACCCTGGATATAAGTTAAATAAGCAGGGTGACAATATACAGCCTAGACGTACTCCTTTTCCTATTTGGAACCACACAAGGCCAAACTAATCATTGCCCCCAAAGAATCACAGTTTCTAAATTAGTGGAATCAGAATTAGAGGTCTTACTCCTGAGAGTCATACGAATTGTGAATCATCTAGACAAAGATGCTTCGACAATCCACAGTGAACTTCTCCAGCATATTATGGGTTAGTGAGTAAGAGGAGAGATTTTGCATTTCCAATGCTAGTCCAGCTGGAAGCTGTCATCACTTGGGTTCATCACTTATGTGCCAAGCCATGAACTTTGTTACATTTCTGGTCTCCCTTGCCCCACACCGTTTGTTCCATTGGCCTTCCCTTGGCTCTTCCTCCAGGAAGCCTTCTTTTCTTCCTCAAGTTTAGAGTCATGGCTCCTCCCATGCACCTACCCTTTTGGTAACGTGAGTCTTGATTCCTTGGATCATGATGGCCTGTTGTCGACTTTGAGGGCCAGCCCCAGCTACCTAATTCCCTCCTGCCTGACACATAGTGGGGCCTCTGTAAATACTTGTGGAATGACTGAACGGAGGAAAACTGAAAGCTAGCAGTTTGCTTGGTTACAAAAAGAAGTGTAGTAGAAAAAAAATAAAAACTCAGAACCAGAAAACATGTCCTTTGGTGTTGGTTCTCTTGATTCTCACTTATCAGACAAGTGGATAAATAAGTGGGTTGAACGAAATGATTCTGAATGGGGAGGCTTTGTGTTTCTCGTGAGCACTCTCTTGTGTACAGTGCTGTCACAATGAAAGTTGATCTGCATTATTAAAAAGCAAAAGGGTGTCTGTGTATCTGGAATCACAGCAAGCAAAGTATTGTTTAAACATCAACTCAGATCTTGTCGCTCCTCTGAACAACACCCCTCTTCCAAGCGACAGTTCTTACAATGAGCATCAAGCATCTATGCCATCCAGTCCCCAGCCCCTCTTTGACTCCCCCGCTCCCGCCCTTATTTCTCCACCTCACACTGCTCCAGCCATACTGGCCTCACTCACTGATCATCACATGCCTCAAGCACCCTCCTACCTCAGTGTTTTGTAATTGCTTTTCCTTTTGCCTGGAATGATCTTTGCCAGTGAGACTTGCATGGCTTCTTCTGGACTACCTGTGGGTCTTTGTTTGGGTGTCCCATGTTGGGATTGAAGGCAAAAGGAGAAGGCGACGGCGGAGGATGACATGGTTGGATAGCATCACTGATTCAAGGGACAGGAACTTGGGTGAACCCTGGGAGATGGTAAAGTACAGGGAGGCCTGACATGCTGCGGTCCATGGCGTCAGTTGCAAAGAGTCAGACACGACTCAGCCACTAAACAACAGCAAGCCGTGCTTGGAAGGCCTTCTCTAGCCACTCCATCTCAAATTACAGCCACTCCCCAGTTGTCTTATTTCCTCTCTCTGATGTGCTTTTATCCTCCTGAGCTTCTTTTGGCATTCTATCTATTTAACTTATTTCTATCTCTTCCTCTGTCCCCTCCACCTCCAACCTCCTTAGAGTACATGTGCCATGATTCTACTCATTTTTATTGAATGGCAGCAGGCAAATGTAAAAGTTTACATATTACAGTGAACTCAACACATGATCACAATCTGAATATACCCATATAAGTGGCCACCAGTGACTCGGTGATAAAGAACCTGCCTGCCAATACGGGAGACAGAGGTTTGATTCCTTGGTTGAGAAGATCCCCTGGAGAAGGAAATGGCAGCCCACTCCAGTATTCTTGTCTGGGAAATCCCATGGACAGAGGAGCCTGGTGGGCTATAGTCTACAGGGTTCTGAAAGAGTTGGACATGACTTAGCCACTAAGCAATAACAGCAGCACAGAAAGCCCCATTCATTCCTCTTTCTAGTCACTTCTTTCCATTTTAAGGGCTACTACCATCCTGAATCCCTGGTAGGGACTTTTCACTGCTGTATCCATAGCACATGGTGGGCACAAAGTCAACACTAGTTGGGTTTGTTAAAAACGCTGGGAGAGAAACCTGTATGTCTAGATTTCTAATGCTGGTCTCTAATTGTAGATTAGTCTCAGTCATTGGAAAATGCAGTTAGAGGCTTTTGAAGTATCTGTTTGCCAGACACTGGCTACTATGACTTAGCCTATTAGGTGTGTCACTTGTTTCTGCTGTGTTGGCCTTGATTATTTAAGTATTTTACCTGTGATCTCTGTAAGTTCACTCTTCCTGCTCGTAGTTTTAATTTACTGTCTATTCTGTTTGCTAGGCACTTAATCAGACATCTCTCTGGTGATTGTCTTACAGGATTATTTAACTTCTCCTGGCCTTTCAACTACATGGTAAATTCAGCCAAGCGTAATAAATTTGTACCAAAACTTGCCCTCTGGTCTTGATTCTTTCCTAGCTAAAATTATTGCACACTTCTGTTCCTGGTTACTGGCCACTATCCGGGACTCTGGGAGTGTGGGTTTCTCTTCCAGTTGGATGCCTGCGTTAGGATTGCAGCTACTGTAGGTAGTGTCATCAGATTTGATTATACTGATAACCATTTGAGATGTGATAGTGAGTTTAAGGATGCAGTGGCTTCTGAGAATTTTGGTTAGCACTTCCTCTAAATGTATATGTGCCTGCAAACTCAAGAATCAGTACGTCATTAATGAGTGACGTTATTGGGCCTTTATCCTGGCAAATAACAGAGAAGTGTCCAGAGTTCCTCATACAAAGCAACGTATCAGCTGACTGTGGGGCTTGACTGTCCACAGGATGGAATATCATGCAGTCATTAAAGATCAGAAAGAAAAGCAATATATTTTAGGACCAATTTTGTGTTCTCTTTTTCTAAAACCATGTCCCGTGTACTTGATTCTCTTAATACTCACAGCACACCCGCCCCCTCTCCGCCCCCAGCCCATAGGGCTGTCCTGTAAGCAAGACCCAAGTATCACTTAGAATGCTCTCAGCTGCAAGTCAGAAGAGACTCAACCCTGAGCAGTGAGAAAATATAGAAAAATGTTACCATTTATACTAGATATACAGAGGTGGTAGATTTCCAGGTAATCAGTGGCCAGCCACTGTTCATTGTGAAAGCAAATGGTTTCCATCTTTCTGCTCTGCCATCTGTTTTTCCCCCAGAGGTGTTCTTTTCGAGGTGGCAGAATGGAGCTATAGAAAATCTGCCATCCAAACCCACAGATAGTGATAGGCCTGTGAGGCCCACGTTACCCAGAGTTGAGATTTAGGGCAGCCTTTTTGAAGCTCACAGCTGAGTGGTGGAGGATGGACTCAGGCCAGTGAACCTGGTTCTGACCTGGAAGAGGAAGAGGGTTGAGGAAGGTGGGGGACACATGGGCCTTCATCCCACTTGCTGGGATGAGAATTGGGCATTTGGAGCATTTTTTTTTCTTTTGAGTGAACTCAAAAAGTGAAGAGTGAACAACTTCAAAGTGAACCTCTTAGTGTGATAGTGTGATTGGGGAATTAATAATAGTAAATTCTTTAATATCTATTTTGGTTAAAATTTAAAACTTAGATGTCTTAAAAGGATTTAGTTTGCTCTCTGGCACACAGATTCTTAGTATGTTAGGTGTGTAAAGGTGGTAGCCTGCAGATAGTAGCATTGTTTTAATTTAAATGATTTGGGGGATAGAAATGGGAATTTAAAGATTTGGGGAGAGGGTTCATGGTATATTTTGGGGAGAACAAGAAAAATGAAAACTCTCATGGTCTCATTGGTCCCCAACATACATTTTGCCTGATATGGTTTCCTTACTTCCATGTGGAGTTATCAAAATGGGTTGGTTAAAAAGCAAAAAGTGTGGCCATCGCTAGATGATCTGTCGAAAGTGTTCACACGCTAAACACAAAAGTGTTCTGTTTTGAAATCACTGTAGGTTTACAGAACAGCGTAAAAACAGTACAGAGAGCTTATGTGTCTTCCTTACCAGGTTTCGTCCATTGGTTCAATCGTACATGATGATAGTTAAGTATCAAAAAGAGGAATTTGACCTTGGTACAAGGTGTGTATATGGTTCTCTGCTATTTTATCAGTGCAGATTGCTGTAACCACTGCTGGAATAAGATACAGAACTATATCATCATCACAGAGATCTTCATTCCATCTGTTTGTAAGCACACAGTTGTCCTCCCCACCATCCCCAGTCCACTAATCTGTTTTATGTCCGGAAGGCAGCTATGCTTACCACTACACCACTGATGTCTGTGTGTGTAGTTCTGCATGGTTTTGTCATTTTGAGAATGTTAACACGTCTGGAATCATATAGAAGGGACCTTTTGAAATTGGCTTTTGTCACTCAGCATAACGTTCCCGATCACCTTCCAGGTTGTTGTGGGCAGTGATTTTTGAGCAGTATTCCTTCATGTGGATATACCCAAGTCTGTAGAAACATGCACCTTTTACAGATTTTTTTTTTTTTTTTTGCCTAATTCCTGGTGGCTTCTGCACAAAGTTAATTATTAATAGGTGTGTACAGATGTTTGTGGACATTAGTTTTCACTTTTCTGGCCTAAATACACAACTACAAATCGTAAATATATTTATTTATATTTTAACAAAACTGGGAAGCTGTTTTCCAACAATACCTGGACCATCCCGTGTCCCCACCTGCTGTGCGTGAGAGATCTGTGGTTCCTGCATCCCCACCAGCTCTCAGAGTTGTCGCTGTTTTCATTTTGGCTTTTCCAGTAGGTATGCAGTGGTATCTCATCATGGCTGTAATTTGCATTTCCTGTATGGCTAATGGCATTGAATATCCTTTCATGCGCTCATTTGCTATCCTCTGGTGAAATATCTCTTTGTGTCCCTTGCTCACTTTCTAATTGGATTTTGTTTTGTTTTTTTTTTTTTTTTCCTATTGGGTCTTGAGTGTCTGTATACGTCCTCCAGATACTAGTCCCTTGTTGTATGTGGTTTGCAAAATATTTTTTCTCTGTCTGTTACCTGTCCCCTCATCCTTTCCACAAGCCCCTTAGTAGAGCAGATGCTCTTAATTAATATTGAGGAAGGTTAACTTACTCATTTCTTTGAATCCTACTTTTGGTATCATATCTAAGAACTCTTCACTAAGCCCCAGGTCCAGAAGATCATCTCTTATTCTACCCCCTAAAAAGGTTTTTATTTTTATATCTAATGTTGAAATTTATGATCTGTTTTGAGTTAATATTTGTACAAAGTATGAGATTTAGGTCACTGTGATGCTGCTTTTTGTTCCACTTTCCCCTCCCTTTTCTTCCTTTCCTTCTTCCTCCTCCCTTTTCTTCCTCCTTTTCAATTCTTCCACCTCCTATTTTCCTTTATCATATGCACATCTAGTTTATTTAATGTTATTTTTTGAAAAAGACTGTGCCTCCTATATTGAATTACTTTTGCTCCTTTGTCAAAAATCCTTGACTGCACGGTGCTGGTCTCTCTATGGGTTCTCTTTTCTGTTCCATTGATCTATGTGTCTCTCTGTCTACTAATACCTCAGTATTGATTACTATGGCTGTATAACCAGTCTTCAACTTGAGTGGACAGATTTCTCACACTTTTCTGCCCTCTGATGATTATAGTCTCTTTTGAAGATTTGATTCTCTGTCCTCCATCTTTTGTTGTTGTTGCCTGGATTGATCAGTGATCAGCACAGATGACTTCAGTGTGTCAGTCCCCCCAACCTCCCGGGAAGTCCTGACTTTAATGTGGCATATTTTATCTTGAGGGTTACTTCGAATGGATTAGTGATGTCTGCTTACAGTCTGGGACGCTTTGTTCTCTTTCTGGAATCCAGTTGTGCTGTGAAATGTGAGCACTGCCTGCCTTGCGTTTAGGATGGATGCATGGAAGAGGCAACGCTGGGTGTTTGCCTTCTTGGTATCAAATATGGCACTGTTGGATCTCAGCTGGAGAAGAGCCAAAAGTTTATGACTGTGGCTGAGGTGGGTGGTGGAGGGCAGGCCTTGCCCACACATTTAATCTAACCTAAATATTTCCAGTGAATCATCCTCCTCTATGACCTTGTAACATAAATCTGAGAGGAGCTGTAGTTCTTATCTTCAAACTGCAGCCAAGTTTCATTACTGTGGCTTATGTGTAGTGGCTTTGTCTTCTGGGCATCTGGTTATCCTTCTGTCTGCTGTTTAAAATCCCTTTCAAGTGAAAGGCTCTCTTGATTTATAACTTGATTTTTTTACCCCCACCCCCACCATGGGTAGAGGTGTACATGGATTAATGGTTAAAAACCATTCATTGTTAGAGTATAGCAAGAAAAGTTGGATGAGTAATTTTAAGGGAATGTACTATGTGATCTCATTTGTGTTAAGGGTTTTTGTATTGAAACTATACAACCATTAAATAGAAAGTACCATCATATTGCTAAGCATGATTGTAAATAGACAGTTTTCTACTTGGGATGAATAAGATGTTTGTAAGACCATTTTGCAATCTATTAAAGGCTAGTGGTGGAATTCTGTTGTCTTTAAATTAGGATTGTTCATATTTATTTGCATGGCTAGAAATCTCTATTAGACTGTCTTATTTTCCCTGAGATTCTGATGTGTTAAGGTGTTCCACATACTAAGATTGGGGAGTAAAATTTATTTTTAATTTTCTGTGGCGTGTTTCTATTTATAGTAGTTTGGAAATGGAAGAGAGGAAAGAGGCACTTGGAGTCCTAGCTACTCAGAAAAGTGGTTTAAGGCATTGCAGTATCGAACTATGATATTAATTTAAAAAGTTAAAACCATGACTCTTAAACAGAATTAACACATGTAAAATTCAAATCATTAATGAGATAGTAATATGGCCAAGCTGGTTGGAAGGACATTTGGAAGCAGTGTTTGTGGCTCACCGTGAAACTGTGATTGCTAGCTTTGATTCAATAGTAGTCAATCTCCTATAGATTTATAAAACCATAACTTGTTTCTCTTTCTTGAAACTGGTTCCCATTCTACAAGGTAATCTGTAACTTCACTGAGCCTGTTCTTTAATTATAGTGAATAGCAAGTCAAACAATGATACCTTCCTGTAGAAATGAAATAATTTTGAGATGACTTTGTTAAATACAACTCCAGTGGCATTGAAAGGACATGCTGCGTTCTCTTTATGTTATTTCCGTGTTTGGGATAATTTTTTCTCATCAGCTGTTTGTGAGGCACTGTCACACCATGGAGATGGACAATGCCTGAGTTTTATTTACTTTACGCTGGTGTGGCTGGCTAGTGCACCTGTCCTAAAGGTGAAGCCATTTACAAGGTTGTAGTTGAACTATCTGAGATATTTTCATTACTTTCCCCCTTTTCTGCTGACTTATAGTACTTTCAGTCTTAGCCCTATCCTCACTTCCTTCTTTCAGTCTGTTAGAAAGCATTCATGTCTTTCATATTGACTTAGCTTATTCTTACTCTTAGAAGAATGGGTGATTGGAGAAGATTGAAGTATAGAGTCCTGAACAGTTTACTTACTGTGCTGACCTGGACTTGGGCATGCTTTGCCATGTCCTTTTCACCTATGTTAACTTGAGCACATCAGTTAACCTCTAAACGTCTGTTTTGGTCATCTAAAATGGGTTGAACAGTGGTGCTTACTTTGTAGGGATATTGTGAGAATTGAAAGATGAAAGGATAAAAATGGTGCTTAGCACAGTCGTATGTGTTTGATTAAGATGATCTCTAAGTTAGCTGTATACAGACATACATATATATATTTTGGGGAGTATCTTCTTGTTTTATACACTAGATGTTCCCTAAAGGGTTTGCAAACTCAGTCGCTTAAAAGCACCAGGGGGGCACACAGTAACTTACTGAAAATAAGACACAGGAGCAGGAACAATTGGCCTCCCAGCTGAGGGAAGATTAGTGCTTTGTGGGCACTCTGGTGGAGAGTCCTGAAACTGTGTCTTGGGCCAACTGTTGTCATATGGATCTGTATGACTTGATATTAACATTTTTAAACAGAGAAGTAGAGCTTGGATTGTCACATGTCCTTTCCCTTTTGTAAATGTTGGAACTGATCGGCATACATGAAACACTGAACATTGTGTTCTGGGCTGTACGTAGTGGGCCATCAGTTTACCGTGTTTGCTTTTGGTTGCTTTAGATTATTCCACGAGAAAGGTAAAGTTGTTCAGGGTAGACCATGTCAGAATTTAAAGTGATCACAGCATTTTCCTAGTCTTTCTGCTTTTTTTTTTATGAGACAGTTGTGTTTGGGTGGAGTCATGTGGCCCATTAGTGGTGGTACTTACAATTTTTATGCAAATAGGCTATATTTGTCCATATTCTTCCACTTTGGGGGTTATAAGGTTTAACACATATTCATTTTTGAAAGATTCGCCACACATTTAAAAAAAAAAGGCATTGATTATTGAAACTGCGGTGGGAAAGAAACCAACATTGTAACAGTGGTTATGGCTGTTTATTTTCTTTTTTATGGTTTTTAATGTACTCTCTTGTCTGTTTAATGTACTCTGCTCATTAATGTACTTTGCCTAATGTGCTTCTATGACAAATATTTATTGCTTTTATAGTCAGAAAAAGCAATAAATGCTATTAAAAAAAGAATATATCATGGGAATGCCTTGACGTGTGATAATATGATTATTGATCAGTTTCATGGCCCCAAGATTGTTGCTAGAAAAGTAATGGTTCATTATTTCGTTTGCTCCCTGAAAATGATGGTGCATCTTATTGTGCTATTTAGGCATGCTTAGATGGGTCTTCCTGGGCTTGTGGTGATTTTGTTGATGGAATGGGTTTGTGGTTACCGTGGGGCATGTAAGTTGCTGGACCTGCTCCTGGGCAGCTGGCCTGCAGGGGAGACCGTCTGTTTTGGCAGAGCCAAGGGCTGTCCTACTGGGCTGTAGCCCACCAACTGTTGCAGCCACAGTGCCTCAGCTGTTGTGCTTTTTTACACACTGTTATTAGCCACGCAGACCTTTATGGTTCAAACCAGGCCACATCTGTTGTCAGTCCCATGACCTTCAAAACCCAAAGCGGAAAGAAATGCAGAACACACTTTTTATCTGAAGCCTTTCTGCAGACATGTCAGTTAACAGGGCTTAGTTAAAATTTTTTTTCTAAACTTATTTTGTAAAAGATTTTCATTTTCTTTGCCCTCCGTTAGCAGTAGCTTTTTAAATTATTGATGATTTGAGCAAATTAGTGCTCCTTAGAATGTGGTCTGTTGATCTCCTACATTTGATCCCACAAGGAGTTGGTTAAAAAATTTATTCTGGAGCCTTACTGTTGACCAAGAGAATTGTGATCTTAGGGGTGTGTTCCTTCACCAAAACTTTAAACCAGAGATTTGGACTTTTGGCTTCTCTGGTGGCTCAGACAGTAAAGAATCTGCCTTTAATGCGGGAGATCCGGATTTGATCCCTGGGTTGCTAAGATCTCCTGGAGAAGGGAGTGGCTACCCATTCCAGTATTCTTGCCTGGAGAATTCCATGGATAAGAGGAGGCTGGTGGGCTACAATCCATAGGGTCGCAAAGATTAAGATATAACTGAGCCACTGACAGTTTTCACTTTGGGCTTTTAGGATTGTGTGACCCCCAGGCACCTCCTATTGTATCGAGGTAGGCATGAAGTTAGAAAGCCAACACTGATATAGGCAACTGGGCACCTTCGGGAATACCGAGGCTTCTTAGAAAGTTTGCTTGTGGATGTAAGATTTTGGGAACGATCCTAAAGGCATGTGCTGTGCTGTGCTTAGATGCTCACTCATGTCCAACTCTTTGTGACCTCATGGATTGTAGCCTGCCAGACTCTTCTGTCCACGGGGATTCTCCAGGCAGGAATACTGGAGTGGGTTGCCATGCCCTCCAGGGGATCTTCCCAACCCAGGGATCGAACCCAGGTCTCCCTCATTGTGGGCGAATTCTTTACCAACTGAGCTACCAGGCAGATGCTTACGGTCCTTGCAGAAAGAGCAAGGACTGTATTCCCAGGGTGAACATAGTGATTCATTAATGTTTTCCAGAAGTAGTAATGTCTGAATTGAAATTGTTCTCTTCTCTGTATATGCTCTGTGTCCTCTCAACTTAGTTCTTCTGAAAAACAGAATGGTCCAAATGCCAAATTCTATGATTTTTTTTTTTTTTCCTATATTCTTCAGTGCCAAGTCATCAGACCGCCAGGCATATTCATGAGCCCTGCATTTGCAAAGCTAGAGCAGTGCAGAAACCAGGGGACCAGATCGCTCTATAAAAATACATCCCCCACAACATTCCATTGGGTTAGCTTCTTACCCAATAGAAGAGAGAAAAAAGAAGCAATTGAGTTCCTCTAATTTGTGGGACTGGGGTTGGTAGAGAGAAGGAAAAGGAGGGTTTCACTGAATGGAGTCTAGGTCACCTTTTGTCTTAGGGGCAGGAGCATTAGGAGGAAGTAAGTAACATGTTTCCAAAAGTTTAGGTGGAGATTCATTTTATACCGTATATTCAAAATATTGTGAAACGTATCCCAAACAAAATACTAATGAGATGCTTTATAATAATTTTTTTCTTACTAAGCATTTGAAATCCTTTTGTGTGTTTTATAGCACAGCCGAGTTGAGGGTTGCCCCAGGTGACTCCTGTATTTGACAGTATAGTTGGAAGGGTTTCTTCTCATCCCCAGTTCTCAGTTCAGATGGGAACATATGCCTTTGTGGAACATCCTATTTTTCTGTTGTAGCGAGAATGAGTTGTTTTCTCAGCAGTTAGTTGGTGTTAGGATAATGCCTTCCTGTGTAGGCTGTAGTGTCAGAATTCTCTTTGCAAGCTCTGGTAATAATTTTCAGGAATTATCACTTTTATCATAGTATTTTTAGTTGCAACTAGAGAGTTTTATAGGAGATTCATCAGTGTGAAATCTCTTAAAGGACAATAGAAAATACACTGTTTCTTCTGGGGGACATAGGTTGGGGCAACCTCAGTATCTTGAGTCATCCTTGGAACAGAATGTGTAATATGAGAATGGACCCCAGGTTCAAAGGTCACTGTAACAGCCCAAACATGTTCTGTGTTAATGTTTAGATCTCTAATTTTTTTTTAAAAAAGAACTAAATATGCACCATCTATTTCCCTGTTACAGGCCCTCAGACTTTGTAGGGAGGTCTCAGTGGAGCTTCATTTTCCCTCTTCTGTCTCTTTAAAGTGTCTGGGTTTGAATTCCTCTCTCTGTCCTGTGCAGTGTAAATGTGAGTTGGACAAGGTTCTTGACAATTTTGTGCCTTGGGAACTAGCAAGCTGGGAGGATTTACCCCTCAAAGTTCTGGAGAAGATTAAATGAGATCATCCAGCTGAAGAATGCAGTACCTCCCAATACATAGTGAAGTATTAAAGAAATATTAGCTATCTCAGCATCTTTATTAATTATTTTTGTTAATTTTAAAGACTTAAAGCCGTGCAGGAGGAATTATAGGAATTTTTTTTTTGATGTTGAGATAGAGGTTAAAAAAATACTTCTTTCTGAAACATATTAACAACCTTTTTTTTTTTCTTCCACCCACGGTATCTTTAGCTCCACTCCCTTTCCATTACTGTTTTGTCCTGGGTTTAGCATTGTTCTACTCTGGGTAAAATTATTTTAATATGAACTCTCTGGTTATAGCATCTCTATTAAAGTCCCTTCTCCCATACTGAATGAAGGGAAAAGTCCTTAATGCGTTTCACAAAGTCCTTTCTCGGAAACATTGATTCCTGAATAAAACCTGAGAGATCATATATGATTTCTACATTGCCTAAAATATGCAGCCTTTTTGGTTCCATTGTGGGAAATATCAGAAAAATGGTTTGCCGACGGTGGGGTGGTACAAAAGGAAAACCTAAAGTTTCTGCCAGCTTCTAACCCCATCCATTTTTCTCACATTTTCACTTAATACTCACTCACTGATTATGCAGAAATGATATTTAAGAGTGAATGTGTTTAATAAACCTCCGCAAGCAATATTTGAAGGAGTGTTTATTTTTCAAAATTCACTCAGGATTTCTGTAATCTTCAGGCCTGTAGTTCTCTTACATGGTTTGTACCAATTTGTTTCAGAGTTTTTTATGGCGTATCTTTCTCATCTGCTGTCTAAAAAATCAAAGGAACAGTTTGTTCCGTTTTCAATTTGCCTGATAGGGGAGCCTCCAAAGATACAAAGTTGCCTTTTGGCATCATTATATTAAAAAAAAATAAAGGAAACTGTCTTTTTATTCCCCCTCCTAACCCCACTTTGACTATATTGCAGAGTCATAAAAGGATTTACATTGAGAATTGAAATTGTCTCCTTGAAATTGATTTTATTCAGCCTCTTGTATACAAATAGGAGAGGAGAACAGAACTGAACTTTCAATTTTGAACTTAACTCTTCTAAAGTCATAAAACTGCTTTTCCATTTGACTCTTCAAATGGATCTTGCAGTATAATTGGTCAGACTCAGATGTTTTAGAAAAGGCACAACAAGAATGCAATTGCTTATTTAGTAGTTGCCAGTTGTTCATCAGAAACAGACTTTGGGTTAAATACTTCTTTTTCCTAAAAAAGCAAAATGAGTCTTTTTCATACAATTAGTTGAAGCCGTTGTTTATAGAGCTAGTTAAAGCTGATTTAGAGATAAATGCTTTAGCCATCTTGATGTGATCTGATGAAAATTTCCGTGTGGTTACAGTTTTTAATTAAATCATTTTATTTAAGATTGTAATAGCCCTTTTAAATTATTTTCCTTGAGACTTGCTTTGTGTTATTTGAAGTTAATAACTCCTCTTGAAGCAAAGCAGAATGCACAATATTTCTTCTGATGATTTCTTTCTGCAGTTGAGAACAAAGCAAACCACATTATTGCTGGAAAGGAAGTGAAGCTAATGCCTAATACAAATGGAGATAACAGAAATCACTTGAAGCCCTGGGATATTCCGAGTCATCAACATTAAAGTGGTTGCCTGGGCAGTACTACCCTATTGCTTGGGTAATTTTTTTCTCTTAAATTCCAGGAGCAGATCTACCTTAATTGAATCAAACCTATGGAAGGTTTGATTCTCAGTATTTCAGGAAGTAGAAATGGTCCTGTATATGGACTTAGAATAAAGAAGAGAGAAGTAATTTGGCAATTTATTGCCCTACCAGTCACAAAAGTATATTTGTCCCTGAAAACATTTTTGTAACTATAAACATTCCTGGACAGTTACTAAGGACAAAATTTCTGTTCTTGTGCAAAGATGAACTCTTGTAGTTTAATTTATTAATTATTCTTCACTCAGGTTCCTTACTGTTCTGTTGCTCACAGCTGTGGAAGAGACAGGGCTTTTTTTGTCCTTGTGGTGACAATGGAGTGTAGCTTTTGATTTTATTAAAGCAGATAACATAATTTATTCATTAAATTGAGGTAAAATTGGTGTATACTGTGAGTTTCAGCTGTAGAACATTATCATCCTGTGTTTGTGTATTCTTCAAAGTGATCTGCACCATTAGTTGCCATCCGTCACCATGAGGTTCACCCCTGTCTCCTGTCCCCTGTCCCCGTGCTTGCTGCTGCCGCCACTAAGTCGCTTCAGTCGTGTCCGACCCTGTGCGACCCCATAGACGGCAGCCCCCCAGGCTCCCCCGTCCCTGGGATTCTCCAGGCAAGAACACTGGAGTGGGTTGCCATTGCCTTCTCCCCCTGTGCTCCCTACCCTCCTGCTTTTGTATCTGTGATTTTTGTTGTTGTTTTATATTGTTTATTCATTTGTTTTGCTTTTTAGATTTTACATGAGTGAAGTCATAGTGTTTATCTTTTTCCACCTTATTTCACTTAGGATAATACCCTCAAAGCCCACCCATTTTGTTGCAGATGGAAAGATTTTCTTCTTTTTTATGGCTGTGTTGTATTCCATCACCTTCCCAGGTGGTGATAGTGGTACAGAACCTGCCTGGAAATTGAGGAGATGCAAGAGATGCAGGTTGGATCTTTGGACTGGGAAGATCCCTCTGGTGTAGGAAATGGCAGCCTGCTCCAATATTCTTGCCTGGTAAATCCCATGGACAGAGGTTCCTGGTGGGCTACAGTCTATGGGGCCACAAAAAGTTGGACACAACTGAGCGACCACAGTGTATCTGCTACATCTTCTTATCCATTTATCTATCAGTGAACACTTAGCTTGTTTCCATACTTTGGCTGTTGTAAATAATACTGCAGTGGACATAGCAGTACATATATCCTTTTAATTAGTGTTCTCTTATTCTTTGGATAAATACCCGGAAATAGAATAACTGGATCATATGGTAGTTCTGTTTTTAGTTTTTAGAGCAATCTCTGTACTAGTTTCTCTAGTGGCTGTAGTTTACAATTCCACACACAATGTAAGAGTTCCCTTTTCTCTACATCCTTGCTACCACTTGTAATTTGCTGTCTTTTTGACGACAGCCATTCTGACAGGTGTGAGATGATACGTCACTGTTGTTTTGATTTGCATTTCCCTGTTAATGATGTTGAACATCTTTCCACCTTTTATCTGCCTCTTGACTATCTGTATGTCTTTGGAAAAAAGTCTATTTGGCTTCTGCCCGTTTTTAAAATTGGATTCTTTTGTTGTTGTTGAGTTACAGGAGTTCTTTATTTCTGATATTAATCTTTACTGAATATATCATTCACAAATATCTTCTCTCATTGAGCTGGTTACCTCTTTGTTTCGTGGATGTGTCCTTCACTGTGCAAAGCTGTTTAATTTGATGTAGTCCCATCTGTTTATTTTTGCTTGTGTTTCTCTTGACTTTGGAGTCATATCCCCTCCCTTTAAGAAAAAAAATCTTTAAGACCAATGTGAAGGGGATTACCGCCTCCATTCGCTTGTAGGAACTGTATGGTTTCAGGTCTAACGTTCAAGTCTGCAATCCAATTTGAGTTCATTGTTGTGTATGGTGTAATATAGTGGCCTGTTTTAATTCTTTTGCATATGGCTGTCCAGTTTTCCCAGTACCATTTTTTGGAAGAGACTGTTCTTTCCCCATTGTATATTCTTGACTCTTTTGTTGTAAGTTAATTGTCCATATCTGTGTGGGTTTTTTCTGGGCTCTCTAGGGTTCCATTGATCTGTGTGTCTGCCTTTATGCCAATATAGAGGGTTTTTTTTTTTTGTTTTTCTAAGAGAACCATTTGGGGAGGCAGGGAGAAGCCAGTTGGGCTCAAAGCCATATGCTTGTCCATGTTTAAATGATGATAAAATTGCTTTAAAAAAAATTCACCCACCTTCAATATCCATAGTAGGGCAGTGTATACCTCTGCAAGCATTATATATAGGCAGGTAATTTTTTTCTTAAGATACTGAGAATATAGTTATGCACTATTTAGCTCTAAAAGAAAATATGGTGATAATAAGTATTCTTACCTTCTTTCTTTTCCTCCATTGTGTTTGTAAATAGATGTTTCTGATTTGCCTCTAATTAATTATCTTTTTGCTAATTGGACATGTAAAAGCAATTAATTGCTTGATTAAACTAGTGCAAATCCTAAATCAGGTGAAAAGGTGCAAAGGGGAAAATTGTAGAAAGTAATAGTAAAATAAAACTGAAAATAAACCAAATAGGCTTTTGGTCAGGTGTATGTGAATATTAGGCTACTATTTGTTTTAAACTTTCCCTCCATGAATAACTCTTTCCCACCACCGCCCCCACCCTCAACACAGGTACAAATGTACATTTTATGAATGATTTGTCTTCACTCACCCTGGGGGCCTAGGTGAGGAGCCACTGTTTTCTGCTCTTGCCAGTATCCCAGCCAGGGCAGAGTCACCTTTTCAAAGCATACATTGAGGAAAATGTTATACAGTTAGATTATGGTAATGGTTGCACAGCTCTGTAAATATACTAAGGCCCGTTATGTATCAAGAAAGCTGTTTTAAAGGAAAGCACATATGAGACATTGATTGCTTACTTGGAGTCCTTCGTTGCTTTCCCGGACTGTCTCAGAGCTAATCCTGCAGGGTCTTGCATGTGTTCCTCCTCCTCCCCCTCCTCCTCCCCGCCCTCCTTCTCACACCAGCTCACTGAGCTTCAGCCAGGCTGTCCTCCTTACTCCACTGTCTGTCCTGCCTCAGTATCCTCATCCATGCTCCCCGCCCTGCCCTCCCCCATCTTGACCTCTGTCCTCCCGTGTAGTGCATCAGTGCCTTCAACTAAAGTGATATCTCCTTTATTGATTGATCTTTTTACTTTCCTTCCCTACTAGTATTTTTCCCTATTGCATCATGCTTGCTTCACTTATTTTTTGTATTTGTTTTACCATGTACACAAATGATAGTTTATTTATGGATCGATTGAACCTGCTAGTGGAAAGAAAGCTTCAAGATGGTGGGGGTAATGTTCAGTTCAGTTCAGTTGCTCAGGCCTGTCCGACTCTTTGCTACCCCATGGACTGCAGCACACCAGGCTTCCCTATATGGTGTGTGTTGTTGAGTTCCTTGGTGTTGTCGTATACAGCCTTGGAAAGACCAGGGATACCTGCCTTACCATGTTTGCTAGAAATCCTTTTGACAAGAAAGAGTGTGGAGGTCGAGTGGGTATTTTGTTGCCTAGCAGTGCAGAACTCTTGAGACATAGACAGCTGGGGGCCATGGGGTGGCTGGCCAGCCAGGATTTATATAGTGCCTGTAACGTGGCCCCAGAGGCACCGGCTTCTGGGTTCACTAGGCTAGTCAGGTCTGACCACACTGTGACTGGCTGGTGTCTAGGGGAAAGGTGTGTTGTGTCTGGAATGCCTCTGTATGTGACCCCAGAGCCCAGGGGCTGAGGGCTTGTGCCTTCAGTGTGTTTCTACCATCTTCTGTGGTCGGGAATTAATCTTGGTGGGTATTTCTGTCACCGTGGAGCTTACTCTCTCCAAATTCTGGAAATGTGCATTATGGCACATTTTGCCAGACTTGATAAGATGTGCCATAGTTTTACAATGGGCACCCAACAATACTTAAGTTGAGCTTTTTTCTTTGCCGGTTTCTTTTTGTTCAATGAAAAATGCCCATCTCATTGAATATTTTTCATTCAATATTTCATAGGGACTATATGTATATATATGCCTCAGCTATATAAAAGGCCGAAGTTCTAAAGTTTATTCTTTGTTTCTCGGGGATAAAAAGTTGTCAGGCAGTCCCAGCTATAAATTTTAAACAAAAGAAAATATGAATGAAGGAAATTTATTAATTAGTGTCTCAGTTTGTTTTCTTAACTGAAATTTAACTTTGAATTTCTTTCTGCTTTAATGTAAGAGACTTTCTTTTTACAGACAAATTACCAATGTTTGTATAATTGTAATTGGATATTTTCCACTTCATGTTAGGAAAATCACTCTACTTTTTTCTGGTGGAACTATCAGACCATGATTTTATCTCAGACAATTGGCAGTAGCGGTGGGAGGAGTGGCTTTGACAAATTCTTTCTTTTGAAATTGTTAGGGTTTTAGTTTTCAGAGGCCCATGGAGAAACTTTATCACTTGTGATGCTTATTTAGTTTTGAGCAGGTGGAGTAACTATTAATTCACAGATGTTGTTATGAATCCTAAAACTCAGTTTTGTGAAGAATTGCTGTAGCATAGGGTCAGTTATGCAGGCTTGAGAAGAATATCTGGTTCAAGGCTATCTGTTCATAACAGAAGTTACATGCCTTTTTTGAATAATTGTACCTAAGCCACAGGATTATTGGAAGAAGTATGTCAGTCACTATGTTGATGGTACTTTTAATAGTGCCTTTTTCATAGACAAAGACTGAGTTAGTAACTAACTTATTACGGAGTTAGGCCATGGGTGGAAAACCCAGATGCCTATAGAAACTAGATAAGAAATATATGTCACCAGTGGGACTGGATGGGGTCACGATTCTTCTCTGAAGACCTACTCACTGCTTATATAACATATTTTTTTCTGTTTGAGAACAAAGTTCAGATTTCTCATTAATAAATACAGATATTAGAGTTCTTTCTCAGATTTTCTCACGTTGACAAGTAGTTAAACACATATATACACATACACTGGGTGAAACAAAACATCTGAGTCCATGCCTGCATTTACCATGGTGGCCACCAGTTGGGATGGCTAAGCTGAATCTGCCAGTTCTGTTGATGACTAAGGATTCAAAGAGGTGGCACAGTTGTAAAACGAGAAGTACAGATTTGTGGCAGTTGACAGTATTACAATATTACCTATGTATGATCTTGCCAGGAATCTTGTAGAACCTAGAGACTTGATTCTTTGGGAACCAAGCAGTAGTCAAATGGATTGGGAGGGCTGGTTATTTCTCTATGATGTTTGAAGTCAGGAGGCCAGTCCTTTTTTAGGAGGGTGCCTCTGAGCAAGAGTGAACCGAGATATCTTTCAGGTTTTCATCACACGTGTAATGAGCCCCCATTTAAATCAGTTATTTAAGTGTACCTTTTCTCAGATCTGCTGTGAAGTGTGTTTTTTTTATTTCTGAACTTTTTAAAACTGACATAGTTGAGAGCAGATGAATCACTCTAGTTTTTTGGGTCTCTTTTAGCTCTGTCAGATTTAAAAAGAAAAAAAATTCTTCCTTTTTTTAATCAGTGTTATTTTAGTGTAAAATATGGAAGAGAAGTTCATTATTTTGCCTACCTGTCTGAAGCCATTTTTACAAGCCTGTAAAGATGTTTTCTATTTTCCGGACCTAGGATACTATATTGCTGTGTGATTTCTTCTTTCTTTGAATTGCCTTTGATCTTTAGTAATCTGTTTTACTTAAAAATTTCATGGCTCTTTATTAGGTATCTTTATCACTTTAGATGATGAAAAAATACTTTTTTTGTTATAGTTGGGACAGTAGGTACATTTGTATGTGATAAAATAGGTAATCTACTGTAATAGAATCTATTGTATTTGAGGTTAGCTCAGTATCACAAACAACTGGAGGGAACATTTATAATGCAGTAGTTACAAAGGAATGCACTTTTTGATTCTACTTTTTGGGAAGCTCACTAAGTACTTTTCCTGCAATTAATTGAAATACAGGCACAAAAGGAAATGAGAGCCTGATGGAATATTTAATTACTTCAACTATAATTTGATACTTTTGCCCATTGTAGTCACAAAAAAGATAAAGATTTATTCATTTTAGACTATTGTGTGGGACTTAATGTTCTTAAATGCACTCTAAAATTTAGAGAAAATTATACTTGATAGAGATTTCATCATCCTTGAGGGATCTTTAATTTGTTTGTTGTATGAGCAATTATAATAGATATAAACAGGCTGCTTAACTGCTTGTCTGCCACTCTGGAAATAGACATTCTGCATTTGAAAATGTGAGTGCTTATTACTAGTATTGTAGTGGGCTTCTTTTTGGCAGTAACTCTGACAGAGAACTAGGACTCTTAATATGAGAGCCATCCATCCATCGTCCTAAGGAATTCTCATCCTGGCACTGGGGAACCAGAATTTCTTTGACGTTTTCATTTTTGGATGGAAGCTGACCAGTTCTCCCAGGCTTCTAAGTCCCTTTGGAATTACCTAGAACTGGACATATAGTTAAGTGGAAATACCCTCAAGTATCACTACACATTTTGTTTTGGATACAAGATATGTGACTGTGTTGTAGAAGGAGTTTGGGGCTGTTCTCTTCATAAACAGACTCTGGTTTCACCTTTACATAACTACCGTCACACCCCCATTCCCCTGTATCATAACGTTGCTATGCTTAAGTGGACATTGTCATTCATTTTGGTAAGATGAAACAGTAATGTGGAGGAAGAGTGTGGTCATTTTGAAAGACTTGGTGGCCACTGTTTTCCTTTCTTTGGAGGCACCTCTGACTTTCTTTCATTTTCACATATATAAATGCATGTGTAAATGGAATCCTTTTGTCAAAAACAGACATTAATTAACAGACTCTGTAATTTCTGTTTACACATTTGTAATTTTGAAAGAGAACATTATTGATCAATCCATAACTATTTATTCTTATGTAGCTTCAGTGATCTTTCTCTCACAGGGAAACCTATGGAAAGACATCTATGTCAGGAACGTTACTTAATATGGTGTTAAATGAGCTGGTCTCTTTGTGTGAGAAATATTCAGCCAGCAAGTTAACATGACTTGAAACTTTCTGTCCCCTCTCAAGTCAACATTTCTGTAAAACACTGAGAGTAAAGAATGACACCAAATCCTTCTGAAGATATTGTTAAGGCAGATGGGATACACAGCTGCCTTTATATTCCCAGAATAAAAACATTTATTGTTACAAACTCTGTCCGGTGGCTCTGGGAAATTAAATCATGCACATAGGAAATCATTTTGTTGATATCTTCTGTGGTAGGTAAGCTCTTAGGATATTTTGGTAGGAAAGGATTGGGCCCTTGGGTCTGGAAACATTTTTATCTTTTTCGCTTTAGGCTGGAAATGAGGTAGGCTCTGTAGAAGTTGTGAGAGGTGATAGAGTTTATGAAGACTCCCTGATGAAAAGACCTGTCACTCAGTCAGCTTTCTGCATAACAACCAACTTAAGATTCCCCCTGCTGAGTGAGACCTGGGAATCATTGGCTAGTTAACGCTATTGGTTTTGAAATCTCTACTTTTATCCTGTCAGCATTGAGAGACACATTCTCCTGGATGATAGGAGTAGCTGGATTTTCCTTTTGTAAAATCGTCTTGTCATATTATTATCATACTATCCAGACTCTTGAAAGCTATATGAGTTTAATACTCCTCATGTCCAGGTTTGTTATCTGTGTGTGTGTGGGTTCAAGTGTCATCAGACACAACCTCTTTGAAGAGGAGTGCCTAGCAGTATATAGTGTTGGGCTTTCTTTCTTCTCCACCTGTTATATCACTGTGAACCCTATTTCTTGAAGTATTATGAATCACTGCAGTCTCTCCTGAGCTTCTTGCTCTCAGATGACTTCACCTCCATAAACCACAGTGGGCTTGGCGTTGCAGAACTCGGAAGAATATGGAATATATGTTTGCATAACACCAACTCCTCCTTCTTGATAGTCACCTGATAACCATAGGCAGATTTACACTTCCTGTCTGTTCTGAGAAGTAAAACTGGATATTTTCATAAGCATGCATCATTTTTAATTGTGTAATTAAGTTGCTGACATAAGCAAGTAAGCAATTTCACATTAAGGTAAGGATCCGTAAAGGCATGCATTTACATAATTTAATTTTCTGCACAGAAGATATTGAAAATCAATAGCATGATTCATAACCTCACCATATCATTGCCATGCTGCCGTTGGTTGGCTGTTGGAGTTCAGAAGAGTGCAGAGAGTATTAAAATTGATTGAATTTGGTATGCTGAGTCTGTATCTTTACTTGGGAACCACAGATTGTTTCTTTTTGTAAATCTTTGCTCCTTGCCAATGAGACGTTAGGTTGCTTAATGTACTCTGTATACAGTTTTTGACTGCTGTTCAAATAATTTTTAAAAGTTGCTTTTAGGGAGCACTTTGTCATATGATCAAAATACATTTGAAAAAGGGACTTGAAATTGTGTTTTCAATTGTGCGATACAAGTAATACATGATTATGTTCGCATGAGGGGGAAAAAAATCACACACTACTGACATAGATGGAATAAAAGGAAAAACTAAATATAGTTACCTTTAATGAATAGTTGCTGTGTTAAAAGAAATCTGGTGCTGGGGTGGTAAAGATCTTTGCCACCTGGTTCATTTCTGAGATGC
Organism: Redunca redunca; assembly: GCA_006410935.1. Taxonomy (NCBI): domain Eukaryota; kingdom Metazoa; phylum Chordata; class Mammalia; order Artiodactyla; family Bovidae; genus Redunca; species Redunca redunca. The sequence goes on along the minus strand of SJYQ01000783.1, from coordinate 102,265 downwards.
TTCCTGAAAATTGCCTGTTAGATCCTCCAGCTAGTTCCTTCTAGCTTCATGTTTTAGACGTTTGCTCTTTCTGATAGGTGCTGCTGCTACTGCTAAGTCACTTCAGTCATGTCCGACTCTGTGCGACCCCATAGACGGCCGCCCACCAGGCTCTCCCGTCCCTGGGGTTCTCCAGGCAAGAACACTGGAGTGGGTTGCCATTTCCTTCTCCAATGCATGAAAGTGAAAAGTGAAAGTGAAGTGGCTCAGTCGTGCCCGACTCTTAGCGACCCCATGGACTGCAGCCCACCAGGCTCCTCCGTCCATGGGATTTTCCAGGCAAGAGTACTGGAGTGGGGTGCCATAAAGCGAGACAGTAGGGAAGAAGACAGTGTTTTTGCTTATGGCTCGTGAAAGCACACACACACACACACACACAGACTCTAGACTTTAACATAGGCACCGTCGATTTTTCTGGTGTTTGTGTACTCATTCAGTCACTCAGTCACTCATTACTGAGCGCATCCCATTTATCAAGCTCTGTCTTGTGAGGCAGGTTGAGAGCTCCTTGTTTCAGGGACCTTGGCGCTCTTCATGGGTTATACAGCATGTCCTTCCAAAGCAGGTCCTCCTGCCCATTGTCACCTTGCTGGGTTCAGCCTATGTCATTCCTCAGTGCTTTGGGGTATGGGATGACCAAGTTATGGCACCGCCCTCTGTCACTTCTGGTCTGTCGGTCTTTATACAGCAGAGCCACGGCCCTTACTTTTGGCCCAAGTGAAACCCCCTTCAGACAGGCAGTCCCACTGCCCAGAGCAGATGCCTTGCACCACCTTGGGATGTGTTTGGATGGCTGGGAAAATAACTGCACTTTGGGGAATGGGTTCTGTTACTTCACACAGTCAGGAGAGCATCTTCTGATGTGTACCTCCCTTGTGTCTTGAGTTGGACATATCTTTGTAGACGCGCTTTATCACTAATAGTTTAGTGGGCTTGGAGAGCTGCCGGATGTGAGACCCTAAAACCTATGGCTTGTATGCAGTCAGTTAAAGAGTGTCGGGATTACTGTCTCCTTCTAAGTACTTGGCTAAAGTACTTCCCTGATGAAGTTTTGGACTCTAGCGCCACACTGCCGGCAGAATGGGTAATGCAACTGCTGGTGGGCTTTGTTCTCCTTTGCTGCTCCCTAATATTCTCAAAGGTTCTGAGAAATAAAGGGGCTTCCCAGGTGGCACTAGTGGTTAAGAAACTGCCTGCCAATGCAGGAAACACAGGAGATATGGGTTGATCCCTGAGTCAGGAAGATCCCTTGGAGGAGGAAATGGCAACCTACTCCAGTATTCTTAGGGTTTCCCTGATATCTCAGTTGGTAAATAATCCACCTGCAATGCAGGAGACCCCGGTTGGATTCCTGGGTCAGGAAGATCCACTGGAGAGGGGAAAGCCTACCTACTCTGGTATTTTTGGGCTTCCCCTGCGGCTCAGCTGGTAAAAAATGCTCCTGCAATGTGTGAGACCTGGGTTCAATCCCTGGGCTGGGAAGATCCCTTGGAGAAGGGAAAGGCTACCCACTCCAGTATTCTGGCCTGGAGAATTCCATGGACTGTAGAGTCCATGGGGTCACAAAGAGTCAGACACGACTGAGCAACTTCTACTTTTCACTTTCCAAATCCTATCGTGGACAGAGGAGCGTGGTGGGCTACAGTCCATAGGATCACATAGAGTCAGACATAACTGAGTCAACTTAGCATGCACACATGCTTCATGTATGATTGACTGAGAAATAAAACACTTTCTAGCAAAAAAAAACAAAACAAAACTGGGGTACTAGGTATGGAGACTGATTCTAGTGGGTCTGGTATAAAGTGTATAAATTAATATCCTTGAGGATAACCTCATTCCTTCTTTACTTTTATACCTGGTTCATTTATTTGTGAACATAATCTGGCTGGAACTCTGGTTCGGTTCAGATTTGTCTTAACTGCTCAGAGTGACGCCACACTGGTGTGATTCTTGCAGTAGGCTATTCATTTCTTTGGCCAGGTCTTTACTAAAATTAAGATAGGGTTATTTAACTTGGCAAGTTACAGGCTGTGAGCGTGAGTGGTCAGTGTCACAGTGAACACGGCCTAACATCCAGCTCTGCAGGGAAGTTTTTGATTCTTATCGCTGGTTGAAAAATAGAATAGCCTGGAAAACATTTAGCAACAACAACAACAAATACTGCTATTTTGCTTCCACACCTTAGACTAAAGATGAATCTCTGGAGGCAGGGTCCAGCGCATAGGGTCTTTATTTTTTGTTCTGTTTTTAAAGCAGCTTGGGTTGAGAGAACTCAAGTCCAACAATAGCATTTTCTGCATGGAAAAATTGATTATTGGGTATTGTATCCTGTTTGAAGGTCACCAAGGTCACATTAGTGACATTGAGGGAAAAGTAAGCATTGGTGGGTAATTGGTCATGTAACTATAAGCTTTCCAGGGGATGATTTCAAATTGGCTTTGTCCTGATCTTCAGTTTTTTCAACCGAATTGATCCATATATTTTGCATTTTCTGGCTTGGTTCCATTTTGAGCACCTTTTCTGATCCTGTGCTCGACCCTCAACCACCCCCATGAGGCTTCAACTTTTGTCATAATACCTTCAGCAAGAGAGAGAAGACTTCTCTGACTGGCTGGTGTCCCCATTCCCAAACATATATATCACTAAGCTAAACCTACCAACCTCACAAGATTGGTATAAAGGATGACACCAGGTACTATGAGCAAAGCACATTTTTCAGCTCTGGGCATGTGGTGCTTTTTAAATACCTGATAACATAGTTGAAATTTGTTGCAGTATCTCTGTTTTGGTAATCATACCCTACTCCACCGGCTAGGTCACAAGTCATGGATGGGACAGTCAGTCCTGTTGCCCTGGCAGCTCCAAAGGTGGGCTTTGTTTGACTTACTCTCCTGAATCACTGCAAACCATGCCCCTGGCCCCAGTGGTATGTATGGGAACGGGGGCACAGTTTTTACTCACTGTCCTCATACAAAGAGGAAGGATTATTTGGAAGTAATTATTTAGAGTGAATTAGCTCTAAGAAGTGTAGTAAACAGATACATAAAATATCTCCCATATACATAGAAATAAGCTGAACAATTTAGGAAACTTTTTAATTGGTATTTGGCTATGTGGGTGAACCTCAGTTTCCCTATCTGTAAAATAGAGCTAAAAATACCAACCTCATTGGGTCATTATGAAGATAACACAAGTTACTATGAACAGACCATGAAGTCAACCGACTAATTTGCTTTAGTGGAGGAAAAAAATAGATGAAGAGATGGGAAATTTTGATCCCTGGAAACTTAGAATGATCCACTTCCTGAGATTCTGAATGGCTCACCTGCAAGAGTATAGGATGGATTGGATCATACGTACCTAAACCGTCATCATTCTTATAAAATGGTTAGTAATACGTGAACCGTGAACTCCCTGATGTTCAAGCTCGTTTTAGAAAAGGCAGAGGAACCAGAGATCAAATTGCCAACATCCACTGGATCATGGAAAAAGCAAGAGAGTTCCAGAAAAACATTTATTTCTGCTTTATTGACTATGCCAAAGCCTTTGACTGTGTGGATCACAATAAACTGTGGAAAATTCTGAAAGAAATGGGAATACCAGACCACCTGACCTGCCTCTTGAGAAATCTATATGCAGGTCAGGAAGCAACAGTTAGAACTGNCCTGGGATTTCTTTGGAAGGAATGATGCTGAAGCTGAAACTCCAGTACTTTGGCCACCTCATGCGAAGAGTTGATTCATTGGAAAAGACTCTGATGCTGGGAGGGATTGGGGGCAGGAGGAGAAGGGGACGGCAGAGGATGAGATGGCTGGATGGCATCATGGACACGATGGACGTGAGTCTGAGTGAACTCCGGGAGATGGTGATGGACAGGGAGGCCTGGCGTGCTGTGATTCATGGGGTCACGACTGAGCGACTGAACTGAACTGAACTGAACTTGGGTTTTGACTCTGTCATTCAGGACCAAACAGCGGGCATACATGATGCCTGGTTTACTTTGCTGATGTGTGTTTGGATTTTATAAGATTCTCACTTCCCTCCAAAGGGCTTGTATTTGTGGAGTAGCTCTTGTTCAAGCTTTATTTCTTTTAAAGCCAGTCTTGGCAACTGACATGCAAGCATAAAGTATAATACTCACAAATTTCCTGATTTTCCGTCATGACCATCACGTTGTGAACAAAATTAATGCCATCATGGTGAGATGATTATTATTATCACTACTCTGGTTAATTTGTAATAGAGACTGTATTGTGCTTTCCTGTATTGTGCCTTCAGAATCTTAAACTGAATATATAGTTCCTCTAACCATTTTCCTTGCTTTTCAAAGGCACACTTGATTTTGTTTGGGTGCATTTAAATATTAACACAGACAGCTGGGATATATTGTTTGAAGTGTAGTTCCAATTCATTTTGGATTCTGGGCACCTGTGATGCTTGTCTTCTGACACATCAGTGCAGTCAGGTGTGGGCTCACCACAGAAGAAATTTGCATCCATGAAGTGGCTGGGAGGGGAGGGCTTTGAACACTATAGCAGGCAGATGGAAGCTCTTGATAATGGGCTAGAAAATTGGATTCATTTTGAGTTTTCAAAGGAATGCATCATTAAACAGTGCTTCTTTTCTGAGCATTGCTGGCCTTGGAGGGTTTCAAGTTTCATATCTTCAGATATAGTAGGTGACTCTCTGGGATCCAGAGTTTGTGGAGGACTGGTTTTTAACCACGGGGTGGCTCCCAGGCCTGAGACTGTGCTGTGTTTGGATGGTAGAGGCCGGAGCTTTGTGGCATGCATGCTTATGTTGGATTCCTTGATCTGCTGCATACTCAGTGTCCCTGAGCGTTCACTCCCCCATCTGTATAAGAGATGGAATGCCTCCTTGCTCAGTGAATATTAAATAAGGCTGGAAGCACTTTGCACCTAGGATATAGGCTTATACACACAGTTGGAACCAAAACTGCGAGTTCCAGGTCTACTAGTTATTAAAGTTAATCAGCTACTCTAAGCTTTAGTTTGCTTATCAATAGAGTGGGCCCGTTACTGCAACACTGCATCCATTGCATGGTGGTATGTTGCAAATTATGTAAGATAATGCATGTAAAGGGTTTAGTGCACCTCGGGTTCATGGTACGGAGAAAAGTTTCACTGTAGTTTGGTCAGACGGTGAAGAATCTGCCTGCCAGTGCAGGAGACCAGGATTCGAACCCTGGGTCAAGAAGATCTTGGAGAAGTGAATGGCAACCCACTCCAGTATTCTTACCTGCAAATGCCCCCGTACAGAGGAGCCTGGCAGGCTACAATCTATGGGGTCGAGAAGAGTTGGACGTGCCTGAGCCACCTAACACATACACAGGCTATTGTTAGTATTAATGATAGTCCTTGTAATCTCTTGAGGTTCTCCTGTACTTGTTCTTCTATAGAGTCAGGAAGTTCTATTCAGCTACCGCAAGGTCTGTGCTTCTAGGCGGTCACAGGGCTGTGTGTGCATTTGACACGCTCCCGTGTGCAGTAGGGTGACGGTTTTGACTCACTGCGCCTCTCCTGTCTTGCAGCGTTGACGGAGGGCTACGTGGGGACCCTGCACGAGAACAGACAGGGCAGCTCCGTGCAGGCGCAGATCCGCAGGCGCAAGGCTTCCGGCGACCCGTACTGGGCCTACTCGGGTAAGTTGCCTTGTTCCCATCGCGATCATACGGGCCAGTTCACGTCCCATTACACTCAAAGGCACACTTTTAATCAGTTTCACGCCTGATTTCTGTTTGTTCAAACCTTTTGTAGTTCCCTGAAAGTTGAAATAGTCAAGCCTGTGTTTCCTCAAGGTGATAAGTACCTTAATTTATCTCTCCCACCTGTTTCGTCAACCTGCCTTTTCCCCTCAATTTGCATTTATTTCTGAACTTTACTTGTTAATGAGTTATTGTGCCAAACTTGTAATTTTCCGAAAGACGTGGCCTTTTCTTGTCTCTTCCCAGAGGCTGTGATTTCAGAGAGCAGAAAATACAAGCTTTGTCTCGAGCTGCTAAATATCTGCTAAATATTGCAAAGCATCACGTATCAAAACGACCTATTATGCTTTAAGAAATGCAACTTTATTTTCTAATCAGATCTTGCTAGTTTTATATATTTCAGCCCACTGCGATATTTCTGTAGCTCTTTTCAATTTTTATTTTCACTTTTCGCCTTCGAGTCAGTAAAAAGAGAGTATACATTGTTACAACTCTGAATACTGCTTTGGAAATAATTTTCTTAGATTTTAAGGGGCAGAAAAAAAAATCTACAAGAATATACAGGCCTTTCTGGTTTCTGTGTCTAACAACTATCAAAAAGAAGACAGGTGGATTGTTATTTCTAAAGAGATTCTGATGCTCAAAAATATATGGGAAATGTATTTTTAGCTAATTAAGGAGGAATTCTTGAGCAAGATAGACCACTTTAGAAATCACTATAGCACTGAATAATTCAAATTTTTTTATGAAAGTGCTTGGAGGCACAGAGTATTAGTCTCAATAATAAATGTATGCATTTTCTATGTTGTTGCTCATAGAACTGAAAGGTATTATTGTCATGATTATACCTTGGTCTTAAACCCTGAATTTCCACCTGCAAATCCTGTTAAGTTTATGTCAGTATAAAATTTATAGGCCTGATCTTTAATTACACCTTATCTATTGGCTTTTTGCATCCTTTTGTCTATTGATAAATCTCCTGCCCCTCCAGGGAGAATAGCCTATCTGTTTTGTTTTGCAAAAACAGATAGTGATTCTGAAGTCTTCCATCACACCCCATTCCTTGTGATTAGAATTATCTAATTAGAACTTTTTTGTCACCATTTCTGATAAATGAAGGAAATTGGGAGATGAAGGCTGAAATTACATATATATAGCTTCCTGCCAAGAAACCCAAAGAAAATTTATCATTTTGTTCTCTGTGTGTCTGATAGAAGTTAAGAGGCATAAAGTGGCCTGATGTTTATAGTTCATCAATTTTGAAAATAATGCTGTTGGGAAATTGGAAATTATATGACATCAGCATGTACAGTTGCAGATGGCAGTGACTTTTCCCATTATTTAGTTAAGACTGGGCATAATTAGTAGTGTGGTCTTTGGGGTGGAGCAGTGGTTGATCTTAACCCTGGCCTTGATGAAGCTCCATTTTGTATTTCTGGAATGCATTGTGTCTGGATTCGAAAACTGCTTCTGTCGGTGGAAAAGCCCATAGTTTATCTTCAGTGGGTTGGCATGCTCTTCATAAGGAATCTGGTAGTCTTGGGTTTTGCAGGGCATGTGGCCTCTGTCGCAGCTATTCAGCTCTGTCGTCGTCGTGCAGGGGCAGCCATAGGTGGGTGGACAAACTATCTGTGTCCTCACAGAAATTTATTTATGACGATGAAATTTGAATTTATTATAATTTTCATGTGTCAGGAAATCTTACATTTTAGTCTTTTTTCCCTCAACCTTTTAAAAATAGAGAAACCATTCTTACTTTGCAGGCTGTACTAAAATTGGTGGCTGGTTGGATAGGGTCCACAAGTTATAGTTTGTCAACCCTTGTTTTAGTTGCGCTTTTTTCTGGAGCCAGGATAAGGCAGTTATTTGAAGAATCCCTTAGAAGGGTATAGACTGGCTTAGAAGAACCACTGAAGTAACTTGGTAGGCATAATGGGAAAAGCAAAAGTAGAAGGAGAAGCAAAGCATAAGAGAGTTACCAGGTGAGGTTGATAGTCATCTTCTGGAACATCCCATGGTATCAATGGTTACTTTCAGCAAAGTGGTGAAGTATTGGTTTTCACGTCAAGAACTCTCAGGGTGTTCTTTGGCACTTGAACTGCCGAATGAAAGGTCATTATTTGCAGAGGGAAATGGTTTTGAATTGAGCAATAGTAAAGTAGTCCACTTCATGAGAGAGGGGTTTAATGGTCCAGATGTTAACCTCATGACTCTAGTTCACAAATTTGTATTAGTTCTTCCTAAGATAAGGCATTGTTATACTTTGGAGGTGGGGGATGGTGGTGTGTGTGTGACAGTGTGAATTTTCAAGTCACGTACGTAGACTGTGGTTCAAATTAATATCTACCATTAATACTTCTTAATATCTTTATGATGTTGGGAAGGCATTTAACTGCCTGGAGCCTCAGTCTTCCCATCTTTGAAAAAGGAATAATTAATAGCACTTCCCTCATAAAGCTGTTAATGGGAATGAAATGAGATGTGTGTGAAAAATTTAACAAATTCTGGGCATAAAGTGCCTAATGTTACTTTTTGCTATTTTTCACACTATTAGGACTTTTGCTACTGGTGATACTGTTGTTATTGGAATTCTCTTTTGGGTGCTATGATTGTTACTGGGAGATCCCTAGGTAATACTTGGAGCTCAGCAAGCTAAATTCTATCAGCCATAATTCATAAGAGTTGCCCATTTGAGATTTGGGAATGAAGATTCAGTGAACAAACTATCCTCAAGTTCAGGGCTTGACAGACTACAAACATCCACCTGTATTTGTGTGTTGTTTTATTGGGTCACAACCATATCCATTTTGTTGGCTATTGGTGATGGCTGCTTTCCTGTTAAGACTGCAGAGTTGAGTAGTTACCACACAGAACTTTGACCAAGAAGCCTAGACTATTATCAGTTAGCCCTTTACGGAAAAGGTTCGCAAGCTCCTGATCACACTGGTGCAGCCTGGGGTTTTGAGCAGATGTTCAGTTCAGTTGCTCAATCGTGTCCAACTCTTTGCGACCCCATGAATCACAGCGTGCCAGGTCTCCCTGTCCATCACCAACTCCCAGAGTTCACTCAAACTCCTGTCCATCGAGTCCGTGATGCCATCCAGCCATCTCATCCTCTGTCGTCCCCTTCTCCTCCTGCCCCCATGAGCAGATGTTAGCCTGACTCAGAAACAAAACTGGAGATTTGGAACATGTCTGTCTTTTTCTTCTGGCTTTGCATTTCCCTTGAGCTGGAATGTCCCCAGCAAATGTTCTGGTTAGCATTCACAGTGATTCTTGCATTCCTGCTTTTGAAAAGTTCTGGGAAGAATACAGATGAGGAAGTGATATGTTTTAGGAGGTGGAACAGGGAGAGGAGTCAGTGTTGGTGGTCCTGGGGCCCCTGGGTTCTGGTGTCCTTCTTCATCATGAGGTTGCCTTTGGGTACAGGATGGGGTTTGGTGAATGATGCTGATCTGGTTATTCTGGTAGCAGCCCACCCAGTCAGCCCACCGGTCACTTGAGAAGAGTTACATAAGTAGTTGAGCCGTGGAGAACTTGTTTTTTTAAGGATATTGTCATGATCGTACTTAATTAATAGTGTGACTTACCACATTAGGACTAGCCAAGTGATTTCAATGTCACTGCATCATCTTGGATAATGTCTGCATCCTATTTATATTTGAAAATGATCAACAACCTTACTCATAGGCTTATCATATGATGCCACTGTGAACACCAGCAGCTTTAGGATAGAGGACTGTTTATTGAGGAGACTGGAGACTGGTGTTTTAGTCCCACTGTGCCCATCTGAGGATAGACTCTCTCTCTGGTTCTTAGTTATTTCTACTCTAAAAAGGAGTGGTCATAATGTCTGAGTTTAGTGTGAAAACATCATGCATTGGAGAAATGAAACAGAACATAAATGTAAGATTATTATCATTAACTGTTAATAATAATGTAATTTTAAGATTGCTTTATATTCTTGGATATATTTTCCTTATACCAAGAACAGGAAAAAGGGGGAACACCTTTTGGTGTAGTTCATACAGAATTACTCTGAGAAAAACAGTAACAATAATTTAGGTGTCTACTGGAAATATTAAAACACCTGCAATGCAGGAGACCTGGGTTTGATCCCTGGGTTGGGAAGATTCCCCTGGAGAAGGGAATGGCTACCCACTCCAGTATTCTGGCCTGGAGAAATCCGTGGACTGTTTAGTAAGTACATGGGATCACAAGGAGCCCGACACGACTGAGCGACTTTCACTTTTTTTACGTCTCTTCTATTGGTTTTCTTGACTAAAATACAGATATTTTTTCTGTGTTATTTGAGGCGATGACAGCTCATGAATTTTGGAGTTCGCCCAGAACTTCTGTAAGTATTACACAAAAAGTAACACATGCTAGGTAGGTCATTGTTGCCGGAAAGGGAAATGAGAAACAAATTTGGAGCAAGTTCAAGTAGACATTTGAGGCATTTTTATAAAGCTTTCTGTTTCCTCTCCGCCCCCTCAAAGACTTAGGGAAAAACAGGTGGTGGGTTTCTCCTCCCACGCCGTTTTAATTTATCCTCTTTGGTATCTTTCTTCATTTTTAATAATCTTTATCTCATGTTCTGTTTGTATAGATAGATTCTGTGAACCAATACAAGGGGGAGCATTTCTCACTTTTAGAGGACTCCAAAATTGGGACATGCCATAACCAAAATTCCTTGAAAGACGTGTCTGGTGCTGCACTAGGTGAAGGTCAAGCAGGATTGCTCTAAGAGGCATTCCTTCCTGGCCAGGAAATTGTGGGATGAGATTTCCAAGGGCCTTACTGATTGTCCTGGGGTTTGGTGACTTGCTCAGCTGTAAAATGGAGATGAAAAGACATACCTTATATGGCTTTGAGAGCTAGCAGTAATATATGTAATCACCTGCTATGGCTGTTAATCACGTGGCCACCCCACTACACTATGCATATGAACATCTTGTTTTATAGCATGCATGTGTGTGTATGTTTGTGTGTTAGAGAGAAGGAAAAAGGGAAGGGGAAGAGGCAGAGAGAGAGAGTTTTCCTGAGCTAAATGTAGAGTTTTTAAGGACAAAGATTATAGCTTATTATTCCTTGGTTTTCCTGCTATGTGCCAAAATATCTCCTCTTGTATATATTCGGAACATATTTTTCAAATAGATGAATGCATGGATGGATAAATGAATTCATACCAGAGTCTGTGCTTGGTTGGGAACTCACTAAGGGATCTTGCCATGAAATCCAGATAAGTTAGTGGGTGATTTACAAAAGGTTTCACTGTTGGATCCTTTTAAGTAACGAGCTCCCCTGGTGAACTTAAGACATAATTAAATTCCTAAAATAACATTTCCATGCCTATTTTTAATAACGTCTATACAGGGTAAAGCAAAATACACAAATGCCTGCCCAGGTCTGCTTCTGTCATTAGAAGAATGGAAGGCGCTGTGGAACCTTCCAGTGTAATGTTAATATTGTCATATTGTGTGCCCCCCTCCTGATACCTCCTGTGAAGTCTCCTAAGGGAATCATTTCCCCGGAGACACTCTCTTTGCAGTAGAGACCTTCTGATCTGATGGGACCACACCGTTGAGATTGATTCTCGTTGAGTCCTGGCTCAAGCGTATGTCTACCTGACCCCACTCTCTTCACTCATCAGTTTCCTCTTTATTGAATTTCTATCTTCTTTACAATTCTCTAGTAATCTGTTTACAGTTTTAAAGTAGAAGTTATTGTGTGCCAGGTGTTGTGGTGTAGTGGGAGAGGCCAGAGAAATTCCTCAGAATGGCTCCTGCCAGGTTCCCTTAGAGATGGACAGGTGTTTCTAGGACCACAGAAGCCTGGAGGCATAAACAGCCTAGCCTTGACTGGGGAGCTGGAGTACCTCAGTGGGTCTGGGGCGTGTGGTCAGGTGGAACAAATTAAGGGAATAATGCAGAGTATCAGAAGTAGACCAGGAGGGGTTTAATAGAATTCTACTAGTGACCTAGAACATCTTTCTGAGGGACTCATTTAAGGATTTTATGGTGAAAATGGTCTAAGTTGGTTATATGTTTGAGTGAGAGCTCAGGTTGTAGCATTAAGGATTGGTCAGCAGGGGAAGAGAGCAGAAATTGAGAGAAATGTTGAGGTTTATCGTCAGGAATTTGAGGTATGAAAGAGCCTGTGGGAATTGATTACATTTTATATATGAAAGACAAAGCAAATGAATTGTCTGGGATGTTCCCCAGAATGATTGAAGAGGGCATTGCATTTAATTTAAATGAGTATGTGAGGAATGGTGGCTTGGTTGTAAAGATAAATTTGGACTTGAACCTATTAAGACATGGTATGGTATTTTGTTCATATTTCTTACACCCTTTAAACTTTATGTTCCTTGAGCAGAACGTTTGTCTGTAATTAATCTTTGTATCTCCCTGTTTCTAACTTAATGTTTTGAAATAGAAATAGTTTGTAGGACAAAGTACAAGCTATTTTTTCTTGTAGGTACTTGTTGTTGTTGTTTTTTTCTTTTTCACTTGATCTGTGATTACAAGGATAGACAGAGTGAGAGAAAAAAAAAACCATGTGGTCACACAGTAATCAGAACTTTATGTATAAAAGAGAAAAATGTGGTGCCATATGCCTAAGGTGCCTTGAACATTTTTCAGTGAAGACTTTGGCTTTTTTCTCTTCCATCGTTTGAATGAAATTATTAACTTAGAGATGTGTTCTTTCTCTTCTTTTTAACTTTGTTCTAATCTGTGCTACTTGAGTGCGAACATTTCTTAGCATCTTATTTCTGGAGGTGGTTTCACAAGTGTGTGTAAAGCTAACAGATGTTATTCTATGTTGTAAGAGGACATCAATAAACTGCTTAGGGTCCTTGTGACCCTTGGCAAGAGCGTATTAGAAGATAAAGTTTTATTCAGTGTTGGATTGGTATCAAGTGCTGTGTAACAGTGATAAAAGTTTCAGTTGTTGCTATGATGAGATGTTTAACATAGGTAAATGGAAGGCTGAAAGTTTGGGTTTTAAATCATCCTTGAAGGTAGCAGGCTGATGGAGACTTTTTTTTTAAGGACTCTGGCATAATCTATGAAAATATTGAACATTGATAGTCTTTGATCTAATGCCTCTGCTTCTAGGAATTTGTCTTTCAGAAATACTTGTGTGTATCCCCAGTGTGCCACTGTGAGTGTAACAGCCTAAATAACCATCAGTGGGGACTTGGGTAATTTTAGTACATCCTTATCACGAAATTCTTAGTAAACGTACCAATATGAATGAGGTTGAGCTCCAAGATGTATAAAATAATTTGGGTAATAAGGCCTCATCAATAAATAGAACTGAGAGGTTGAGAGACTGTACACAAAGGTTAATTGTGATTATCAGTGAGAAATGATGGATACTGCCTTTTTATATGTATATAATATTATAATATCTTATAGGATTATATCTGGAATGTTTTATTTTATTATGCCAATACATCCATAATATTTCCTAAGAGAATTCTTTTATAATAGATGGCTGAGTTTCATCAAATTTGGGCAGTTTTCTTTGTAACTATTAATATTTCAAGGGGAGAGGAAGAAGAAGAAAAAACTGCAAAGAAAGCCAGAAGGAAAGGAAAAGCCTTTTTTTGTCTCTTTAATTGGCTATATCTGCATTTTTCAAGTGAAACATTTTCACTGGCATTTCAAATTTTATAAGATGCTGATATGAGCCATGCAGAAATTAATGCACTGATATTGATGCAGTTTGAACATCAAGATTTATTGTACAAAGCAGTAAATATTGATGCAGGCAGAGGTAAGGTCAATATTTGCTTTGATATAACATAAATCTTAATATTTAGTAATCTTTACATTTAGTGGGCCTACAGAAGGCATATAGAGAATTATCTATAAGTATGTATTTTTCATACCTGTGATGGATCAAAGTCAGACATCTTTTTCCCTGGGCATAAATTTGAAAGGATGATACTCTCTCCTTTAAAACTGGTATCTTTGGGGCAGGGTCCAGGTGAGTATGAGTTAATAGAGGAACATGATTAATTTAAAGATTCAAAGGAATAGCATACCTAGCCTTACACATGCCTAATAATTGGAGAGCCAGTGATTTGCAATGTACTGTGTGATTTACTTAAAGGCTACTCGTTTTCCTTTGTAAGCTAACAAAATGTACTCATTTATTATATACAATTCGGTTCGTAAAACCCACTTTCTGACTGTATAAAAGAGAGGAACGTTTCTGTCATTCCCTTTGGGTATTGTTAAGTTCTGTTATGTGGAATTTTTGGGGAAATAAAATACTATTCATATATATCTTGCTGAGTAACATTTTGTCGGGTTTCCCTTACAGTCATTAAGATGAACCACACTCTTATTCCTTATCTTGTCTCTTCTCTTGCTGAGGTGAGCCTTACAAAAGGAAGAGAAAGCTTACTGAATTTCATTAGCTTTTGAACTTTTATCAATAGTATTGCCATTACGTGGCTGAAATGTCTACTGTGTGCCTAAAGAGGGCTATTCTGTTTGTTTACATATAGACAGGAACTTAGTTTAAGCTCAAGTTTAATCTTGTAGTTGAGCAAAGTGTTAAGTGATATATAGTTGTGTTGTGGTGAGTCCACCGTAAATATTGCTCCTGTCTGATACCCATGCAAATTGCTGTCTTTGGCCTTCAATAGTTTGTTAAGTGATCCTGAAATTAATCTCACTTCCATCTCTCAGCTGCTAATTTCCCATGACCCTATTTGAGATCAATAGCATTAAACATAGTACATCTTCTTGGTTTTCTTTCTTGCTATTAAAAGTTAACCTTTCCTCCATTTCAGTTATATTAAACTCTGTATTTTATCATGTAATTAAGACTTTGTTTAGGTGGAAAAAAAACAAATCAGCAGTAGGTGTATCATGTGGAACCTTGCCTTTTTGACAGATGCTTTCTGGTAACTTTAGGAATCCTTGCTTTTCATTAATAATACTACAGTGTATAATAAATAATGTTTTCCCTGAGTGTAGTATTAAATCTGATTTTTATGTCATGTGAAAAATGACTCTACTGTGGTATAAGTACTTGACTTTAGCATAATAAAGTCATTTCTTCTTAAGTTCTCTATCAAGGAGAAACTCACAATTTAGTGCTAATAGGTCTATAATAATTGTCTGTCACTTGCCAATATCACTTTTTAAAAGAAACAGGTCTTGCCCAGGGCCTTCACCTGGAAGAGTATTTTAGAATTTGATCCTGTGACTTTCATTATATCCTGGTATCCCTAATTTATGAAAGGCTGTGCTAGTTTTTTGTTTTGGTGCGTTAAGTTTCCTGTTCATTACATATTTAAGATTTTATAAAAAGTTAGCCAGTTTAATAAAAAAAGTTAAAAGTCAGCAATTGTACAGCTGGGTGTTCCAATATCACAAAATAAGTCTTCTCTAGGAGATGTTATCACCATTTTGGAAGGATTGAAAAGCCTTTTATGTGCCATACAATCAACCTGCATCTCTGCTGAGAAAAAAATCATGAAGGGTATAGAGATTCTTAAATTGGCTTAAAAATTTAGGAGATTATTTAGTGTCCTAATTTTAAGAAGTATAACTCTTTGTATGTCCTGGCTCTGGTACAGCCATGTAGATGATTAAAAATCCTAAAAACACACTGGCCCAATCCCCCTGAATTACCCCTTCATCTCTGCCTTGACCACTCCTGTTCTGGGACTTTAGGATTGAATACCTGCCCTCTACCATCCATTGTTAGAGTTCATTGCCTCTGATTTGTTAAACATCTTATATTATCATCCCTGCATCCATGATAGAGTGAATTTCAGAAAGTGAATGTGTGGACTGTGGGCTGTTTTAAGTTATGTGTTATCCTCTGTGACCCACTTAATGAATTTTGGTTACCTTGAGATCTTCACTGAGTTTGGGAAGCCACTGGATCCAAATTTCCTGTTTGTGTCAGTCCACATTCTCCCAGTCTGATATCCATTCCCTGGGAGGAAAACGAGCTTCTTCTTGAAACTGCATGAAAATTTGCTGATCCCAAAAGTATCATTTAGTTGCTCTGTCCCAATTATTGTTGGCCTCTTTCCTTCCTGGAAACCAGTGTGTCTCTCTCCCACCCTTCCCCCAGTTCCATGTGTTAGGACAGCACGCTTCCTTTGAGCAGGGCGTGCTTGCCATTAGTACATTTGGTATTGATTGGTTGTTGAGAAACTTTAGCAGGAAAATGAAATATGAGCCTGTAGTAACTAGACTATGATGAGTGTCTGCAAAGATGAGAGAAGCCATTTGTGGTGTGTTTCTGCTTCTGGGGCTCTCTGTGATAATGGGAGGTATTTTTTTCCCCACTGTTGGGAAGTGCACAGTCCACACTCTCCTCTCGGGAAGTGATTTTGACACTTATTGAATGTCCTGTGGCTTTTATATTCTTACACCACCTCCTAATGAGCTATCTTTATAACATCCTTTTTGTGTAAAGTTTGCCTTTTCTCTCACCATTCACTGGGGTGTGAAAAGGACTTTTCAACACTTATGGTCAGTTGGACCATGGACCTGCTGTGCCAGCAAGAACAAGTCAAGATTAGCTTCTTTTGTCCTGAGGATTCCTGGCTGGCAGTATTACTAGGATTTTTCTCCCGAGTTCATACTGCAGTCATTTCCAGGGGCATGTCTGTGTATAAGGATTTGCTTCTGTATCGGTTACCACGGTTTAGCATCTGGAAAAGACCTGCGGACTCTCCCGTCTTAATAGTAAGAGCAGTGTTATCTCTAAAGTTATGTGTCTAGAGGGCAGAGCAACCTTTGTACTCTGCCATCTGTAAGGCACACTGCATGTTGTTTATGTTACACCAACCAACCTTAGCTGATAGAGTTGGTACTTTGAATCCCTTTCCTCATGGCTGTAATATGACTTCCGCAGTTGCGGAGGTCAAACGCTGAAGTACAACATCCAGAGAAAGAGAAAGTATCCCTTTCCGATGTCTCTGTTTAAGAGCAAGTAAAATCTGCGTCAGAGCACCCCGCCCTTGGACTATCAACCATTCCACTTCATTGGTCAGAACTGAATCACATGTTCAAGATTCATCCAGTCACTGGCAAGAGAAATGGAGTTAGCTTGATTGGCTCAGACCAGTCAGTGTACCTAGAAGAAGCCCGGGGCTTGCCTGGCAGTTGGCTGATAAGCCCTTGGTGCTTGCTACCCTTGTTGTCCTTTCAGGTCTTAAAAGCTAAGTGATCTCACGGAACTTAAAGGAAAAGAGTTACAGGGAAGACATTTCTTTCCTTTTGAGCTGAGTTCTTGATTTCAGAAGTCTGAAGTGGTTGTAAATAAAGTAATAAGTTTCCATGAATCAGGGAGTCTTTATAACATTCAGGGTTGTACTGTCTAGTTCATCCTGTTAGCACTGGTTATACATGGCTGCTGCTGCAGCTAAGTCACTTCAGTCGTGTCCGACTCTGCGACCCCATAGACGGCAGCCCACCAGGCTCCCCAGTCCCCAGGATTCTCCAGGCAGGAACACTGGAGTGGGTTGCCATTTCCTTCTCCATAGCTATTTCCATTTAAATTGATTAGAATCAAATGAAAAATCATACGAGTTGAAATTCAGATTCTTGGTAGCCACAAATGGCTCAGTTCAGTTCAGTTCAGTTGCTCAGTCATGTCCGACTCTTTGCGACCCCATGAATCGCAGCACGCCAGGCCTCCCTGTCCATCACCATCTCCCGGAGTTCACTCAGACTCACGTCCATCGTGTCCATGATGCCATCCAGCCATCTCATCCTGGGTCGTCCCCTTCTCCTCCTGCCCTCAATCCCTCCCAGCATCAGAGTCTTTTCCCGTGAGTCAGCTCTTCGCATGAGGTGGCCAAAGTACTGGAGTTTCAGCTTCAGCATCATTCCTTCCAAAGAAATCCCAGGGCTGATCTCCTTCAGAATGGACTAGTTGGATCTCCTTGCAGTCCAAGGGACTCTCAAGAGTCTTCTCCAACACCACAATTCAAACGCATCAATTCTTCGACGCTCAGCCTTTTTCACAGTCCAACTCTCACATCCATACTTGACCACAGGAAAAACCATAGCCTTGACTAGACGGACCTTAGTCGGCAAGATAATGTCTCTGCTTTTGAATATACTGTCTAGGTTGGTCATAACTTTTCTTCCAAGGAGTAAGCGTCTTTTAATTTCATGGCTGCAGTCACCATCTGCAGTGATTTTGGAGCCCAAAAAAATAAAGTCTGACACTGTTTCTACCGTTTCCCCATCTATTTCCCATGAAGTGATGGGACCGGATGCCATGATCTTTGTTTCCTGAATGTTGAGCTTTAAGCCAACTTTTTCACTCTCCTCTTTCACCTTCATCAAGAGGCTTTTTAGCTCCTCTTCACTTTCTGCCATAAGGGTGGTGTCATCTGCGTATCTGAGGTTATTGATACTTCTCCCGGCAATCTTGATTCCAGCTTGTGTTTCTTCCAGTCCAGCGTTTCTCTTGATGTACTCTGCATGGAAGTTAAATAAGCAGGGTGACAATATACAGCCTTGACGTACTCCTTTTCCTATTTGGAACCAGTCTGTTGTTCCGTGTCCAGTTCTAACTGTTGCTTCCTGACCTGCATATAGATTTCTCAAGAGGCAGGTCAGGTGGTCTGGTATTCCCATTTCTTTCAGAATTTTCCACAGTTTATTGTGATCCACACAGTCAAAGGCTCTGGCATAGTCTATAAAGCAGAAATAGATGTTTGTCTGGAACTCTCTTGCTTTTTCCATGATGCAGCGGATGTTGGCAATTTGATTTCTGGTTCCTTTGCCTTTTCTAAAATGAGCTTGAACATCAGGCAGTTCACGGTTCACGTATTGCTGAAGCCTGGCTTGGAGAATTTTGAGCATTACTTTACTAGCATGTGAGATGAGTGCAATTGTGCGGTAGTTTGAGCATTCTTTGGCATTGCCTTTCTTTGGAATTGGAATGGCTAACACAAATGGCTAATGGCTACCTTTTTATACTGCTCAAGATACAGAATTTTTCCATCTTTGCACAAAAGACTTCTGGACAGTGCTGTTCAGAGGAGTTATACATTACAGGGAAGGAGCATTTAACATTTACTGAGTCTGTCTCAGGCACTGGGGGGAATTGCTTTGTCTCTGTTGACTGCTGTTCACACCAGCCCTCTGAGATACGCCCTTTTTACAGAAAGCAAAGTCTCTGTGGGGAAGTGGCTTCCCAAGGAGCAAGTCATTGGCCTCTCCTGAGTAGTGACCCCTGTCTGCCTGTCCCACCATCCTAGTCACTGGAGCTCAGTTTGAAAGTGGGACAATCTGATACTTGTATCCATTCCCCTAAGTGGAAAGCATTAGGTGCAGATGCTAATTTAAGATCTTCCTAAAAAACTTGCATATGCTTCAAGTGTTCAAGATTCTCAGATTCAGAAATGGCCCATAGACCTTGTTTCACTTTGTCGGTCTTGGGGAGTTGTAGCTCTTAAGCATGAATTTTGCCAAGGATCTGTATCTTTGCCTAAAATAAGAACTGACAGTGATTGACTTGTGTATGTGTGTCTGTGTGCTTTCCGGAGTTCAGTGTATTGAATTTTTCACTGAAAGGGTGTTGCTCAAAAGCTGGCCACAAGGCATGCTTAAGTCCAGGTTCTAGGGTCACAACAGAGAATAAATAGACAAAATTCCATTTTTACCTGGTGGAGACTGACAGTGTTACATGCACAAAATAATATGTAATCTCATCAAATAATACTATAAAAAATACTTTTAACTCCAGCAAAGGGAAGTGAGGCCTACATGGGGCCTTCCTGAATCTGAGAAGCTTGTGTATGTCTGAAAACCATGCATATATCTTGGATCATGTGCACATTTTTCCACGAACATCTTAAATCAACATCTGTACTTCATGAGAATGGATGCCAGTATCAGGTTGTCCCACTTCCAAACTTGGCTCCAATGACTAGGAGGGTGGGGCTGGCAGACAGGTCATTGCTTGGGAGAGGCCTCTAGCTTGCTCCCCAGGAAGTTAGGTAAGGCCAGCAAGATTCGTGACCTGGAGAGAGGTGCTATTTCAGAAGGGGAAGCTGGAGAAGGTCTCTCTGATGAGGTGGTATTAGAGGAGCAACCTTGCATGTAATGACCAAGGCGAGTAAATACTCAAGCCAGGCAATAAAGGCAGAAGCAAAGTGGAGAGAGGACGGAACTTGAAAGCTGACTCTGTTACCTTTAGTTGGGACTTACTCTAGAACTTCCAGTCGCCCAGGGTGCTGCTTAGTGTCTTACGATGCAGAGCACAGTCCCCACTAGAAAGAGTTATCTGGGCCCAAATTTCATAGTGTCAAGGTTGAGAAACTGCATGTTGGAGGCTCACCAGAGTTCCTTGCTTTCTTAAAGTCTGCCCCCACCAGCCCCCTCCCCGCCCCCCGATGCTGTAAGAAAGAGTTGCCCCTTTCTAGCTAGCTACGGATCCATTTCCTGAACAGAGCAAGTATTCTATGATGAGCTTGTGGCAGGCTGTGTTGTGCAGATTTCCTAAGGTATTACAGGACCAGGTGAGTGGCACGTTGTTCAGCCTTTTCTGAAGACTGGAGAGGAGAAATAGAAAGCTTGACAAGTTGACCATTCTGGAAGTCTTTGCATGAAATCATAAAGGAATGCACCACAACTCTGGTTGTGGTGAAAAGCCCACATCTCATATTGTGTGTCGGAGAAGGTGATGGCACCCTGCCGGGGTCCAGCCCCCGCAGGATCCAGAGAAACCCGAAGGAGAAACGGCGTCGGCGATTGAGATTGATTTAGAGAGAGACAGATAGTTAAGAATGTTGTAGAAAAGAAAATAGAGGAGAGAAGAAAAGAGGCTGATGTTCTTTGGTTTATACAGAAAGTCAATAAAGTCTCAAGACAAGAGACTTGCACCGTCTACGTGAGGCCGCAGGTGCCCTCCCGGCCTCCCGAGGGAGTGCCCGTTCAGGTCTTAGAAACCCAGGCAAATAAGTAGACACGGTGGACTTCTGTACTCCAGATGGGAACCAGCCTGAAAGAGGGAGTGAGAGGAGGAAAATGATTGGAGGAGACCAAGCTGCTTTGATCAGCGAGGCCCCTAGCTTTATTTTTAAATGGAACTTATATACCTTTTTTGCACATAGAGGGAAATGAAAGATGCAAGGTCATACAGAGTCAGCCCAACATTCCAGCAGTGTTGCCCTTATCGAAACCATGATTTTTTTGCATACCTTTCCCACAAAAGATGTTGTGTACAGTATCTTCTGGCCTTGGAGGCCTGTGAACATTTTATGACCCTCTTTTGATAAAGGCTGCTCAACTAGAAAACTTATTTTCCCTAAAAGTGTTTTTCTTTATATTTCTAATCTATGTCAGCCTCAGAAAAATGCCAAACAGAGTTACGTTTTTCACAGAGCAAAGGTGCAGTGAGTTACAAAAAAGAACCAATTAGCTCAACAGTCTGATATGGTTAAATTCAAGGCTACACTTGTTTTTCTAGCATTCTCACTATGTTAACTAATGCATTCCCAGGTGCACAGTGGATAAGAGATATGGGAACTTAGCAACAAGCATTGGCCCAATAATGAAATCCTACATCAGCACTAGCACTACTCTAATAACTTTTAACTCTTTCAAAGGCTCTATGTTTTAGGCTTTCTGTGCTTCTCACAGTTGGGAGGCTGTAAATAATTGTATGTATAGCTGCAAGAGTCTGGATATATCTGCCAAGCAAGCTAGAATGCTAACAGAGGGGGTTTGATTTGAAATATTCCTCTCATGTCCAGGAGACTTATTAGCTATAGCCCTAAGTTGATTTTCTCCAGAGAAAGGTGGTCAGGGTCAGTCCCCTGTTAATGTCAGAGGAGTTGGGGAAAGTCATGGAACAGTAAAACAGACAGATTCTGGTTTTGGGGTAGATGCTCGAGAAAGCCTAGGGAGCCCCTTGAGTTCTGAAGCCTTGCTTAACAGTTCTCTTCCACATGACTCTGTCATGGGTGGGATTTCCCATGGCGGCTCCCGGCAGCACCCCATTCCAGTACTCTTGCCTGGAAAATCCCATGGACAGAGGAGCCTGGTGGTCTGCAGTCCATGGGGTCGCGAAGAATCAGACATGACTGAGTGACTTCCCTTTCACTTTTCACTTTCATGCATTGGAGAAGGAAATGGCAACCCACTCCAGTGTTCTTGCCTGGAGAATCCCAGGGACGGGGGAGCCTGGTGGGCTGTCGTCTGTGGGGTCATACAGAGTCGGACACGACTGAAGTGACTTAGCAGCAGCAGCAATGAATGATAGCCAGGCTGTAATAAAGAGGTGATGAGATTGCTTTCATTATTACTGTTGTATTTTTGAGGTCCCTGGCGACTATTCCATGTGCCAATCCTTTGACCAAAGAGGCTGTTATGAAATAATACCTATCTCAGTATTGCTAACCATGAAGGACCCTCCAGAATACCTGATCAAGCTGCTGTAGCATCATGAGAAAATTTAGTTACCTGGCGTGAACTGTGGTAAGTCACTTCAGAGTTGAACAGGGCATAGCACACTTTCTTGGGCAATCACTTTTAACAAAGGGAGTGGAAAGGAAACATAGAGCTGTGAATGATGACAGACAGGTAATCATAAACCAACTTTTTGTCAAATACTAGCAGCTAAGTATTTTACTTATGTACCTGTTTTAATAATGACCACAGGTTCCTCCTAGAATGGATTCCTTACCTTCTGTGTATGGCTTAAACAAAAAGTATACTGTATGTGGGGGGGGTATAAGAGTGTGTAATGTGTCTGTACATGTCACCGTGCCCTTAACTTTCTATAGAGCACATGGTTATTATCTACTTTTTCTGTGTTTTAAGCGCTCTTGTTCATGTTTAGATAGACAGATTCATGTGGTCACTGCCTCTAGGAGGTCAAAGTCTCTTTTCTTTTCTGTTTTGAAAATGAAATCCATTATCAGTTAGTCAGTGACTTAGAAGGTTGAACATACCGACATTGAATATATTTATCCTGATACTTCTGTTACTATAGAAGTATTACTGTCTACTGAGAGCTTCAAAAGGTGTAAGGTCATTCATACAGCAGGGTGACCCAGAAATACTCTTTCTTTAAATTGGAATGATAACATCTTATGTAAGTATTTACATCTCCATTTAAATTGTGTTCAGACTTGCATTATTGCAGCTCCCTCCATCTCCAATTTAGGATTCAAATCCAGATGCCTGTTTATGCTGAAGGTCATGTGAGAAGCACATTTCTCCCCAAAGAAAAGTTGGAATTATCATTGTGTCTTTTTCCTACCCTGGATTCTCTCTCATATCCAAGACTAATCCCAAAGGACTTTGTCATTACTGTTGATAGGAGACTTTGTTTTTGGAATATTCTTTTACTTTAAGTTTTTTTCTCCTAGATTTTTGAATCTAACAGCTCTGATTGATGCCAACTTTTCCAGGTCTCCATCTATATATAAAAGGGATAGATTTGTGATTTTCCATCCCTCTGATGGAAATGCAGACTAAATTATAAAAAGACAGTATGCTCCTATTACAAATGTATTATTTAACGTCACTATTATATTAAAATGTTTTTCCCAATTAAAAATGCTTAATATGAAACAGCTGTTTATTATTAAAATTTTACTTAAGATAACCATAGTCCATTTTTTAAAGTAAGTAGTTTTTTGTAGTAAGAAAGGAACACCATGCTCTTTTACACTATCTTTTTTTGGCTTATTCAAATACATCATGATTTCACTGTAGTAAATTATTTTTCCTAATTTCATCATGCAGATGATGACAAAACGCATAGATTCTCAATTAAGTAATTTGTCTAAAGGTAGCTGCAACTGAGTGCTGCCCTTTGCAGAATATGTTTTATTGGATCTTAAGAGCATTTAAGATACCTTTTTTCATAGAAATTGCTTGACATTTACATATTTTAAGTGATTTTCATGAATCAAGTGCAGCTGTAATATAAAAGATAGAAAATATACACTTTCAGGGTTCAAAGACACTTCAGTGGGTTGTAGAATGCTTAAAATACAAGTTCAGATGCATATTTGGTATTTGATTTTGAGCTCTCATTACAGAACAAAATAATAGATTTATGTAGTGAGAGGACAGAAAATACGATAATGAAAAATATATTAATTGATTTCAGATTTCTGTCTGTAAAATCTTGGTCATAAATACAGTTATTAGAATCCATGTTTATGGTCTTGAATTTGATATAGAGAGAGTTATTCATCTGAAAAGCCAGCGGTCCCACCATTTATCACAATGGATTGTGAATTTATATTTCTGGAACTTACAGGTGTGATGTATGTCTCTTTTTGGTCAGGGCATTTACTGCAGGAATTAATTTTAGACATTGGGAGACTTTTATGACCATTTCAACTGTTAGTTACTTAAAGATTTAAATAATTTTACTGATTTCTTGGTGTAGCCTTTTCAAGAAGAGTTTCTGTGAACAAAAAGAGTGTCATCAGCATGAAATCGTTTGAGTCTCTCTGTGTTTCCCTCTGAACTGAGTTTCCTTGTAAGCAGTCTTTGGCAGAGGGCCAAGTAAAGGTGATTGTTCAGAGAGTTTTACCAAGTCTGTGCCACCTGTGTTCAGTAGGTGGTTAAAAGACTTTTTATGGCAGGAAAGTCCTGGTGGCAAGGAAGGTCGGGAATTGCTGAGGTGAACGTAGTAGGTATTTTTACTGCAGGATTTGTCATAACCTTTAATAATCCACTCTTACTAAAGAATTGGACACGTCTCCATTGTGCACTCATACACTCCATTAGGAAGGGAGGGGAAGACAAAAGAGGCAAAGGGGTCCGGGGTTGGGAGTATGTGGGATGGAGATTGGCTCTCCTGAGCCAGAGTATATTAGGAGAAAAAAGGAATAGCAGGTCCTCAGATTGGGACGGTAGAACACATTCCATACATTGCCACGAGGAATGAGGCACTGCAGATTCGCTCTGGATTGAGAATCACTGCTGTGCTGTGCTTAGTCACTCAGCTTCGTCCGACTCTTTTCTACCCTATCGACTGTAGCCCTCCAGGCTCCTCTGTCCATGGGGATTCTCCAGGCAGGAATACTAGAGTGGGTTGCCATGCCCCTCTCCAAGGAATCTTTCCAACCCAAAGATCAAACCCAGGTCTCCCGCATTGCTGGTGGATTCTTTACTGTCTGCACCACCAGGGAAGCCCAAGCATTAGCTAAGTCACTTCAGCTGTGTCTGATTCTTCGCGACCCCATGGACTGCAGCCCACCAGGCTCCTCGTCCATGGGATTTTCCAGGCAAGAGTACTGGAGTGGGGTGCCATTGCCTTCTCCTGAGGAAGCCCAAAACATAGTGATAATAGGTCATAACAGGATAGCATATCATGGAATTTTTAGATGGCAAAATTGACTATGGTGTTTGACCTGACAAGCTTTTTAAGATAATTGTGCTTCTGCTGCTGCTGCTAATTCATCGCTTTAGTCGTGTCCGGCTCTGTGCAACCCCAGAGATGGCAGCCCACCAGGCTCCCCCGTCCCTGAGATTCTCCAGGCAAGAACACTGGAGTGGATTGCCATTTCCTTCTCCAGTGCATGAAAGTGAAAAGTAAAAGTGAAGTCGCTCAGTCGTGTCCGTCTCTTAGCAACCCCAGGGACTGCAGCCTACCAGGCTCCTCCACCCATGGGATTTGCCAGGCAAGAGTACTGGAGTGGGGTGCCATTGCCTTCTCCAGATAATTGTGAGAAGTTCCTTATTGCAAGTGGGTGACTTTAAGTATTTCTTACCTTTTTTGGGGGGGTGGGGTAACAAATGTGGCATAGATTTCATTTCCCTTTGATTTCTGCCATGTCAGCCTTGGAAAGCATGGATGAAATTGATTGTAACTCACACTGGAGACGAAGAACAATGATTGGTTGCCGAATTAATCCCTGGGTTGGAAAGATCCCTTGGAGGACAGAGTGGCAACCCATTCTGTCTAGTTTTCTTGCCTGATAATCTCATGGACAGAGGAGTCTGGCTGGGCTGCAGTTCATGGGGTTGCAAAGACATGACTGATCATGCACACACACTTACATGTTCACCCCTGATCTGTATAGTTAAAAGATGTTGCCTGAATTAAATCACAAAAGTAGACAAGCCCATACTATTACTTATCTGAGTATGTTGGCCTGCAGCATATACAACCATGCATACATATACTTTTTGGTGGGTCTGATTGTGGGTCTAATTTTTTGGATGATTTTCTTAATTTTTCATACACTTTTCCCCCCCTACATATAATCTCATTCCATTCAGAACATCTCTAATTTCGGTGGAAATGGCTTCATAAAGAATTTAAAACGAGCTGTGATTTGAGATCTTCTTCTAAAAAAAAGATGGAAATTAGATTTATCCAGGTTAGAATTTTATCTAGAATTACGGCTTAATAACTCTTAAGATTTTCTAATTCATATGTGAATGCAATTAAAAGTTGGCTTTTTAATTTTGGGAGTGTAAAGGGAGCTTTTTTAACTTTTCTTTTTGCCTACCAGAGCATCTTTTTTCTTGGCATGGACAGGAGTGCCCTCTGTCACACCTTTTTTTTTCTTAACCTTTTGCCCTTGGGTCCTGGGCCTTTAAACTCTGTTGGCAGAATGTTCTCCCTTCCCCATTTACTTTCCCCTGGATCGTGAGGTTATCGCTCTCTCTGACTCTTGTTTCTCTCCTAAGACGGCTGCACCTCAGTATCGGCTGTGGTCCACTTTACTTCTCCTACTTATGCCTTATATTTGGGGAGGTTGATGCAAGGTGGGGAGAGTCAAGTTCAGTGAAAAGAAAGTGAATTCTTTTCTCTCTTTTACACTGTACAATGCCTTTTTAAAAAAGCAGAACAAAGCGAAAATAAGATACATTATGATGAAACTCTGACACTTGACCATAATTAAGTTTTTAGTTCCCATAATGTTGAGTGGAGGCTGGAAAATCTGCCAAACCTCTTATTCTGTGTTCAGCTTAAGTTTGCTCTGGCACCTCAGAAGGAAGAAAAAAAGGGTTGCGGAAACTGGAGGATTTTATCTTATCCTTTTAAAAAAAAAGCTTTCTATGCTTTGAATGGCATATTAATTTCATATTCTGATAGTTCTTTGAATTTTCTTTAAACCATGCGAGCTGATCATATGTGACTTCTGTCTGTGTGTTAATGCACATTTAAAGATCCTTAAGGTGCTAGGGGTTAGTACTTGAATCCTTCAGTTTCCCTCTTAATGTATTTTGTTTTGCAGTTTAGTTACCATGGAGATGAGATATAAATCTAATACCAAAATAATTATTGTACCTACACAACTCAAATTTGCCACCTTGCCTTAGTGCGTTCTTTGCTATTTCAGTGAACTGTTTTTGGAACAATGTTAAAATGATACCGTATTCCTGTTTTCTCTCTCCATTTTCTTTCCTAAAGGATTGGGGTAGCTTGAGCAGATAGAAAAGCTGTGATAACTATTTTAACTTTTGTTTACACACACACACGTGGTTTTGTTTTTTAAACGTGATTTTTGGTAACATTCTGTTAATCTAGAATAGATGATTTATCTGGATCAATACATAAAAATTCACTTTTTAAAAAATAACCTGATGGACTTCTCTAGTGGTCCAGTGGTTAAGAATTCACTTGCCAAAGCAGGACACATGGGTTCATTCCCCGGTCTGGGAAGATCCCGCATGCTATGAGGCAGCTAAGCCTGTACGCCACAACTCCCAAGCTGGTGTTCTAGAGCCTCTGCTCTGCAATAAGAAAAGCCACCACAGTTAGAAACCAACGCACTGCAACTGGAGAAGTGCCCCCCGCTGGCTACAAACAGAGAAAGCCTGTGCATAGCAATGAAGATCTAGCACAAATCAAAAATAAAGAAATAAATTTATTTTTTAAAAAATCATATCATTCTATCATATAGATGTAGACAGACCGTAAGTTATCTGAGCATTCCTCATTGATCAGCATTTGCATTGTATCCAGCTCTCTGACACCACCACAGTGCCCCAGTGTTAATCCTGACGTGCTGGTGCTTTTAGTTTTGTAAAAAAGGGTGTCAAAAATAGGGCTGCTGGATCAAGGAATATGGTATTATTTTTTTCCTGTGCCCTTTGGTACTTGGCTTTTAAGATTTGATTCTTTATCACAAAGAATGGAAGAAATGAGTGGAACGGCTCCATAACACAGAGGCTGAAAACAAATCGATCAAGCATGAAAAAATTGCTTTTGTTGGCAAACGTCAGATGTTGGTTTGCAGAACAGGCGGTTGCTTGTCTTATCAAGTATATGTCTTGAGGGGTGGTGTAGGATACTGTGGCAGGTATGTTTCTCTGGGGGAACTGAATCTATGCTATAAACTCTTTGAGAGTTTCCAGACAAATGTAGTCATGTGGAAACTTCAGAAAAAAAATGACAGAATCTTTATAATAACAATTACTTCTGAATTAGAGACTTAGGAGAAATTTTTATCAGATATGATATTTGAGAAATTGAAGTGATCCAGTAGTTTGCTTGTTTTATTGTATGCTGTTCATAGCTTTGAAACTATTTTTTACTTGAGCTGAAGTAAAGGAGGGAGAAAGAGGAAAGATTACCCTATTAATCTTTTGATTAGTTGACCGACCTATTGATCAATGATAGCAAAGTAATAAAGAACTCCAGTTTGATAGAAATGGTGGAGAATTCCAGGGTTGCTGTTGATTGGGAAGTTTGATACATGTAGCCAAAATGAGAGCCTTTGGCTTGAAGGTGTTTATTGGAAAAATATTAATTTATTGAATATTACTTTTGTATCTAGGTGTTTCAGGCGAATGATGTCTCTTAATTTCTTCCATAAGTCCTCAGGGGAGGGCATGGTTACTATGGTGACTTTTAGGTTTGAAAATCAAGGAATACAGAGTTACATAACTTGCCTTTTGCACATGGCTTTATCTTCAGATCCTAGAAAAGGGCTTATTAGCACATAGTAAAAATTTGGTCTATGAGTTAAGAAAACTTCAAAGCTTCTACTTGTCTGTCCATGCCAGGCTTTGAGAGTATCTAAGAGATTCCAGTCCTTCCCTAAAGTGGACCACACAGAACACAGCAAAACATGATGCTGAAGGTTTTTTTTCCCCTCAAAACCTAGTTAATTTTCCAATGCAGAGTCTGAATGGCTTTGACCAAGAGGTCTCCACAGTGCGAGACATTCATGCTAGTCTGGACAGTACACTAGGACCAGACCAGACGGCGTCATTATTCACTTATGTGCTTCAACTAATCCTTTTTGCAGAAGACAGTACGGGTATGTATAAATATCTCCCCTGGAGTCTATTGCTGGCACTTGGAAGGTTGGCTTTTTATGTAAGTAATGTGAGAGTCGGTGCTGGAGCTCTTGTGTGAGTCTCACCAGAGCAGCACCAGACCGCACCTGGGGCTCACTGGTTTCCTATTCATTACACTGGGTATGTCTTGACCACTGTCTTGGGAGGTTTCAATGTTAAAATCGTTGTTTCATAATCAGCGTGAATATAATCGACACCTGGAATGTTGGATGGGTTTGTGCAGGCAGCCAGCAGGGAATGAAGTGTGCCTGCCTGCTCGTTTCTGCTCCCTACTTCCTGTCCACAGGTGACTATTGAGCAACTCCTCAGGTTATTGTGAAATCACAGTCCTATAAAGGTTGTTAAAACAAGATTGAAAGCAATGCCTCAGTGACCCAGGGTTTGCACTGTATCTGATCTTGTCTTCTAGTGAAGAGTTTATGCTTTCATAATTTAATTGTCGGCCTTGTTCCAAGTCGGGCTCCTTTTTGTGCCACCTGTAGTTCTCAGTTCCCAGCAAGTGTCCTCTCTCCTCACCCCCAATTAATCGGTTTGATCAACTTGTCATTATGTCTGATGCTTTTATACCTTAAAAGAAAATTCTTTCAACTTTTTAACTTGTAAGACTGTAGGAAAGCTTGTGAAACAGCATAGATATGGCTGCCTCATTTCCTGAATGAGGATGTGTCTTCTTAAAAGGAAGGATTTCTCAGTGGTGAGGAATCCACCTGCCAATGCAGGAGACGTTGGTTCGATTCCTGGATCGGGAAGATCCCCTTTTGACAATGAAATGGCAACCCACTCCAATATTCTTGGCTGGGAAATCCCATGTACAGAGGCACCTTGGGGGCGATAGTCAATGGAGTTTGAAAAGAGATAACTGACCAACTCAAAACAACTTTTTAAAAATACTAAAATAGTGTTGCTAGAGAAATGTTTGGGAAGTCTTCCTTTTGATTCCTTAGCTGATATAAAAAGATACGCTCAGTCTTATCAAAGGCTCACCAGCCTTAAAAATAGCTTCACATATCTAGCTCATTTCTATGTAAAACAACCACCTATAAGATCTTGGCTGAGTTGAAGGTTCTGATTGCAGTGTGTTAGTTTGGTCGGGATCCCTACTGGGAGTGATGTGGAGGCCAAGAGATACTATTTGCTAAGGGAAAGTAGTATTAGACAGTACTGTATTAGTATTAGAAAATCAGAAAGAGTATTTTCTAATACTTTTAAACTACTAGAAAATAGCATTAGATGGTACTTCTGTCCTGTCTAAACGTACTTTTACCAGTTTTTTCCCCTTTCGGTGAATGAGAGTCATGAAATTGACTGACTTCTTTAAACGGTTAGATGATTTCTGTTAACCCCAAGTTCCCATTATGATTGGAATTTTACATTTAGTTTTCTTGAAAAGGTTCTTACTGACACAGGTCCTTCCCCTGTTGCCAGAGGAGTAGAAATTCTAGGATCACTTGATGGTTACAGGAAGGACCCGTTGTGTCTGTTACTTTCTTTTGAAAGCAATTAGTCCCTCAGACTTGAAACTCAGCAGCTACCATTGAGAGGGAAGCTACCTTCTGCCCTGGACCGTTACGAAGGGCTGCTGCACGTTTTTTCTATGCAGCAAGTCCTGTCCTTTAGCTGATGCTCCAGTTTTTCGACGTTCTGTGGTTGTGATGATCTGTGGCCTTGTATTTTGCCAGTCTTTCTCTATATTTCATACTTCAGCACCAAGAGTATTTGCCGTTCCTGAACATTCTCTGATTTTTCTCTGCAGCTGAATCTTAATTTACACAGATTTTTGAATCTGGAATGGCTATTTTTATTGTCTCTTAAAATCTTCCCTCTCTTTTGTGTTTCAAAAACCACTTCTTTGCCTAAATGTTGCCAGATTTTAAATTTTTGATCCAATTTGACCTAATGACTACATGCTTCTATAACTTTCCTTATTTATTATTTTTGCACTGAATCTTTAGCTAGTTATTGACTGGACTGCTTTGCTTTGTATACTTGTTTGTGAAGTTCTTGAGAGGCAAGCTTCAAGTTTCCTTCCTCTTTGAAAATTTGCTGGGCCTGGCTTGGTACAACACAGAGAGAAGTTCCTAAATAAATATTTCAAGGACTTTATTGAATTAGGTGTCTCTCTGGAACACAGAAATAACATTTCTTCTAATCAATAAATAATAAAATATTTACTTGGCAGCTTTAATTTGTAAAGATACATATCACTGCTCTATAGTAGAATTCTTTTTGATGATGGAAATATTCTGTCCTGTGCTAACTAATACAGTAGCCAGTAACCAGACGTGGCCACTGAGCTCCAGAAACTTGGCTAGTGTAGCCCAGAAACAGAATTTTAAACTTAATTTAATTTTAATTAACTTTAAATTTAAATAGCAGCTATTGGCTGGTGGCTACTGTCTTGTATGGCACAGGCAGAGAAATATTTTAATTTGGGTCATTTCCTCTTTCATTTCAGCCATCTTTATTAAACACCTATTAGGTAATGCTACTTTTTCTAGACTGTGAAGATACCAGGTACGTTTATTAATTCCAGGACTCAGGAAGCCCTTGGAATACTGCAGAGAAGCTGACAAGATCCCTTAGTCATTGATACAGGACACAGAGTGTGAAGCTGTCAAGATAGAGAGAATTGGGAACATATAGAAGAGGGTGCTATAAATGTATGGATCGTTTGTAGCTAAAATCATGAAACTGTGGGCAGTACTGGAGAGGTCAAGGTGGGCATCACCGAGGAGGGTCACTTGAAGTGAGCCTTTCTACTGGGACACAGCAAGAGTGCATTAGCAGTCTGTTTCTAGATGCTTGAGACATGGTAGATGTTCATCAAGTGACTGATTAACTGTATCCGAAGAAGACTCCCATCAAAGTCCTATTACTTCATCCATTTCTTTATCTCTAAGTTGTAGCACTTAAACTTCCAAGGCTTCAGGTACCAGGTGTACTTAGCTCATATAGTTGACCCTTGGACAACCAAAGGTTTACCTGAGTATAATTTATAGTTGGTCCTCTGTGTCAGCGGTTCCTTTGCACGCGAGGATTCAACCAGCCGTGGGACCATGTAGTTCTGTACTATTTCCTATTGAAAAATGCTCACCTATAAGTAGACCTGGGGCGGTTCAAACCACCGTTCTATAAGGGTCAACTGTAATTGAATCTTCACTGTCTAACACAATGCCTGTCAGGTGGAAGGGGCACAGGAAACTCATTCCTTCGCTGATTCACTCATTCATCTATATGGCAAATACGTGATGGTCTGCTCCAGTCCAGGTGCTGGGGCTGCACTGGAGAACATGACCCTTTTGGTCCCAGGTTCTATGAGATCCACTTTAGTGGGTTATTTGAGCAAGAAATTCCTGAATATCAATAGATAAAACTGCTCTACTGTAGCCATGAAGGAAATGAATAGGCTTGTGATAGACAGAAGCTATAGGTAATCGATTTTATGTAGACAGTGAATGAATATCTCCTAATCATGTGATGCTTAGCGAGAAAGAATTCCAGGCTGAAAGAACCAGTCCAACAAAGATCAGGTGGTGGGAGAAAGTGCATGGGTTTCTCTAGCATCTTGCTGAAGACTGTGACACTCTGAGTAAAGCAAGGGAGATTGGCATCCTCTGAGTTGAGGCCCCAGAGGGAGGGAAGGAGACAGGCAGGAGTCAGATTCTACAAAATCTTCTAGGATGTATTACACAGAATGAATCCTAAGGAATCTGAGAAATCATTAAGGGTGGGCAGTATTTATATTTATTTCAAGAAGATTTACTTACATACTGCTGCTAAGTCACGTCAGTCATGTCCGACTCTGTGCGACCCCATAGACGGCAGCCCACCAGGCTCCCCCGTCCCTGGGATTCTCCAGGCAAGAACACTGGAGTGGGTTGCCATTTCCTTCTCCAGTGCATGAAAGTGAAAAGTGAAAGTGAAGTCGCTCAGTCGCGTCTGACTTTTTGCGACCCCATGGACTGCATCCCACCGGGCTCCTCTGTCTATGGGATTTTCCAGCCAAGAGTACTGGAGTGGGTCGCCAGTGCCTTCTCCATACTTACATACACACACACTCAAAAAGATAAAAGTGTGCAGAGTCTTAGTTGATCTTAAAATTTCCTGTACACTTGTGGTCACTTGTGTTGCTATTTTGAGGTAGCCTGCTCTTGGCCTTAGATGAAGATCCATTAAGACACTGCACAGACGTCTACATTCTCATGGGGGTGCTTGAAGCTAAGGAGACTGGGGGAACATCTGATGAATCCTTGGAGAAACAAAAATGGAGGACATAATACTGCACAAGTAGGTTTTGACTCCTGGTCTAATTTTAAGTGTTAGGAGAGGCAGTAATTGGCCAAAAGAGTGTGGTTGTCCCTAATTGCCTACCTAATTACACATGCCGGTGTTGGGAGCTGAAGACCTGGTGCTTGGCACCATAGGTCATGGGTGACTTGTCCCTAGAGAGAGGAGACTAAGCTATCTCCCAGGGATGAGCCTTTTTTTAAGTCCTCCAGGCAGTGGGGATGCTGACAGGGGGAGTTGAGTGATGTACATTATGTAGAAGAACTTTGCAGGAAGGGAGACATGAGCCAGCTTAGAGAGTACCCATCCGGTCAAACCTTCTAGCTTTAGGAAGATTGATTTCTGAACTTTTCTTATTTAAGCCTTTGCCATAATCAGTAGAGTATGCCAAGAAGTTGGAGTAGCATAGATGCCGTTGCATTCTGTTCATATTTCCTCTCCTCTTTTCCAAACCCCCATGTTTTGTTTTGTTTGCTGTCCTCTTTTTGCATGCTGGCATACATTTCACCTGCTGGCACCTGCAGGTCTTTGCTTGAGGGTTCTCCAGGGCCATAGGAACCTGCACAAGACAGTTGGGGAGGGCTGGGGAAATCCATGCCCTGGAGCCAATAGCTTTCAGCCATTGATTGAGCAGATTTGAATAATACTCCCTGTCTCCCGGCATTACCAGATAAGGAAGTCTCATATGAAATCAAGGTTGCATTTTTCTGAAAAAGACAAAGTCAGGATTATTGTATAATCAGGTCATGAGAATTTACTTGAAATTAGTCACTTAATCAGTAGCTCTAGGTGATGCTTTTGAACTGTGGTGTTGGAGACCCTTGAGGGTCCCTTGGACTGCAAGGAGATCCAATCAGTCCATCCTAAAGGAAATCAGTCCTGGGTGTTCATTGGAAGGATTGATGATGAAGCTGAAACTCCAGTACTTTGGCCACCTGATGCAAAGAGTTGGCTCACTGGAAAAGACCCTGACGCTGGGAAAGATTGAGGGCAGGAGGAGAAGGGGACAACAGAGGATGAGATGGCTGGATGGCATCATGGGTTTGCGTGGACTCTGGGAGTTGGTGATGGACAAGGAGGCCTGGCTTGCTGCAGTTCACGGGGTCGCAAAGAGTCGGACACAGCTGAGTGATTGAACTGAACTGAACTGAAGTGCTTTGGAGCTTCTTCTTGGTCCAGCCACTGAAGTGGTCATCACCAGTTGTATAAAGTCTACTTTTCGTTGCACATCACTAATCTGATCAATAAATGGTTTGTTATTGTTGCATATAGTGAAAAGACACTTCAAAACGATTAGTTTTTTTTGATTTGCGATCAGTTCATGTGACACCAGAGAAGGCAGTGGCACCCCACTCCAGTACTCTTGCCTGGAGAACCCCAGGGACGGGGGAGCCTGGTGGGCTGCAGTCCATGGGGTCGCGAAGAGTCAGACACGACTGAGCGACTTCCCTTTCACTTTTCACTTTCATGCATGGAGAAGGAAATGGCAACCCACTCCAGTTCTCTTGCCTGGAGAATCCCGGGGATGGGGGAGCCTGGTGGGCTGCCGTCTATGGGGTCGCACAGAGTTGGACACGACTGAAGCAACTTAGCAGCAGCAAGGTGATGACAATCAGACTTTGCTTTGTCATTTTGCAGGAAGGACCTTTTTGTAAAGTAAAACTGGAGGATAGAATATTGAGTGGGAGACAGGCAGACATTTAGGCACTTTGTGAAAACTTTGGGAGTGCTCTTCATGGAAGCTGTCGTGAGTATCCTGTGTGACACAAGTCGGAGGCAAACTAGATTCTACTTCATTTGGTCTACAAATTGTGTGTCTGTCTTTAAACTAGTTTCTACTTTTTAATTTAAAATTAAAAAAAAAATTCCACCCCCACCCCCCCAACTGTGTGGCGTATGGAGTCTCAGTTCCCCAACTGGGGATTGTCTGCGGCCCCTGCCGTGGAAGCAGAGTCCTAACCACTGGACTGCCAGGGTATTCCTAGTTTTCCAACTTTTAAAAATTGGGAGGGATGTGGGACTGATCTGGCAGCCCCGCCGCCAAAGGAAAAAAAAATGGGTATTTTCATTTAAAAGGCCACTATTAATGTCTTCCTTCAGTGAAAATCACAGTGCACACATTCTAAATGGAACTGTAAGAGTGAGACATTCTGACCACATGGAGCCCTCATTCCTGCACGGCTGTCGAGCTCCTTTCTAGTCCCACCCTGCTGCTCAGTCATTTCTTTCACTGGGCATTTTCCATTATCTGTATGGTCTAGGGATATAGTTGAATTTGCATCCAGCATTTAAGAATCTGTTTTCAGTTCATTCACTATTTGAAAAACTTAATTCTTAAGTCACTCCTGCAAATTAGCTTTCAATATGAAGATAAAAGATCTGTGAAATTAAAATGCATCTCTGTCCATCCTCTTTGTTTTAGAGCGCGGTCTACTTAATGGTGTGATACTATGAGTTAATGTTAACGAAAACATTGGCTAGCTCAGAGCTGTCCCAGAACACGCCTCCAGAAGGAATGGAGAGGGATTTTTGTTATTATATAGCTCTTAGAGTGTCTAACTTGGGTCTCTAGTCAGTTACTTTCAGCTGACTTCAGAGTGTCTGCCAAAAAGTTGAGGGAACATGTAGATATTAAAAGGATTTGGATAGAAAAGGTTCTGTGATGACCTCTATAGGGAAAAGGATGCTGTTGCTGTTACATACTGGGAAATTCATCGTTGATTTCCTTCTAACTACACTTAAAAAGTTCATAAACCTTTAGGAGTGGAAGAGCCAGTGAAATGGAACTTGCATAGTGGTTCCTATAAAATTGGTTTGCTTGTGTGTGTGCATTTCATTTAAACCATTGAAGGATGACTGGGTTTATGAGCATTCAAAGTGTTGTTTTTTTCTAGGCATAAATGATAGGGAAAAAAACCCTTGTAACTTCAGTTTGAGGATTGTCCTTTGAAAGATCATTGTTTCAAGTCCGTTGTATTTTCTGGAGACTGATGAGGACTGTTCTCCGTGGAACAACAGATTTGGGACACATGTCATTTCTTCTCCTGTTTTGGTCCCTTCACTGAAGAAAATTTTGTCTGTCATGATGGTAGGCTTTTTCCCAGCATGATAACAAGATTTAGTTATAAATATACGCAAAGAGTTGATTTTCAACTGAATTGTGAGGAGTGTTGTTTACTTCAGTTAACTGAATTTGTAAATAACTATTCTTCCCATTTTTCTTCATAAATGTGATTTAAATCTGCCAGGGCTTCTGCTTATTAGTAGTTGACCAGTGGTGCCTCCGAGTGAATATAATTCCCGCTGTGAGCAAAGATGCTTACATCTTTGTAGGTAGTTTGTAGAAGTGCTGTGTTAAAAGGGAAACATCCATTCCAGCGTGACTTTTTAGGATTTGTACCGCAAGGAGCAAGGTCCTTCGTGCTTCCACCTTTCTCTCGCTTTCATTGAAACATTTTTATAAATATTGTTATTTACTTGGCTGTGCCAGGTCTTGTCTGCGGTGTGTGGGAGCTTTAGTGGTGGCACATGGGGTCTAGTTCCCTGACCAAGGATCAAAGAAACCTAGGCCCCCTGCGCTGGGAGCACAGAGTCCTAGCCACTGGGCCTCCGGGGAAGTCCCTAAAACTTGTTTTACATTTGCTACGTCAGGCATTGTTTATTTTCCAAACTATCCCTAGGCTAATTTGACAAAACTATCAGTGCTAATTCAATAATAGATGATTACAGTGCTTTATGCACCAGTTGAATCATGTGTTAAATCAGTCAATAAATTGAGTGTGAACCATCAGCTAGGCCAGTGAACCCTGCCTTCCCACTCAGGTGGGATGGAAGATAGACATGAGACAAATAATGTCACCACACATTGATTTAGAGGAAGAGTTTGGTGTGTAAACAAGAGTGTAGGGTGAGCCAGAAACTGTCAAGTGTTAAGGAATAGAGAAAGCAGTGGTGGTAATTGAGGTAGGGTGGTCTAGAGGGACAAGGATCAAACAGAATATTTAAGAAGAAGATGTAGCCTAGTTGACCTGGGTCATCACAGAACTCTTGCTTGCCAGTATGACATTTCAGCTCAAGGTTATATCCAGGATGTGCCGTTTCTTCCTAGGGTAACCATTACATGAGTGTGGTTGTTTGTATCATTTTGTAATTAACTTTTATATATATATATATATCTCATCCACTTTGTGCTAACCACTGTCCTGGATCCTCAAGGACTTAATGGGTGTTCACTGTAGTTCGGGTGGGAGACACAGAGGACAGTTCACCTGCTGTTATGTGATAAGTGCAGTGCCGTGAAAGTGTATATGGGGTTTGGAACTGAGCTAGAAATTGTCCTAAGGTGTCAGATGGTGGACAAAGAAAATTTGTGGGTAAGAAGGTGATTCTCGTCCTCAGTCACAGGGAATAACTAGAGGTCACCTGGCTGAGAAACACTGGATGAAGTGTGTTGGCGTTTGAGAATGAGATTGTTTTCAGTGGGATAAGACCTGTTTGCAGCATATTTGATGCAGCGGACAAAGTGTGAGAAAGATGTGGAGATCAGAGCTGGCCGGGTTCACACTGGGGAGACACAGTCATGCCCTAAGCCCTGGAGTGAATTTGAGGGCAGGCAGTGGAGGTCCACGAACTTGGATTTCCAACCAGGAGCCTTCCTGTTGGGAGCCTTTGTGCCATGTCTTGACATTTGAAATGGAGAACCAAGAACTGAATCTGTGCAGGAGATTGACTTGGTTAATTTGGGGGTGGTAGCAGGGTGTACTATTGGAAAACTCCAGCGAGCCATTGGCTGTTTGAGCCTGAGGTTTGGGGTGGGATGAAGATTTGGGATTAGTTGAAATCATTGAAGGGTAATTTATAGGGCAACATTCCCTTTGAGAAATACTGATTTTTAAGGAGCTGTTAATGGGAGAGAGACCTCAAAAGAGAAGGCTAGAGATGGTGCAACATGCACAGTGAGATTGGAGTGTCGGGTGAAGCACAGACTGTTTCAGAAATTTTGAGGAGGAGCCTTAATCGGTGCCACTGGAGCCTGACTCACAGGAGACTGCCTCCTTGACCTGCAGTTGACCTGCACGGCAAAGCTCCATGGTAGGTGGGGTGATGGTGGGGGTGGTTTTTATTGGTCAAGATGTAGCTGCTGCTTTTGCTGCTAAGTCGCTTCAGTTGTGTCCCACTCTCTGTGACCCCAGAGACGGCAGCCCACCAGGCTCTGCCGTCCCTGGGATTCTCCAGGCAAGAACACTGGAGTGGGTTGCCATTTCCTTCTCCAGTGCAGGAAAGTGAAAAGTGAAAGTGAAGTCGCTTAGTCGTGTCTGACTCCTAGGGACCCCATGGACTGCAGCCCACCAGGCTCCTCCGTCCATGGGGGGTTTTCCAAGCAAGAAATAGCTATTCTCAAATAGTTTTCTAAATGTGTATCGTCACAGATAAATGTTTTTGATTCTGCAAAGGCATATTTTTAACCTCAGAAATATGTCTGTGTGTGTGTGTGTGTGTGTGTGTGTGTGTGTGTAAAAGGTATCATAGGTTATTCCTGGAAAGGGTACCGTAAATAGAGAAACTGAGGCAGACTTACAAGCTGTCATCTCTGTTTTACCGTTAGCTTTTATGAGGTACAAAACAAGTGTAAGTTTGTTGATCTTCATAGTTAATCATTTTTAAGTTTCTTGTGCGTGGTACTGGGAAATGAGAAGCTTGATAGTATCATCCGGTGATCAGGATCTGTTTCTTCTGCCCACCCCCCCCCACCTTTTTTACATGTAGAAGCAAATACCATTAACAACCAAAATGACCCATTTGCTCTCATTATGAGATACAATTCTTTTCAAGAATTTTAGTATGCATATCCTTGACCTTTTCATGGAATTAAAAATTATCTTGAAAATTTACCTATCCATCTGTAATTTCTGTGGTGTGCTCAAGAACAGCTTAATAGTCTGAAAACGGATGAATTTAAAATTAGAGAGTTGAAGGTCGTAACCCAGCAGTGATAACTCAGCTAATGAAATATTCATTTCCAACTAGGAAGTGGCACCGTATATCAACATGTTGTCACTGTCTGTCATTGTTACGTAGAGTGCAGGTATATTTATGCATTTATAAATAGCAGAGGGGAAAAAAAAGAGGCTAATTACATGCAAAACTGTGATGGAAATTTTCAGGGCTGTGCTTCTAACAGGCAACTGCAAACCATTTTTCCAGGCCACGTTTATGAATTAAGTATAGGTTCTGCACATTAACCTCTGCTGTATTTGGTTTGCAGAATGATGTAATTAGACAGAGGACAATTCAGGAGATACACATGCTTTTTTAGGTCATATCCACACCAGGGGTTTGTTTATACAAGTGTAAAATGAAGTGCAGAATTTACCACTTACCTCAGAAATTTAAACGAGAAACCCTTTGGGTTGAATAATCTAGAAAATTGTAGAAGATATATATTTATATAATTAGGTTTACCAATTAGGAATGAATTTACTTTAGCAAAAATCAATGTAATTATCCAGATAATTCAAGCTAATTAAAGTCTTCCCCAAATCCTTAGATCTTCATTAGCTGCATATTTCTGGTAAAAGCAGATTTGGGGGTGTTAAATTAGCTTTATAATTTGTGTCGGTCTTGGTCTATTTTGTTGTAGACCTGGCTTCAATTGATAGTGCCCTCTTGAACAACAGATGTTCTTCAGGGACAAGATACAGTGGGAAATATAAAACATTACCCATCACATCGGAAGCCTGGTCACCCTCATATTGATAAACCTTAGAATTCAGCAGCATGTTTATATCAACATATACACAGACAACAAAGAATTCATTAGAAGTCATATAAACAGGAGTGAACACATATGTAGTGTTGTGATAATATCCTAATGAACAGACTGTTTTACACACACACACACACACACACACACACACACACACGAGCGTTCACTGGAAATGAACTCAACCTCATCTCACCCCTTCTCTTTCTTTGATTTCTATACTTCCCTTGGCCTGGCGGGAGCCTCCCCTTTCCCCTCATTGTAGCTACCCATTACCCTTTTCCTGTAACCCCCTCTCTAAACTGACAGTGACAGCCAGTAGTTAGATTTATAAATAAATGCCACCTTAAATGGATGTCCTATATAGATTCCCAGATCGTATGTGCCTCTAGCCTTTTCTTCCCTTCCGTTGTGGAATTTCAGAAAACATACTTTTCCCCGGTTATCTGAGGGAGGTGGAGTAGGTGGTGTCAGATGTTCTCATCATCTTGGTTGCTCAGAAATTAAAAGAGGAAAATTTGCCTTGGGCAATTGTTACTTTATTTGAGCTTCTGGAAATTTCATTTTGTTCTTTTTCTTCTGTCTCGTTCCCAGCTTCTCACATGAGAAGAGAACACAGCCGGTAGCTTGAGCTTACCTTGTGACCAGGAAGGCGTAATACAACCACACTTAGTTTTGTACAATGTTTGGCTGTGGGTTGACGTGATAGCTGAGCCTTAGAAAGTGTTTTGTTATCAGTTAGTCATTAGTTATGGTCCTTTCTCTTTGGAGAGCTTTAAGAAAAACTGTAAAATGATCATTTGGGTTTGTCATAACTGTAGGAATTCAAGGGTGATTGGAGAGTCAAGGTAGGGGAGATCTGGAAAAGAGGAAAGAAACTCACCCCCTAGAGAAAGTGTTAGGAACAGGCAGGAGCATGATTTTTGGAGGAAAGGGCTGTGTTTACTTGCATGGTCCTTCTCTTTTTGTATTTGTATCTAATGATTTTTATTTAAACATAAGGAATGACATCTGCCTATCAAGTTTTGGAATTATAATATATTTTAAAGTAATTATTCTCTGTCTTATTATGTCAATTTAGAATATGCTAAATCTGAGGAAAATTAGCATGTTGTCTCTGAAATGTCCCACTGGGAATAGAAGTTGCACACACTGTACCTGTGCTTAAATGACAGGGAAAAAAGATGTGCTGAGCTCTTCCTGAGTTACCACTGTGGTGATGTTCCATGTCTCACTGCTGGTCTTCTAAGCAAAGTACAGTTTCAGCTTTTAACATATTTCCCAAAGGGGTAAATAGTAGGTAATCTGATGTGCTCCCTACCCCTGTCTTGCCTCTCCCTCCTTTTCTCTCCCCATAGTAACCACTAGATTGTTCTCTATTTATATGCCTTAAATTTCCTCTTGATGATTAAAGTTAAGGTAAATGACTTTGGAAAGAATCTAGCAACAAGAAAAACTCTGTACAAGGAATATTGAATTCATGCTGTTCTTCCCTTTTCTGCCTTTTTTCTGAGCGGACCTGATTTGGTCTGCTCAGAACATTTTCTCAGTTTGAGAAAACGTCTCTGTGCTTAGTTTCTGTGGATCGGTTACCGCATAGGCGTTGGAAATGGTGGAGGTTCCTAGTGGTCTCATTACTGTTTCCATCTGCAGTGATCTGTGGAGTAAAAGGTCCCTGTGAACACGGAACTGTGCGGACAGTAACCAAGTCACTGGGATCTGCTTTATTAGATGCTTCTGGGGGCCATGTAAATGCTTCCTCACTGACCCCATGGACTGTAAATGTCTGCCTTTGCCTGTTCTGGACCTTAACCATCATTCCTTATTAGAAGCCTTTCATTTTGATGTGCTGGACCCAACGATATCATAGTGGTTCCTATGGAGTTGTTAAAGTCAATTTGTTCTTTGAAACTTCTTAAAAAGGCCGATTTATTGACTTGATGGGCTGTAAAGCTACTTCCATCTAAGACAAGGGATTCACGCCCACAATGGCTGTACCTCGTTACCCAGTGGAGGCCTGTTTAAGTCTTGAATGTAGGCTGTTTGTTCCCCCAGGGACACTGTCTCCACTGTTGTGCTTGTTTCTTAAAGGTGGTGCCTGACGTGCGGAAGAACCAGCAAGTGGGTCTGTCTGAGAAAAATAAAGATCTGTGGCGGTTTAGTCGCTCAGTCATGTCCGACTGTTGTGGCCCCACGGACTGTAGCCCGCCAGGCTCCTCTGTCCACGGGATTCTCCAGGCAAGAATATTGGAGTGGGTTGCCATTTCCTTCTCCAGGGGATCTTCCTGATCCATGAATCAAACCCAGGTCTCCTGCATTGCAGGCAGATTCCTTACCAACTGAGCTACAAGAGAAACCCTCAAGATCTGTAGCAGTAATCAAAGCAACTGAAGACAATAGCTCCCAGTTTCAGAGACTCCTGCTGCTTACTTCTTGTGTCTTAAGAATTGGCTTGTTGGCCAACTTCTTCCCTTTCCCAGTTTAATAGCTATTTATTCCCATGATTCCAACTCTATATTTTTCAGCATCAGAGGGTATCAAGTATCTTAGTATCAGGGCTGGGATTCATATTTCACGCCACTTACATTCATAATCAATATTTTTAACTGCAGAAATCGGAGTATGTAGTGTTTCCGAGGGCACTGCTTGTACTGAGACGATGAAAGTATTACAGTTTGTGATTTGGTAATACATGAACGGTTTTAAGAAATATATTACCTAATAAGATCTCATGTGAAGTGAAAGTTGCTCAGTCATGTCCGACTCTTTGCAACTCCATGGACTATATTATAGTCCATGGAATTCTCCAGGCCAGAGTACTGGAGTGGGTAGCCTTTCCCTTCTCCAGAGGATCTTCCCAACCCAGGGATCAAACTCAGGTCTCTTGCATTGCAGGCGGATTCTTTGCCAACTGAGTCACAAGGGAAGGGATCAAGACTCCAGGTCATTTCAACGAGCCTGGTACTTTGCAGATCTCATAGGAGGTCTGACAACTTTGTTAATGTAGCAGTTGTCATGAATGCACATGACATTTTGAGATTCCTGCAGCAGCTGTCATGTGAATGGTTTCTGATGATACATTCTCAGGTAGGTACTGCTAAAAGTACTGTGCTTTTGCTTACGTTCGTAAATTGAAAGAAATGCTTAATTCAATGACCAGTGTGATGTTGTTGAGAATAAAAACAGTTGTTTTTTTCCTTCCGAGTTCTTACTGCAGGTTGTTCTAGACCAAGCTCACAAACTTTTCCTAGAACGCCAACATGATAAATAGCTTGGACTTTGTTGGGCATATAGCCCCTGCTACAGCTACTCAGCTCTGCCTCGTGAAAGCA
This sequence comes from Redunca redunca, assembly GCA_006410935.1. Classification (NCBI taxonomy): domain Eukaryota; kingdom Metazoa; phylum Chordata; class Mammalia; order Artiodactyla; family Bovidae; genus Redunca; species Redunca redunca. The sequence continues at coordinate 58,825 of SJYQ01000783.1, read as the reverse complement.
GCCAGAGACAGCGCCTCAACCAGTGATCATGGCTGTGTTCCAATAAGACTTGATTTAGACAGACAGAGATCTGACCTTTGCCCCTGGCCATTGTTTGCTGCTCCTTTTCTGGAGGAAATTTCTTTTGCCAAGACTCACTTATCACCTTTGGTGTCAGATCCTCACTTTGGGCCTTAATCACTGATACTGCTGTTTGTTACGCACATGACTTTCTTATCGTTCATGTTTGGGTGCTGTGTCCATCTTACATTTCTTTTGCACTTCATTCAGTTTAATGAACATATGCCTCAAGCCCTGCCATCTCTGGTTTCTTAAAATACAAAAAGATGATTAAGACATACTCTCTGCCCTTACAGAACCTTATACTAGTTGGGGAGATCAACACATAAATGGGTAACTTTAGTGTTGTTATTGCTACGGTAGCTATGCATAAAATGTTACTGGGTCCATGAAGAGGACAAAAATTAATACCACATTTCTTTTTCAGGTGACTTCTCAGTCCCTTGCACTCAGTCCTTTTTATAGGAAAGGGTTTTATCTTTTCGTGGCCTGATGTATCGGAAAATCAATCTATATCTAAATGAATGTTTTATTTAAAAAGAGCAGAGAATTTAGAAATCATAGGTGTTTAGATTATGGTCATGGAGGATTATTCACAGATAGTGATAACAGATTACTTTGGATATGCTTTGTTTCAGAAGAGTAGGTGATAATTTTAGGTTTCTCTTTCAAATGAGAAGAGGTAAAGATGACATGTAAAACAGAGTCCTCTAATCTGGGGGAGTGAATTTTGTGTGAAGAGTGCATTTCTACAGCTGGTATATGCCAGCTTGGTTAAGATCCTGTTCATCAGGCCATTCAGAGCTTCGCTTTGAGCAGCTCTTTCCCGTTGCTGTCAGGGTCTCTGTGGCCCTTGGGTGTTTATCTGCTGGGTTTACTCCAGTGGATGGTGTTCACCTGAGTGTGAAGAGTTCACAGGCTACACCCGGGCTCTGTGGGGTAGACGTGCGATCGCTTGGTGGGTTCTGTCCTGGGCGGCAGGGGTGGAGGATGACTGACCTAGCTCACACCTAAGCTGCAGGAAGCCTGAGGACTGAGTGTTTTTCCATGGATCGGATAAGTCTTTATCCACTGAGGTTTTGGGATGTACTGCTGCGTGGTGGGCTAGTAGGATGTGTATGGTCAGGCCACTCACTATGGCTGTTCTCTTGCCCTCTGTCCATCCCCTGCCTGACCAGTGCTTGCTTCACCTGTACTTACGCACGTGACTGATCTTCCTAGGTACTTGCCCCAGGCCCCAGCTGTGGACTCTTCTTATCAAAGGGGTGGTGTGAGCTGCCTGCTCCTCCACTGGTTTCCATGGTAACTAATGAACCCACCTGAAGTCAATGTCAGTTCCTTTATTACTAGTAATCCACCCTCCCCTTCACACTCCTCAGGGAGTGAAGATGACTTTGGCCGCCATGTCCTGCCCTCTGTGTACTGCTTGAGGTGGGGTGTCGCTCCAGGACCTTGCTTCAGACCTGTAAGCTCCCACATCCGTGTAACTGTTGATGTCTCTCTTATTGACTCCAAGTTCTTTCTTTGGCCTTTAATGGCACAGGCACAACGCTTGTAGACCCGCTGGCTGCAGCCCAACAAGTTGCTGGTTTCTTCCCTGCATTCTTTTTGTCACAAGCCCAGGGTCCATGTGAGAGCTAGCTTGCCTTCACAGCTATCCTAAGACCCAGCTTCAGAAGTTAAAATAAGAACTATTGTGGAGAACAGAATTGCTGCTGATATGTTACTGACCTTCACGGTTAGACTCTGGATCAAATATTTCTTCTAAAGTGCTGAATATATAGTGTCTATACATGTGCGTGCATGCTAAGTCACCTCAGTAATGTCCAACTCTTGGGGACCCTATGGACTGTATCCTGCCAGGCTCCTCTGTCCATGGGGTTCTCTAGGCAAAAATATTGGAGTGGGTTGCCATGCCCTCCTCAGGGGGGTCTCCCCAATCCGGGGGTTGAATCCATGTCTGTTGTGTCTCCTGCATTGGCAGGCAAGTTCTTTACCACTAGCATCACCTAGGAGGCCCTATATGTTTACATGTACAAGTGACTAAACGCATCTGGAGTACTGGACCCTTATAGCTACTTACTTTGCCGCTGATTTGTTGATTTCAGTTTCCTTCACTGAGACAACTTCTCGGCCTCTGAACGCCTTCCATCTCTAAAGTACTTTGGCTTCTCTGATTTTTTTTTTTTTTTGGTAGTTTTTTTTCCTGGAATTCAGTTATTCATGTTGTGATTTAATTATTTTCTGTAGGAAAAGTATGTCCAAATAAGTCTTTCATCTCTTCCATAAATAGGTATAATTTGTTAAGTCTCTGTATATCAATAAGATGAAGATCAGGTAAAATCTGATCTTTTGATCTGTCATATATTACCAAAGGAATTCTTGGTTGAGATGAATTATAAATCACCACCTCTTTTTTCCTCATACTGTGTTAAGATAAGTCATGGGTCATCAGTTTAAAATAACAGTCCAGTCAAGTCCAATCAGTTGTTGTAAATTAACCTTGAAACAGGGGAGAGGAGTATAATGTGCATGTATTTATGCAATTAATCCTAAGCTCTTAGATCTCTAGCTTTGGGGGTGGCTCTGAGGAGCCGGAAACCAACGTTTTTTAGTGGGTGGGATGAACAAAGTCAGCATTTATGTGGGATGCTTAGAATGTCTTGTTTCTTAGATTTGTAATTCAGGTTTGCTTCCACAGAGATTGGAGATGATTTCCTATTATAAAGAGTTCTTTGAGACATGTTCCAACCTTTGATTCAATATCATAAAGTAACTGGAGTAACTGAAACAGTCCTATTGCATAGATAATCTGCTTGAGGCAGAGATTGGGCAGGTATTGGTAACAGTTTCAGGTTCTCAGGACAGCTTGATTCATAATAAATGCATCTGTATTCAGCGGTCATTCTACAAACTGCAGGTCTGTGTGCTAGCTGTGATGTTCAGGCGTTCTCTCGTATTCAGGGGTATTTATTACTGAATTTATTTTAATCTTATCCCGTTTTTTGGATTTAGTTAATGATTTGCAGAGCTTTAAGAGAAGAAGAAAGCAGGAAAGTACATATTTAAATGCATCTTCATGAATAATAAGTGGGATCCTGAGTTCTAGAGGCTGGAGCACCTCAGTCATTAGAGCTCATCTTCTGCTTGGGTTGCTGTGGCCTCAGAGCAGAGCTTTGGGGGGCCAGACTGATAGGATCTGTAGCCTTACAGTTGGTGCAGTGTCACCAGAAGGGGCCCTGGTAGGGATGCTGAGCCCTAACCCCGTCCTCAGCCCGTGAGACTTTCTGGCTTCGCTCAGCCTTGAGACTCCCCTTAGTGACCTCCTGTGGGTGCATGCCGTGTTTCTCTCAGATCTTGGCCTTTCCCACCAATGAATTCAGGAATTTGCGTTCAGATCTCAGATGTGTTTTAAACATTCTGTTTACTTTTCTCTCTGTTTTCTTCTCCCATCCCACAGCTTACCATTCATTCATTAAATAGCATATTGAAAGAAAGGTGTTGAGTTGAGAGTGGCACAAGAAACTAGTGGAGGAAAGGTCTCGGGAGTTGAGTGGACATCATTGTTGGTGGCATCTCAAGATCTGTCTCTCTTGGTCCAGTCTCTCCGTTCCCTAAGTTCCCTCTCCATCCCACCCTCTACGCAGTTCTAGTCTGGCTGTCCATCACATGGTTCAGAACAAGTGTGGGCCACTTAACTAGCCCAGTGGTAGTTGAGACATGTTGTTCCAACCTTTGCTACAACATTATCAAGTAACTCAAGGAGCTAAAATGATTCTATTGCATAGATAATCTGCTTGAGGCAGAGATTAGGCAGGTATTTGTAACAGTTTTGGATTCTTGGGACTACTTTATTCATATTAAATGTGTTTTGTCCTGGTTGTACGTCCCAGGCGAGACTGGTAAGTGTCATACTTTAGTTGGCTGGATGGACTCCTTACAAACAGAGAGTTTATCTTTTGAATGTGTTTATTGTCCAGAAGAGAGTGTGTTTCAGTTGTGGCTTTCTGAGGTCAGCTTCTTGGCCTGAAAATTACGAAGGAAATCTGCAGCCTCTTGAACCAGCTGTACCTGAGGGCTCATATCTTCAGGTTCCAATTTAAGTCAGTTAATTCCCTTTATCTCCTCTTTATCCACTTATATTCATGTCCCTTTCAATCAAAAGCTACCCAAGTATTATACTAGAGAGAGGGGCACACAGTCACTTTTTAAAAAAAAAAAACAAAAAACAAAAAACAACAAGCTGGTATTCCCAGCACAGGACTTTAACCTGCAAATTGACACAGGTCCAGGTTCAACTCTCTGGATGTGGTTGGTCTACTTGTCTTTGCTGTGGCAGCCACCATCACCACCACCCCACCCTTCTTTGCCAGCTTCCTTTTAGCTGAAAGGATCAAAATTAATTCCAAGTTTGGCTAGGTTGTAAAAAAGAAACTGTGAATCACGTGCTCTGTTTCTCCCTGCTGTACAGAAATAAATACCTTTTTGATTATTCAATTGTAGCAAAACGGATGTTTTCCATGGCATGTTGAAGTTGTTCCCAGCAGATAATGTTTGTGGAGTGAACTGGTGGTCACGGAAGGGGTGACATCCTCCACAGTGGGTAATGACCCAGTTTCTCTGTATCTGCTTAGTCCTGGAGGCTCACTTTTGTCTTCCCTTTGCTCAAGGGCCTCATGGCTCTGTGAGCACAGAAGACGATTTTAGTTCAATGCTTTTATCTAAATCCTATCTTTTCTTCTTTTTTTCTATGACTTTCTACTGTTTTTTATACTCACCCCATTTTACTGTTTTAAAGAATCAGTAAAATTTATGATGATTAATTATTATGAACATGTCTTTGGGGTATCTTTTTTTAAAGGACATGTGAGATTTATTGTTAATTTTAACATTTTCCTTGTCTTTATTTTTCTGTTGCCATCTGTTGGTTTAAATTTTCTGACTGTTTACAGTTCTAATTTTCCCTCCATACATTCTCTGGCATTTGGCTCTTCTTTCCTGACATAATAGGTCAGGTTTTCAAAAATTTGGCCCCTGTGTAACTTGACTTTTTCCATAGTCAACACACTGTCTATGCGTTCTGAAGTCTTCCATCTCTTAGGTCTTTGAGCAGATGTTAACTGTTTAAATATTTTGTTGTTTGGGTGTAAAAAAATTGAAATGTAAGATGTCAGTGATAGCATGCTTTGCTTATACCCGAGCAGATTGCTGCCTTCAAATTAAACACGCACACGTATTTAAAACATGGAGAATTCCCCTTATGCATTTTAACCATAATCTACAGGTTGTATACTCTGAAACATGAGTTAAATCCATCAGGTTATAATGGAGATTTTGTTGCTCCCAGAGGATATCTAAAAAGTGGTTTATTTATTCTCTGAATTGGTTTACAACAATGGGCCTTTCCTGGTGATGAATTCAGACTTCCCCATGGGAATGAGAAAGGAATTTGGGTGTGGTTTATGCTCTGGTTTAGGTATTAGTGATGGTATTTGGTCATCACATGAATGGCTAAAATAAAAGAGTAGTAAGTTATTGATGTATAATCAACTGGGGATGCGGTATTGCCCTTGGTAGTGGTAATGGCTTGAGTAGGATCAATGACTAGCTTCATGGTCTGCCTGACACTGTGCGCAGGGTCCCGTTGAATCCTCCAGACAGCTCGCATGGGTTGATCCCTAGATGGGCCCATTTTAGAGATGAGAGAACTGAGGGTGAGAATGGTTAGCTAATTTTCCTAGGTCATACAACTAAAAAATGGGGGAACTGGGGCTTTAGCCCGGGAGGTCTGAGTCCAGTCTCGCCATTGCACTTCTGTGTGGTGTAGACTTGAAGAGCACCGGCTGGGAAGGTGAGGAGGACTTAGAGCCGCTCAGTCTTAGGTAAAGTAGATGGAAACAGTAGCTGCCTTCAAAGTGAGGTTAAATGACAAAGGACAGATGCCTGACTGGTAAGTGCTCAGTAAATACTACTATTATCATTGTAATTAAGGCTATTGATTAGTATTGTCTATAGAAGTAGATATATATTGTCCCTCCTCCTGCCCTAACCCCACCCCACCATGATGTAGAGGCCTCAGGATAGTAAAAGTTCATTATAGCTTTGAGTGTAATCATATCTTCAGGTAGATAATGCATCACTACCTCTGTCGTACATGATATATTAAAATATTGAACAGCAGTAGATTTCTCCTTAACTTTATTCAGATTTCGTCCTTGGCCTGTTCGCCACCAGCCAAAATGAGGAGAAATTTGTAGCTTGGTCCCTCAAGTTGAAAGTGGGCATTAATATTAGCAAATTCCCTTTAATAATCATCACATTAAATTTGATGACCAGAGGGGACATCCTTATAGCATATAACTGAAAATAATGTCTCTGGGAGATGAGGGAGCGTTTCCCAAATGTTCACCACTGAGCAAGATTAAAGAGACCAGAGACTGGGGCTGCCCGCTGGCTGGTGTTATTAATCCAGTGGTCCCCACGCAGGTAACTGGCTTTGGGTTTCTTGAGCATCAGTGGCCCTTTAATCTTCACTGCAGAAATAGAAAACAAGATTGTAGAAACCTGTCTTGGAGCAAAGATTATTGATACTTTTTCCTCTTACATGACTCAAAAGAAAAGAGGGCTGTGATAAATAGTGACTCTGATTCTTGGGGTTATTGAAGAGGAATCATTAAATCCAGCAGTTTGGAGAGCTGATAGCTGCCCATTCGAGAGCCTGAATGGGTAGAACCTGGTTCCTTGGGGCAGATGAAGCCATGTAATTGCTCAGAGAAGGTGAAGGCCTGTGTGGCCTCTGGGTGAGAAGTGAATGTTTGGCGAGGTGGCTGAATCCTCTCTCTTTCCAGTGCAAGCAAAAGTGTTAGTTGGTCTAATCGGACTGTTTGAGACCCCATGGACTTCTTTGTCGCCCACCAGGCTCCTCTGTCCATGGGGATTCTCCAGGCAAGAAGACTGGAGTGGGTTGCCATGCCTCCCTCCAGGGGATCTTCCCAACCCAGGGGTCAAACCCGCCTCTCCTGCGCTGCAGGCGGATCCTTTTCCGCCTGAGCCCCCAGCGCAGCCCAGGTTAAATGTGAATTCTTAAGTGTGGCCCCTCCAGAGCACTCGTACCTCCGTCTGCCACTTTGTGTCGTTGCTATCACCTTGTTTATTGTTTCTGCCTCTTACTAGACACCAGGTAAGGACTTTGTCTCTGCTCTGTCTGCTCGGAATCACTACAGGGCCTGCTGACACTTTGTTCTCAAAAGCGATTTGAATGCTAGCATCAGTGATTGGTTTACTTCGTGATACCACTGTTTTCTCCCAGTTGAAGGGTTAGTTTTTGGCCCCACCTTGATAAGTGTGGAAGATATCAGGGTGAAGGTCCATCGGAAAAGGCAGAAAGCACATCCCTGTTCTCTCAGGTTATTAGAGACCGGGGATCACACATGTGTTCTTGTTACTCTTCGTGACTAAGATGTCCATCATCGACTCTTTGAGCCTGATTTCCATTTTATCCCTGAATGGCAGAGATGATGTTTAACATGTTGCAGTCTTGCCCCGAGGACTAAATGATGTCATAGATTTCATTGATGCTGAAGATTTTCCCCCTTCTTCTTCACCTTTTAATATCTCTGAAATCAGGATGTAATTTCCATCTAGTAGTGTTTGAAAACTATTGTCTGGGGTTTTTTTTTTTTTTTTTTTTAACATTTGAACATCAGTGGAATTGGGATGGTATCCTCAACTTCATGAAATAAGGTAATTACTGGAGATGTATAGCTGTTAGATCTGTGAATGTTTGTTTCCTTGTCTTTGTCCTCAGTAACAAAGGAGAAGAGAACATGGGTACAAACATCACTGAGAAAGAAAGGTGCCTTCCTGTGGAAGGAGAAGCACAGGCCTGGAAACCGGGAGGCTGGTTCCTTTGTGGAATCAGCATTAGCTGTGGATGGTCGTCATTACCTGTCCCTCTGCCGGGTTTTGTCAGTCAAGGATCTGGCTTTGTAAAGAGGTTCCCTCTGTAGTGCCGCTGATTGCCACTGGCTCATTGGAGCTGTTTGTTCCGAGTTGTGAAGCCAAGCCCCAGGACTGTAGGCAGATGTCAGAATTGTTCAGTGCTGACTGCCGTGAGCCTGATGTGCAGAAGAGCACTAAGAGCAGCCAGCATTTCCACTCCTGGGTTTCCTGGTCTTTAGCTCTAATTTGTAATGTCACAAAGACAGAGAGATGAGTGGGGCCCTGGGGCTTGAAGAAGGAGAAAATGAAGGAAGGTTGAAGGAAGAAAGGAAGGAGAGAAGAGAAAGAAAAGAAAAACAGGGCGTATGGAATTTTTCCAGCATAAAGTACAAGAAGTCAGGAATTTGAGACTGTCTGCTGAATCTAAGCATGGGGTAGTTTGGTTGGGACACTTGGTTACTTACTTTTTTCTTTCTTAAAATATTTCTCTGCATTTTAACATTGAGATAATTGCATGAACTATTTCTTATAGGAATAAACATTTATTGTCTTCTTTTTCTCAAATCTTACCCTGCCCAGTTTAGTTTGGGGCTTCTAAAGGGTTTACTGGCTGTGATGTGGGAAAGAAACGTTTCAGATGATTGTGAGAAGTAAGGAACACACCTGGAAATGTGCATTCTAACTCAACATTCTAGACCCCCTTCGCTCTCATAAATTCCCACCAAAATACTTTATGTGACAGTAAATGACAACTAGTTAATTTTTGGGGGTAGTTAACAAAGATTCATTAGGCGTTGAATATAGTGTCAGGCATAAAATTACTGTGCCAACAAAGGTGCATATAAGTCAAAGCTATAGTTTTTCCGGTAGTCGTATATGCATGTGAGAGTTGGACCATAAAGAAGGCTGAGTGCTGAAGAACTGAAGCTTTTGAACTGTGGTGTTGGAGAAGACTCTTGAGAGTCTCTTGGACTGCAAGGAGATCCAGCCAGTCCATCCTAAAGGAAATCAATCCAGAATATCCATTGGAAGGGCTGAAGCTGAAGCTCTGATACTTTGGCCACCAGATGCAAAGAGCTGACTCATTCATTGGAAAAGATCCTGATGGTGAGAAAGATTTAGGGCATGAGGAGAAGGGGAGACAGAGGATGAGATGGTTCGATGGTATCACCGACTCAATGGACGTGAGTTTGAGCAAAGTCCAGGAGATGGTGAAGGACAGGGAAGCCTGGCGTGCTGTCATGCATGGGGTCACAAAGAGTAGGATACGACTGAGCAGCTAACAACAACCACCACCATCAGTGTAGCGCTGGTTGAAATCATTTGCAACTTACTGCCCTGCCTCTGAGGCTTGTGTACAAAAGCTGGCCCAAGTGGGAGTTAAGAATTTTCAGTCTGCTTGCTTTTTAAAAAGCCTGTTCTTGGCCACCCTCCTAAGACTCAGAGTGTTGTTGCTTTAAAATTTTTTAGTCTTTGAGTTTTAGCTTTGTATTCGAAAGGTCCCTTAAGGAAGGTTGTTTGTTTTCATTTTTAAATGTGTTCAGTTGATAGTTGGCTCAAAAATAGCCAGTGTGCTAACTCAAGGGTGGGGTCAAAGGACTGACTAGTGACTTAAATTACCAGCTTTTGTGAATGAGTGACTAGAGAATGAAGCTGTCAGTAGAACAGTGTGGAAGCAGGATGGGTCTTAGAGTGCCTGTTGATAAGGCAGTACTGTGCAGTCAGGCCAGCCTCTGCTCCTGAACACAGTTCCCCAGTCCGAGGACTGGAACTTTGGAGCATTTTTGACTTGTATATACTTTTCTTCCAAGTTTTAGGGACACTGTTATCAGTCCCTAAGTCATGTCCAACTCTTTGCAGCCCCATGGACTGTAGCCTACTAGGCTCCTCTTTCCATGGGCTCTTCCAGGCAAGAATACTGGAGTGGGTTGCCATTTCCTTCTCCAGGGGATCTTCCTGACCCAGGGACTGAATCCATGTCTCCTACACTGGGAAGCCAATTCTTTACCACTGAGCCACCAGGGAAGCCCATTAGAGACATAAACAATTATAAACATGTTATTTTAGAATACTTTAAGGTTTGATGGAAACATTGAGAAAATCTCACAGGGTTCTCATGTACTCCATATCCAGTTTTTGCTGATAATGTTGACCTGTTTATTTTATCATATTATTGAGCCAAAGTTGATCCATTGTCACTAAACTCTCTACTTACTCAGATTTCCTCACTTTTTACCTTCTGTCCTTTCCTGTTCTAGGGTCCCATCCAGGATATGGCATTACATTTAGTTATCATGTCTCCTGAGCTTCTGCTGGGCTGTGACAGTCTCTTAGGCTTTCCTTGTTTCTGATGATCCTGATAGTTTTGAAGAGTACTTGTCAAGTACTTCGTAGACTGTCCTGCAGTTTGGGTTTGTCTGGTGTTTTCCTCATGATTGGATTGGGGTTGCAGATTTTTGGGTGGTAGGTCACAGACATAAAGTCCCATTTTCATGACTTCATATCAAAAGTGGATTCTGTTAACACTGTGACTGTTGATGTTGGTGCTGGTCACTGGCAGTGTTTGTTAGGTTTCTTCACGGTAAATTTATCTTCCACCCCACTACACACACACGCTCTATATTCTTTGGAGAGAATTCAGGCATGACTTTAAGGAGCTGGGTGTTTTGCTCTACCTTCTTGAGAGCTCCTTCTCCCCCTCCTGAAAAAATGTGTATGATTAATAAGGAGTTAATTTGATTCTTAATTTGAGGGGTAGAATATTTCTTAATTTGGGAGGTGGTATCCTATTATAGTTAAGATGATGAAGCCAGACCAGTGGGATGTGAATTTCATCTCTGCTATTTCCTGCCTGTGTAATAGGGGTACTAACAGAAGTATAGAGACCACGAAATGAAATATTCTATGGTGCAGTGCTTAGCCTGCTGCTGCTGCTAAGTCACTTCAGTCGTGTCCGACTCTGTGCGACCCCATAGACGGCAGCCCACCAGGCTCCCCTGTCCCTGGGATCCTCCAGGCAAGAACACTGGATTGGGTTGCCATTTCCTTCTCCAGTGCATGAAAGTGAAAGTGAAGTCGCTCAGTCGTGTCCAACTCTTAGTGACCCCATGGACTGCAGCCCACCAGGCTCTTCCGTCCATGGGATTGTCCAGGCAAGAGTACTGGAGTAGGGTGCCATTGCCTTCTCTGTGCTTAGCCTAGGACATGGCAAATTCTTAATATGTATTGCTTAATAAATGCCATTGTGATTATATAAACAAACTAGTTTCTACATGTCTGTTCTTAAATTGATTGCAATGTGTTTTTTCATAAAGGCAACTTTGTAGAAGGTGGTAGGATTTCTAGGTGAGTTGAAGACAGGTGACAGGCTGCTGCAGTCCCAGTTTCAAAGTGGAGAACAATCAAATAAGAAACTGTGGTTTAAAAATATCCTGAGCCCTGGTAGAAACTAGAGTTTTCAAGAGAAGGGGAGTAGGTGTAGAGACTACATAGACTCTCGGAGATGCGTCTCAGTGCCTTTGCTTCTTTAGAGGTTGGTTTTTCTTGATGAACGAGCCTCCAAAGCCTGAGAGTTCTCTGTGAGGTTGTCCCAGCAATCTTTCTCGTCTCTCAAGATGGGTGTTTCAAGCTGGAGGAAGAAAGTAACATTTCCCCGAGGTGATAGGATGCAGAGGGGACTGACCTGTGCTGTGGACATAACTCTGTAACAGTTCCTTTATGGAAGGAGAAGGATCAGAAGGAAACCAAAATGTGTTCATAGTTCTATTTGAGGGGTTTCTAGGTGGGAGCCCCTGACCCTGCCCTGCAGGTTACAGTGTCCATCTGGGAAGTGACTTTCTGGTGAGGTACAGTGTGTGACGAGCTGTTCCTATAAACAGATGCACTGGCAGCCCATGGAGGTACTTGTGAGGTGGGAAATGGTTCCTGACTGCCTAACATAGCTTCAAGAGCATGTATATTTTCATGATACTTCCCAGTGGTCTGTACCTGGAGGGTATAAAATGTGTGTGTGCGCATGCTCAATCTCTCAGTCTTGTTCAGTTCTTTGTGACTCCATGGACTGTAGTTTGCTACAGTCTGAATTTTCCAGGCAAGAATAATTTAGTGGGTTGTCATTTCTTCCTCCAAGAGATCTTCCTCTCCCAAGGATGGAACCTGCATATTTGTGTCTCCTGCATTGGCGGGTGGATTCTTTAGCTCTCAGCCACCTGGGAAGCCCATAAACACCCATAGACCTTCCAGATACAGATCACTGGGAAAGAAGGGGAGGAAGAGGAAGGCGTTGGTTTTAGGAATACCCCAGTGACAAGTTAAAACAGAAGCTCAACCCAAGTCAGTTTCAACAGTAAAGGGAAAAGATGAACTTTGTTGTCCTCAATTTTCATTGGTTCCAGCTGCTCAGGACGATGGCAAGAGATGCTGTCTATTTCTGTCTCCGGGCTCTGCCACCCACAGTGTCTGCCTTATCCTGATGCAGGCTCCCCATTGTAATGGCAGTGTTGCTGCCCACAGCAGCTGGTTATCTTAGGCTAACTGAAGTGCATGTGCAACCTGCAAGGCTGGGTGTAACCTTAAAAATTAATTTTTAAACTCTGAAAATGACCAGTAACACACACAAGTCAAGAGAGTAATGTCCCAGCCCTCATACTCATTATGCAGCTTGGGTGGAATGGTTTTAATCATGAGGCCGTGATTTGGATGGGGAAGGTGTGGCCAACCTCGACAAACTCCGTCACCCAGACATGTTGAAATAGGTATCAGGAAGATGACCAGAGGGTGTGGAAGCCCACCACTGTGTTCCTTCCACAGACACTGGGTAAGGCCAGCCCCAAGATGTGTCAGGCAGGGTTTGTTTAATAGTCATACGTGGCGCTGCAGAGGAAGTGTCCCTGCTTTCTCTTCTTGTTCATGCCTGCGTGCTGGGGAAAGTTGACCATATTTTCACTGTAGGCCTAGGTTTCTTTATCAGTAGGAATCAGTATATACTTTCTGATGGAAGTCTGCTAATACAAATTCAATTATTAATTAAACCTCCTTTTCTGCCTCAGAAATGATGTTGTTTGGGTGAGTAATGATATGAGTCAACTGATGTAGCCCTTGATAGAAACTCACAGTTTCTGATTCCATGACCATGTGGCTCTTTGGCGTGCGACTTCCTAGGACATCACTTTCACAGAGGGAGGCATGCACATGGTCCTGGTATGAGGGAGGCCAGGTAGACTTGGTGAGTGGTGGGGGACCATGGGATCAGAAACAGCCAGGCCCAGTCTAAAGATACTCATGTTTAGGTTTGCTCAAGACTCATGCTGGATATAAAAACATATGCGACTAAATTCATATCACATGCCCTTGATGTATTCATCTTAGAAGGAGGCAAACTGGGGCTCACAGGCCAGATTCAGCTGCCTGGTCTGCAAATAAAATGTCACTGGGACACAGCTGTACCCACTTGTTTATATAGTATCCATGCTGCTTTGGCACCATACACAGAGGCAGAGTCTAAAATATTTACTCTCAGGCCCTGATACTTTGCCGACTCCCATTGTAGAACAGCGCTTCCATTAGGAATCTCATGGGAACCATAAATTGAGTCACACTTGTAATTTAAATTTTCTAGTGACTTCATTCAGTTCAGTCGCTCAGTCGTGTCCGACTCTTGGTGACCCCATGGACTGCAGCGCGCCAGGCTTCCTTGTCCACCAACTCCCGGAGTTCACTCAAACTCGTGTCCATTGAGTTAGTGATGCCATCCAACCATCTCATCCTCTGTCATCCCCTTCTCCTCCTGCTCTCTATCTTTCCCAGCATCAGGGTCTTTTCAAATGAGTTAGCTCTTTGCATGAGGTGGCCAAAGTATTGGAGTTTCAGCTTCAACATCAGTCCTTCCAATGAACACGCAGGACTGATCTCCTTTAGGATAGACTGGTTGAATCTCTTTGCAGTCCGAGTGACTTCATTAGAAAAGTAAAAAAGAAAAAAAAGTGAAATTAAGTATAATAGTATATTTTATTCAACCCAGTATTTCCAAAGTACTATCATTTCAACATATGATTGATCAAAAAATTATCTGTGAGATGTTTTACATTCTTTTTCTTGCTAAGTCTTGGAAATCTAGTGTGTATCTAGCACTGTACTGACACCTCAATTTGGACTAAGCCACATTTCAAGTGCCTGATCGGCCATAGGTGGCTGTGGCCACCGTACTGGATAATGTGGTTCTAGAATGTATGTTGGAAGCCTGTCTCTGAGGCTGCTGCAACTCAACAGTACCTTGTCGATTTACGTTCATGTTTTATTCAACAGTTGACGAGGTGTTTTTCCTGCAAAGATTTTTCTTGTTGCTTCCTGAATATTGCTTTTATACAAGAACAGTGTGGCAATGTGAACATCCATTGGGTAAGCTAGGCTTTCTTCACTGGTGATAGGATGTCTGGGAGTGGCTTCCTGATGCTGGTAAGTCATTTCTTCCTCAAGAGGATTCAAAATATCTATTTGTCTTAGATCTTCTTGATCTGTTAGAATAATCACCAAGCATTTGGGAAGTTAACAGTAGCAACACTAGGGTCTTTTTTACTTCCTCTAGGATGTAACTGCCAGGTATGAAAAATCTGCCGTGGCTGGATCCATTTACTGTATTAATCACTGCCTTTCCCTTGGAGTTGATTTATGGTTCAGTGGGAAGTTCTGGAAAATGCATTGTACAACCAAGACCACATTCATTCGTGGAGAATTTAGAATACAGGTTTGAAGAATAAGAACAGTGTCCAGGGCCCTTAGGAAAAAGTCTTCAGTCACTTAATTTCCCATGAACTTTCTGTAAGAACCTTGAACCTTGTACTGTGTATTAGTTTTCTAGCATCTTATACACAAGAGAAGGGGAATAGTGTTCATTATTCCTGGCCAACGTACTATAAAAGGTATCTTTGGATTACTCCCAGGTTGCCACTGCCATTAAATTTTTTTTTTTTTTTAATTTATTTACTTGGCTGCACCGGGTCTTTGTTGTGGCATGATGGGATCTTTAGTTGTGCCGTGGAACTCTTAGTTACAACACGTGGAATCTAGTTCCCTGGCCAGGGATTGAACCTGGTCCCGCTGCATTGAGAGAACTGAATCTTAGCCACTGGACCACCAGGGAAGTCCCACCATTGTCATTTGAGGTTTGATACATAAAGACTTGCTTCCTAGACTACATTTCTTATTAGGAGGATTCTAACTTTGTGGTGTAGTCTCTGGTTAATGGTTAGAACTAGATTAAACATTTTCTTCACTGGGCTCTGAGTTCTGTCACCTGAATAACTCAGTACGTTGGGCAGAGAGGGTAATCTCATGTCCTAGTCGGATGTTGTTTGCTTTAATATCTCCCAAAAGGTATCGCAACCATCTTTATCTCAGTGGTACCATGTGGTAGATTGTATTCAGCAACCTCTTATGCCAAGGGGTTAAAATAAACCTGGTCATCAGTGCCTTTTTCTTGAAGGGTAGTTTAAAAGTGCTGATGGTCAGCTTTACTTTCTTGTATGCTCATTCTTTATTTTTACTGCAGGAGTTACTGACTTTTTTTTTTTTCTGTCTCTCAAAAAAATCTTTATTGATACATCAAAAAGATGAAAAGATGTTGTCAATGTACTTTGACTTTTTCGTTTATTTGTGGCTTCCCTCTCCCCAACTTTTAAAAATAGGTCTCATAGCATCAGGCATTTACCAAAGCAGCGGTTTTGAAGCCTAGAATCTCCCTCTTTCCTGATGTATGAAGGCTACGTACCTCTTGGCATTTGCCTTTTGGGGGTTTCAGTATTTTGCTAGCACACATCGTGAAGAGTTTGGCAGATCATTTGGATAAAGATAGGTCTGTTGCTGTTTTTGGCACCCCGCATACTTGTTGATTGCGGTGGAGGCACTGGGTATCCACAGAGACTGGATGGACCTGCAAATGCTCCTCAGCAATGCTAGGAGTGGCCTAAGTAATGTTAAAAGGGACTATCCCGTTAGCTCTAAAGCCTTGGTTGTCAACTGGGGCCATTTTCTCTCCAGGATGACGTTTGACAATGTCTAGAGACATTTCTGATTGTTCTAACAGGGCTGGGGCTACCAGCATCTAATGGATCGAGGCCTGAGATCCTGAACAGCCTCCCGCAGCAAAGAAGCATCTGGCTTGAATTGTCCCTGGTGAGGAGGTTGAGAAGCCCGGCTATAAGGATGCTTTCTAGGGTTGAGCTGTGGCCTGTGTGTTTGTTTCTCCTCTGTTTTTCTGTTTCTTAAATATGCTAAAAAGTGAAAAGCCACCAACGATATCCATAATAAATTCCATCTTAAAGGAAATCCCAAGTCTACTTTTCCTGCAAAAAGGAGAGAAAAAAAAACACACACACACAAGTGGCCCCATGGTACGAGTTACCCACGGATGATATTAAATCTTTCCCTCTGAGGACTGTTTTCGGGGTTGGGGTAATTAAAAGAGCCCAGAAGGTCATGAAGTCTCTTCTAAAGGGTGTCACAGACTTGGGCCCCAGGTGAGCCACCCCGCTAGGAAGTGTAATGGTACAAGCTGCAATTATACCTCATAATGTATGTATTTTCTATTTTCTAGAAGCAGTATTCTCTAGTCATTTGTACTAGAGGAAAACTCACGCTTTTTTCATTTTAATGTGTGCTTTCTTGTGAATGGTAGGTGTTGGATAGCGAAAAGGGGGGGAAATGAATTTACAAATGTTACACTTTGCAAAGTCTGACATGACCTTTTGTTTTTACCTTGTGGAACTGTGTTTTCTATTAAGCCGTCAATCTTATTTTCTCTTTGCCATTTCAGAAGAGACCACAGACCATTTTGCAGATTTTGATGCATAGTGAGACGATTTGGTGGGATGATTGCTAAAGTTCTAGGATAGACTTTTGGACCTACTTTTGTTCTTTGAATGGATAAGTATCAAATGTGCTAAGTATGGTGTTATGTGCCTGCCTGTCTAGTAGGGTTTGCATTCAGTCTTTAGCCTGTGTTCATGGGACAGGGAAAACTTCAATGATACTTCAGCATTACCATTTTGTTCTTCCAGGAGGGAGGGAGAGAGGGAGGCAGGGAGAGAGAGAGAATCCAATTATAGCAAGAACACTTGATTGAATAATCTTGGAGTGGACTTTGTGGGCAATAGTGGTGTTGGGTAGAAACAAAGTTGGGTTTCTAAAGTTAGTGAATGTGTCCATCTGTCAGAACAAGTGCATGTGGGCAATCTCCTTCCAGAATAAATCAAAGCCTATTTGCAGCGGATGGGTTTAAGACTTTGTTTCTCCATCCTCCTCTTCCAAGTTCTAAATACATATGCCCTGTCTGTTCTGGGACTCATTTAAGATGCAACGAGTGGAAAATTGAATTTAATGATTAAGTCCCTTTGATTTCTGAGTCGTGGAAATTCTTGTGATTTTTGTGCTTCTGGATTTACAGTGCATCTTAATGAGTATCTCTTTTTTTTTTTCTCCTTAAATGATCTTAAAAATATGATTGAATAGTTAGTGGGTTGTGCTGGTTATATTCATGGCCTAATGAAGGGAGAGGAGATTTGAAAATGGTTTTCCACGAGCCCTGGCTGAATCAGAGAGTGGTAATTATTCTTTAAATACTAAAATAGAGTTTTACTTATTAGAAACATAAAACCAGCATCCACCATCTATCTGATTTTTGCTGTTGATGTAATTTTAGGAAATTGAATGAACCGAGATGGAAATTAGGTTTCATCCTCAGCGGCCTGTGTACCTTGAGTTCTATTAGGTTTAACAGGAGTTTTGCAGGTGGAGACACAGCGGGACCACAGCTTTTATCACTTCATAAAGAGAGAATACAGGACCATCCCCTTTATCTTGCTTTTAAAAATTCTTCTTTTTCTGCACCCAGGTTATTTATCGCCTGCTTGGAGTGGATAATTCAGGATATTGTGTTTTGAAAAAGAAAAAGAGAAGCCATTCAAATTCCTGTTAAAATGAATGGCATGAGCTGTATATCACTTTCTAATTTCTGAGACTCCTTATAAATCACAGAGAGAGAGAGGGCATTCTACCATTGGTCAGTGGGAAAATGGGAAATTTAATAGTTTGTCAAAGATTAAAAAGAAAGGATTACTGCTTGGAGAGACCCTGACTTAGCAGTGAGCAAGTTTGTTTTGAAGTTCATCAAGCTCATAAGCAGATGGAGAGTTTAATTAACGTTACTTGTCATGACTCACGTTTGCTTCTCCTCAGGCCCTGGGACAGACGTGTGTTAACTGTGCCAGTGTCATTTTCAGAACTTAGGTTTGACCTCTAGAGGTGTGGGTTTTTCTTTTTATACTCTTTCCATGCTTCTTGTCATGATTTAGGAGGTGGTGACTATCTCTTAATCTTGGTTATTTCTCTGTCACAGGTGTTAATCAATATAAGACCCGGAGGTTTTAACTTTATTAACGTATGTTTTATTTTTATTATTTTGTTTTATTTTAATTTTTATGGAGTATAGTTGCTTTACAGTGCTGTTAGTTTCTGCTATATTGATAACAGACCAGAGGTGAAGGCGTAGGCGAAGTCGCTCAGTTGTGTCTGACTCTGCGACCCCATGGACTATAGTCCACCAGGCTCCTCCATCCATGGAATTTTCTAGGCAAGAGTACTGGAGTGGGGTGCCATTTCCTTCTCCAGGGGATCTTCCCGACCCGGGGATCGATCCCGGGTCTCCCGCATTGCAGGCAGACGCTTTACTGTCCGAGCCACCAGGGAATCAACAGACCAGATGTGCGTGTAAATATGTGTGTGTGTACATGTATGTTTATATGTGTATATTTGAATGTTATTGAGATGATATTTACTCTTTCAAACTCTGAACCACATATTGAGACTGTTCATACCATTCTTACAAGCAAAGCTCTTTCTGTCTTTCCCTGCAAGCGGCTTAGAGAATGACTGTATCTGTGAGGACACAGTTTTGATCTTGTGTGGAGCCAGGAGCACTCTGACATATGGTTCAGCAAAGGTTCACAGGCTTAGGTGGTCAGCACTTGCGGTGCTTCTATTAGCACCTGTTTATCAGATTATTGAAAGGCAAGCCTGCTTTCCTCGGAATGTGCTCCCTCGGTTTATGTAATCCTATCCAGGCAGCGTCCTGATATCTGAATACAATCAACTCACAGCACATGGTACCGGAACTCAGAGTAGATTCTTCAGGGTCAGGGCTTTTGTGTGGATGTAACCAGATATGCAGGTGACATGATGACCCTCGACAGGAGCTTTTCAAAACTGTGGTTGCTGGAGACAAAAGCCAAAAACAATAAGAGAATCCACTGATCGTTTTTTTTTTTTTTCCTGCACAGCTATTTTCAAGCAAGTAAGGTACAAAAGTGTTAGTGGTTAAGGTGTAGAGTAGACTAGAATCCAGGAGTCTCAAGTCTTGCACCCCTGGGGACCTTTGTAAGTGACACTGCTCCCTTATTCCATAACTATGAAATCTGTTTTTTCCACCCCTGCCCCCACAAGCATCCCAGAAAATTTGTATGCAGGTGGTCCCTTGGTTTGATTTGGGAATCCCTAATACAGGTTATCAACCTCATCGTAACGTTCTCTGGCAGGAATTGATTTCTTTGAATGTAAGTCATTTAAATTCCATAATGTGATATTGGATCTTAGAGCAGATTTAATTATGTAACACAGACCGCTGTTTTTCACGAAATACGCAAAGTGAGGCCGACAGTCTTTGGAACATACAGAACATTGAATACAGGTTTGTTGGCCTAGATAACATTGAATTAAACTCTACCCTTTCTTGCCCTCCTACACAGAAATTGGCTAAGGTATCCCAGTGAAGGTTATCCTCAAATCCAAGCCTGTTATTCATATCTGGCCATGAAAAAGGCTTTTAAACTTGATTCCTCTCCTAATGGAGCCTTTTGATCCAAGTGGTTTGAGTTAGATCTTTTGTTATCTTAGTTAATGAAAACTGCAGTGTTAATATAATATTAACTTTAAAAAAAGTTATTTCTTATGGAACCTCTTGGGTTTGAATTTTTTATTCCATTAGACGTATAACCTTAGGCAGGTAACTCTACCTTGCCACACCTTGTTGCCTCCTGATAGAGATGAGGGTAATAGAATTTGTAAAGATATCACAGGAATAAATAAAATGATGTGTCAAGCATTATCTTCTGCATAGGAAAAACTCAATTAATGTCATCTCTTCTTACTATCCTGGGCAGTGGGGAGATTACAGAATGAATGTGTAGCTGATCAGACTGTAGTCAGGAGCTTGCAGCCTGAAATTTCATGTAAGGTATGGTTAAATTACCATAGTACAAGTAAGAAGGACTGAAGGCTATAAAGGGAAAAGAGAAAACTGATTGCATTTTTTGTCAGATTCAGTTCAGTTCAGTCGCTCAGTCATGTCCGACTCTTTGTGACACTGTGAACAGCAGCATGCCAGGCCTCCCTGTCCATCACCAACTCCCGGAGTTTATCCAAACTCATGTCCATCGAGTTGGATGGTGATGCCATCCAACCATCTCCTCCTCCTGCCCCCAATCCCTCCCAGCATCAGGGTCTTTTCCAATGAGTCAGCTCTTCACATCAGGTGGCCAAAGTATTGGAGTTTCAGCTTCAACATCAGTCCTTCCAATGAACACCCAGGACTGATCTCCTTTAGGATGGACTCATCAGATCTCCTTGCAGTCCAAGGGACTCTCAAGAGTCTTCTCCAACACCACAGTTCAAAAGCATCAATTCTTCCACGCTCAGCTTTCTTTATGGTCCAACTTTCACATCTACACATGACTAACTGGAAAAGCCTTAGCCTTGACTAGACTGACCTTTGTTGTCAAAGTAATGTCTCTGCTTTTTAATATGCTGTCTAGGTTGGTCATCAAGGTTTCTTTTTATCAAAGGAAAAGACAATTGCTTATGGTTTTGCAACATCTTGTGGGAGGAAGTGACTTTCACCTTTGTGATGTGGCTTTTTGAGCTAAGCCCAGAGGTAGTGGTCTAAAGGAGTAGGATCATTAGAAAGATAAACTGGTTGTGGAAATGATAGGATATATTAGTGTCTGGCTTCCTTGGTGGCTCAGAGGATAAAGCGTCTGCCTGTAATACGGGAGA
Source organism: Redunca redunca (assembly GCA_006410935.1). NCBI lineage: Eukaryota > Metazoa > Chordata > Mammalia > Artiodactyla > Bovidae > Redunca > Redunca redunca. The sequence goes on along the minus strand of SJYQ01000783.1, from coordinate 37,723 downwards.
CCTGGGTTCAATCCCTGGGTTGGGAAGATCCCCTGGAGAAGGAAATGACAACCCACTCCAGTATTCTTGCCTGGAGAATCCAATGGACAGAGAAGCCTGGAGGGCTACAGTCCACAGGGTCGCAGAGTTGGACACGACTGAGCGACTTCAATTTCACTTTCACATAGAAGGTACCCAGGAAACAACAGTTGAAAAGTATGGGCTTTATGGAGAGAAACTTGCATTGAGTTCTTGTCCTATGATTTGTGTTATGGGTGTGATAACACTGACCATCTTGGATTGTATAGAGTAAGTTAGTGAATACTGTATGTAACATGGTTAGCAAGCCGTTTGGTGCATTGTAAGCTCTCAGTACCAGTGGTTAGTCATATAATTATTTCCAACTGATGTGAAGGGAAATAGAAAGACATCAGCTGGCAAGATGGATGTGCCCTGGATAATGAAGGTATTTTAATACTGACCTCAGGAGTTTAGGTTTTGTTCACTTGACATTTGGGGACTAGGGAAGCATTTTGATCAAATGCAGAGACCTCGATGCTCTGTCCTCTCATGAATTCAATACAATGCCTGGGAGAATATCAGAAAAAGAACAGTTTCTTTCCACAGTTACCTTCCTGTCAGGAAGTCAGACCTTCTCCAGAAACCCCATTGAACATTCCACCTTGGGTCCCTTCTGCCTGGGATTGAATCTCCTGCCCATCTCATAGCTACAAAATAGGTTCCTGGAATGTGGTGACACAGCCAGTGGTATCTCCCCCTAATGGCATGTTGGAGCCCAAAAGTGTGCCCAGTAGGAAATGCAAGAGAAAGGAAGAAAATACCCTTTATAAAGAGCATATGGGCAATGGTAGAGGGTTGTGTAGAGTGCGTTCGGGGGAAAATAGACTATCCAAGAAGAAGTGGTCCGCAGGCGGGAGAAATTTTGGATTTGAGTGCACAGCTGCAAGTATTGATCTGGAAATCATTCACTTGAAAGGTTACAAAGAAATACCAAGATTCCCAAAGAAGGAGAGATGAGAGAGGGATGGATGAAAAACAAATAATAAGCCAAAGGGAGTGATTTCTTTTTAGGGGGCTTCTCAAAGGCAGTGACATTGCTAAAGGGAATCTTCACTTAATATTTGTAAAGAAAAAAAAAAATTCCATTAGTCCCCAATCTCCTTTGAGACACATACCCTCAGTAAGAACAGTGATGTGCTAATTTTACAATCTGTGCTCGAAGACAAGTTTCTGGGTCTGGGGGCCCATTCCTAGACTCAACTCTGGGTAGATTTTTCCTGTCATCACTGTCTAGATAGAAATTCTGTGGTTGCCACTGTGGCCTCTTTACAGACCATACTGGCAAGTGACAGAGCCACTGAAACTAATTGGGATGAGTGGGCATTTATTACGATGAATTATAGGGAATTCAAGGACAAAGAAATTTAGTCACCAAGAAGGACTATAAATAGAGCAGTTGAAGTTGCTTTTGTGGACTATATTACTTTAGGGTCCTATCACCAAGTGAACATCAGAGAGAGAGAGAGAGGGAATGAGGATCTGAATGGCACCTGTCAGCCAGTGAATGGATTATTCCTGCGTCCCACGTCCTCTTAGCCTATTTCCATATACCTGTGGTGGAAAATGAGAGGCTGTCAGCAGGAGGGCAAGCTCAGGTGAATTGTGCAGATCTGATTATTGTGTGTGGGCAGAACTGATTGTTGTGCAGACTGGATGATCCCTTCCTATAATTGCCCTTGCAGCCCCTTGGCTGAGTGACTCTGCTATGCCTCCAGGCAGGTGGACACTTTTCTGTCCCCTAGAGTTTGGACTGGATTTTGTCCCGTGCGATATACTGGAAGCATGTGGGTAGAGGGCTTCCATGTCCTTGCATGATGTTTCTTGGTCTCTCTGCCCTGCCGCCTGCCTTAAGTGGACCATCACCCAGGTTGCTGCTGGTCCCACAATGAGGGATAGAGGGCATCCTGGCCCCGACCTTTAGCTTTACGCATCATGATGTCACCCAGTGTACCTGAACCCCAGTGAGCAAGAAAGCAGCCTTCCTGTTGTCCACTGCCATGCTTCTTTTCCTTTTGGGGGAGTCACACAATATTATTGGAACAGAAGTGTGACCTGTTCAACAGCCAAGTTGACTCATAAAGTATCTGTTCTTTGTTCAGAAAACTGAGGAGCAGGCGTGGTGAGCCATGTGGGAAAATGAATCCATCTCTTTCAAGGTCACGTAACCTGCTCTCTGTTTGACCGAAGCTGAATTCCAGTGAAGCCCCAGCGTCAATCATGCCCGTTTTCAGTACTGCAAGATGATCTGCTTTTCCACAAAACACAACTTTAGCTTTCATATTCTGATTAACAAAGGCTGGTATGCATTATTAGACTTAATTTAAAGGTATAATTGGCTGTGTCAGTCAGATAAGGAAAAAAATAGTACCATGGACCTTTTCCAAATTCCCGCAGGCTTCAGATATAAAAACTCCCTCCAGACTTCTGCCAACACACCTTGCCTGTTATTACAGCTTGGGTTTTGTTTTGTTCCTCTGCCAGAACCAGAATACCATTAGGCTACAAATCAGATCTAACGGGTTAGATTATTGTTCATCTTGAGCGGTGTGCTTTCTCTCCATTAGTTGTGGCATAACAGAAGTAATTTAATTTATTATTAGGCCATCTTCAAAAGAAGCTTTTATTTCACAGTGTGCTCGAGGACATAGTGGCAAGAACCATGAGTCTTTCCTCAGTGTTTCGAGAGGTAGAAGTGCTAGCATAGAACTGATTTTGAAATGCTTGTGTTTTTGCAGGATGAAGAGATGTGTGTACCCTGATAGAGCACATCCTTGCTGCAAACAACAGATTTCCTGGCAGCTTCGTTTTGGTGGTTTTAGTTTTTTTGTTAGCTTTGTTTTTGGTGTCATAGCAATGACATTAGATTCACCATCCTCTAGGTAATTGAGCAAGGGCTCCTGCCATTCACTCATTCATTCGCTGTCAGTCCATTTGTTAGCCATTCAACAAATAACAAATATTTATTCTCTACCTTCATTCCAGGGCACGATCAATTTTCCTTTTGTACATAATCATCTGTCATACAAGGTTGAAGATTATTCAAAATGGATATGGACGTTTTACAGTCCAATGAAAACTCACCAGTATTAACTCAGATTTGTTATTAGATTTCCTAAGCTTGCATATTTTGCCTCGAAGAGCTGCTTTCTGCAGTAGAGGCTGAGGATTGTTCTACGAATATGTGTCTTTGCTCACCAACTTAAACTCAGATTCAACGTTAAATTTCCTAAGTTTTCCGGGAGCTCCTCAATTAACTGCTTTCCACAGTACAGGGAAGCCTGGAGAGCTGCAGTCCATGGGGTTGCAAAGAGTTGGACACGACTGAGTGAACCACAGCAACAAAACATCCACAGTACAGATTCTTACGAGGCATCGTGCATGCTAAGTCACTTCAGTCGTGTCTGAATCTTTGCGACCCCATGGCTTCTCTGTTCATGGAATTCTCCAGGCAAGAATACTGGAGTGGCTTGTCATTTCTTCCTCCAGGGGTTCTTCCTAAACCAGGGATCGAACCCACATCTCTTACTTCTCCTTCTTGGCAGGTAGATTCTTTGCCTCTAGTGCCACCTGGGAAGTCCGTAAGGGGCAGCCTCATCACCTAAATGGCTCTGGGTCTTCAGAGAAGTTCTGTGCCCTTGGGGCTCTGCTGATAATCCACCTTCTGTAGTCCTTCCCAAGTTGGTCAGAGCCTGGAGTTAAATTGGGTGATACAGATAAAAGTGTGGAAGTGTTTGAGGTCATTGAAGCTGATAAAAATGCTGTGAACAACTGTTTTGTTGGTTTGATGAATATTTAATGTGCACCTACTGGTTCAGATGCTGGATTCATTTAAATGTGCATACCTGTCTTATGGTCTTAAATGCCCCATGCCTTATGGAGAAATTTAAAATTTAAATCCAAAGATCAGTATTGTTACACTCACTGAATAATTGCTTAGATTACCTTAAGCAACTTTTCATCCATTATTATTTAGCAAACACCAGGGTCTTGAGACACTAGGGCAGGTTAGTATGGTGTGGGACATAATAAACCTTCTAGAATGAGGTATTGCGTGGGGCTCAACTTAATTGCACAGGATGGGGAACAAGGTTTTAGAAAGAGTAAGGAATAAAAGAACTAAAATGTGTGTGTGTCTGTGTGTACATGTTTACTTCTACTGATTTATTTTTCAGCTGTCTTAATTTTGAAGCGTCCTGGATGCCTTTATTATTTTTTTTAATGCAGTTTTTATCACTTTAGTTTTTTTATTTATTTAATATAAATTTATTTTAATTGGAGGTTAATTACTTTACAGTATTGTATTGGTTTTGCCATACATCAACATGAATCAACATGGATGCCTTTAAAATAACAGTAGTAGTTGTATTTGAAGTGTTAATAGTCATTTATTGAACTAATACTGTGGTCCTGGCCCAGTGCTATATACTTTACGTGAACTATTATGTTTGATTTATCCCAACAATCTTATGATGAAGGAGCAGTTAATATTCTCACATGACAAAGTGTTTCTTTATGTCCCAAACATTTACATAATGTTTTAGTATGTGCCAAGCTTTCTCCTAAGTGCCTTTCAGGTATTACATTAATCCTTACAGAAATCTTCTGAGATATTATTTTTAAAGACAACGAAATTGAAGTGGGAGAAAAGTTAAGGCACCTGTCCAAAGTCACAGTTAATAAATGATGGAGGAGGATTTGAACTTGGGCCTTCTGGCTGTAGAGTGGGCTCCTCAACCGTGTCCATCGTTAACTAACCGAGCATGGACATCGCCCTGGGATGTGTTCTTGGACCATCTTGCAGAGGAGCTTGTATTCGGTGGTTGTTTAGCTGTTAAGTCGTGTTCGACTCTTGGTGACCCCATGGACTGTAGCCCACCAGGCTCCTCCATCCATGGGCTTTTCCAAGCAAGAATTCTGGAGTGGGTTGCCATTTCCTTCTCCAGACGATATTCCTGACCCAGGGATTGAACCGGAGTCTCCTGCATTGTGGGTAGATTCTGTAGCTTGGAAAGACATTTGTATTCTGTAGCCATTACAGTATTCCAACTCTTGTATAATAGAACAGATTCAAGGACGGACTTTGCTTGTTTTTTAACAGAAAGTAAATCTGAAATTCACCAAGAGAACTATGTCTGGTGGTAACTTTACTTCATTGAGATTTGATCTGCTGTGGTTCAGCCTCGCTTTAGTCGCCCCATATGTTTTTTTCACTTGGTTTTTGTTTATCCTTTAAGATCTGCTCTTAAAGTCTACTTAGACCTTAGGGAACTGTGAGTTATGTGGAAGGTTACTTAAAATTCTGTTAAGTTCGGTTTAACTACCTAGAGTGTATAGTCTTTTATGTATAAGCAAAAGGGGAAAAATGTACATATGTAAAAACTTACATATCCTTGTGGAGTATCTCTTTTCTTTTCTACTTCTGTCTTTTTTTCACACCATCATGTATTTATCTAGGATGATTGGAAGGGACTCTGGAAGATAATTTCATTGCATGACCGCTTTGTGCCAAGTATATTGCCAAATGCTTTGTGTGCCTGATCTCATTACCCCAGGCAGCAACTCTGTGAGGGAGCTGCAGTTTTCATCCCAGTTTTCTCTAGATGCTCAGACTTAGGCCAGTAGGGGAGACAGGATTCAAACTTACATTTGCCCAGCTCCAGATCTAGTATATATTCCCCTCTTGCAAGGCTATTTCAGACTCAAGTTCTGTGACCTGCCTCCTAGTTTGGTTGTTAATGGCTTTTGGTTTCTCAAATTTAGTTTTATTATTAAAAGAAATCCCGTTGCTTCTTTTTACTGGTTGTAATTCCATTTCTACTGCAGGGTGGAGATGGGCATTACATTGCAGTGCAGATAACCATTTCCCAGTGCCATCTCTGATTTAAGCTAACAGGAGAATATGAGCTTATATGTTGTTAAGGTTTAGGAATTCAGATGATGGGGCCTCATTGTTTCACTGAGCAAAAAGAAGTTTATCAGTTCCATATTACCAGAGCTTGTTGAGAACCATGAAGGATACTGTGGCTTTTATTAGGTTTGGAGAGGCCAATTCAACCATCCAACAAATACTTATAAAGCTCCTGTTAAATGCTGGGCAGTGTTATAGGCACTGCGGATACAGACGTGAACAAAGCAGATCACTTTTTAAATTTGCTTCGAAACATGACTAGTGCTTAGAAATTCTAGAATGTACATCTAATTATTTTATTATTTATTTAATTGTGGTTTATTTCATAAGGATACAAACTCTGCCCACAATGTGGGAGACCCAGGTTTGATCCCAGGGTCGGGAAGATCCCTGGAAAAGGGAATGGCAACCCACTGTAGTATTCTTGCCTGGAGATTTTCACAGATAGAGGACCCTGGCAGGCTATAGTCCATGGGATCGCAAAGAGTCAGACAAGACTGAGGGACTAACACTTTCACTTTCACACTTGCTTCATAAACTCAGTGGTTACTGACCATCCTTAACCCCTGAAAATGTTAATGCAAATGAAGATCATTCAGTAGCAGAACTGATGCCTTTAGTTTGCTAGTGTTCCTTGCCTGCAGTCAAATAACTTTTTAAAGTTTGTTACAAAATCTATAAAGATGACTTCAAGATTGTCTATTGAAGTTTTTACATTTATCTGGTGAGGAAATTGAGACTCAAGGACGTGGAGTTCAGATAACAAGGTAGCTTTACTTTAGTTCAGAGGAGAAATTTTGACTTGTTGCTGTTTTGTGTCTTGGTATTCCTGAAAAGAATTCATAGTACCAGAAAAATGGCAGACTGTTAAGCTGTATCCCATGAAAGGTACAATATTAGCTCTACTGGTTTTTAAGGTTTCGGAAGCCAATTATTCCTTGGACATCTCCCCAGAAAAATACTGTTGTGTGCCATATCTCATTACCCCAGGCAGTAACTCTATCCCGGAGCAACAGTTATCATCTCAGTTTTATAAAGATGGTAAGACTTAGGCCAATAATGGAGATAGAATTGAAACTCATGTTTGCCTAGCTCCAAATCCATCCAGTACGTTTTCCCTCTTGCAAGGTTGCTTTAGACTCAGATTCTGTGTGCTCCTTGCTAGTTTGGTTGTGTATTCTATTTGTTTATATATTATTTTAAAATGGATTGAAGAGGGATATAGATGGCTGGTTTTGTAGTGACTTTGGTGAGAGATGATGAAAGTTTGGTTGAGAATGGCAATGGTTTAATAAAGGGTAAGCAGGTTTGAAGGCTGATGTCTCAATGTGCTGTTTAGAACAGTTTCACTTGAAAATGTGTTTGGAAATGGATATTTTTGGGGGGAATAATTTGTTCACAACATTAAATTTAAAGCTCTAAAGTTTATTGGTAGGTACATAAGGGTTTCATTAGTTGATTTTCTTGTGTGTTTGTGTATTTCATGATAAATTTACAAAGGGCTAATGATAATCTTAGAAAAACTTATTGCTAACTCTTTTAGGTTTAATCTCTAAAATAATTTTATATTGAAAAGCAAAAAAATCATGGAAAACATGAGGAGGTGGGGGTCTTTGGTTTAGGGGAAATTGGAATATTTTAATGTACTTTTAGTAGCTATAAGAAATACTAAAAATTTAATTGGTTGGCTTTGGACTCACTATAAATTGAGTTTCCAGTGAGTTCTGGGAAGTGATACCAGTGGTAATAGTTTTTAAAGCTCAAACTTCTCCATGAAAAAAATGCAGCAACTAGGAGAGCTAACATAGAAACCCACAAACAATATTTGCTATAAAACTAGGATTTAAGGTATCTTCATTAGTCTCAGAGTATGTGTGGATGAGACAAAACAGTGATAGCTGTAAGACCTGTGTAGAAATTGGCCCTGGAAGGGAGTGAATGATCCAGAATCCCCCAAGTCAGCTGCAGATCCCAAAGAAAAGTGTGATGAGCCCATAGCAATTATATAGAAGAGCTGAGAGTTGTAACAGGCTCTCTAGTTCTAGGGCGAGTTCAAGGAGACTGGGAAACAGTAAGGTCTGGTAATCTCTCGGCTCTGTTCTTTTATAAGCTAACATCCTGAATGTCCCTTCCAAGGTAAGAGTCAGCATCAAGGGAAAAGTGCTGGGAGTAGAGCCCAGATTGAATAAAATTGGGCAATGAGGGTCAGAGAAAGAGGGTTTCGGTAAATGTGTGGGCATTGAAAAGACAGATCTGTAAAAGCAGAAGGTCACAGCTTTTGACTCTCTTTGTGACAGCACTTCTATTCATTTGAAGAAGAACACAGCTACAAACCCTTCCCATATTGGGAAGAGTTTATTTTATAGGAAAAAAATGGGATTAGAATAATAACTCCATACAAAGTTATAGTTGAAAATAAGGAACAATACTCACAAGAGCTGAAAACTGTATACCTGATATTTTAAAACGGGACAAAGTGTTTGAATGATGGAAGTGTGAAAGGTCATTAGAGAAACAGAAATGGTTTGAAAAGAAAAATGGGAGAGTTCATGAAAAAAGTACAGATAAAACTGATTTTTAGAAATTAAGAGTAAACTAGAAAAATATGCAGGAGCAGGTAAACACAACAGTTTATATTTTGAGAAAAATAGAGGAAGACGAGATGAACTGTTTTAACAGTTAAATGAAAATACAGTAATGAAAAGAATTTAAGGAAATATTGTATAGAAACTATTTAAAGAAGAACCAAGTATGTATAACAGGAGACCTATAAGATGAGATTGAAATCAAACAGAAAAAAAACTAATATAAAAAACCATTAAAAAACTTTATTGAAGAAGAGTCCTTGAAGCTGTATATTGAAAGGGCCACTTTGTTCCTCATGAAATCATCTCAAATCATCACTGAGACATAGTATAGTAAAAGTATGGTCTTTAATGCAAGGGAAACATACCTTTGAGCATGCAAGCAAAAAGACTTCATCACTATAAGCAAGAAGATTAGGTTCTCATGAGACTTTTCTTAACAGCAGTGCTTTATGCCAGATAAGCAATAGAACATCATAAATAAGATAATCATGGAAAGAAATGTGAGCCATGGAATTCATAACTAACCAAGCAGATCTTCAAGTATAAACCAGCAGACATATTATTGTGAATGTGATAGAAACGAGGGAATATTATTCCCATGAGCTCTTCCTGGAGAGTTTAGTAAAGTTTTAGCTTCTTTGTGCTCCTTGGTTCAGACAACCTTAAAGCCTGAAGAAACGCTGATGAAATAAGTATACCCAGGTAACTAAATGGACTTCCTAGGTGGTGCAGTGGTAAAGAATTTGATCCCTGGGTCGGGAAGATCCCCTGGCGGAGGGCATGGCAATCTACTCCAGTATTCTTGCCTAGAGAATCCCATGGACAGAGGAGCCTGTTGGGTCGTAGTCCATGGGGTCTCCAAAAGTTGGACATGACTGAGAGACTGAACACGCCCATACCGGTAACTAAATGGTCAATAAAGAGTCTTTCTCTTTTATAAGTATTTCAGATAATAAATCACACTACTGCCTTTAAGATTACTAGAATTATAGTTTCCAGTGGATTCAGAGAGAAGTGTGCCAGTAGTGATACAGTTTTCCACCCCCAATAAATTTGCAGATGTAGGCAATGATCGTTGAGGGCCTCTATCATTATAAATATGGGAACACCTAACATGATGTACTTCTTGATAGATAAATACAACTCTTATCAATGGAGTAGTCTTGCCAAAAATGAAACTTGAGTGTGATCAAGCCTCTAGGTTTGTCATTTATAGAAAATAAATAGTGGTAACAAGTGAAATGACACCATGGGGATATAATGAGTAAAACTGGCAAAATTCAGACCATGGAAACTTTACAAAAGACTTAAGTCTTAAAACATAGTGGGTAAAGGAGATAAAAGGGGGAACTTATAGGTTAAAAGAGATTTAGGATGGCCTCAGTTTATATATGGACCTTTTTTGGATCCTGGATCAATCCAACAAATTGTGAAACAGAAAAAGGTCTACTGAAATTGGGAAAATGTGAATATTGGATTTTGTTTTGAATTGGTCATTCATGTTTTTAAATATTTTATTATCTTTTGGCTTTTGTTAGTAGTTGTGAAAAAAGAGTAAAATTTGGGAAAAAAGTCTGGGCAACCAGTTAGAGATTATAGGGTTTTGGTAGATGTATTAGAGTGAACAGAATCAGTAGGATGCGTATAAATCAAAGTTAAACCAGATAAATGAAAGTAGAAAGATTTTTTTAATATAGGACTGGCTCACATGATGATAGAAGCTGAAATGTCCCATGAGACCCAGCAGAGCCTCTGGTATAAGATCCATCTGAGTCTGAAGCCTTCAGAAGAGCAAAATCCCAGCTCAGCAGTCGGGAAGAGCTTGATTTCTTGTTCCTCGGCCTTTTTGTTCTATTCAGGTCCTCAACAGCTTGGATGATGCTCACCCACATTGAGGAGGGCCATCTGCTTTACTCAGTCTATGGATTTAAATGCTAATCTCATTTAGAAGCACCCTTATGGACACACCCAGAAAAAGTTTTTCACCAAATATCTGGGTAATCAAGTTGACATAAAGCTAAAGCATTTTTATTTCTCATCCCCGTCGCTCCTTTTGTCCTCCTGGCTGCAGGTGATCACACAGCAATTCATTGGTGTTGAATCACTGTGGTCCTCAGAAAAGAAAAAGCAGGTTTTGCGATTCAGTAAATTGAGTCTCCTGGTGCCTGGGGATCACTCCAGTAACAGCTCCAGTGTTCATCTTCAGGGGTCCATTTTTTGCACTTCCTCTTGTTAAGGTAGTGGGAAATTGAATAGGAGTGAAATTTCCTATATTTTGTGAACTCGATTACTTGTTACCTCTTGTACCTTTATAAGATATGTTTGTTTTGACTCACTGTGGACATATATGGGCTTACTCCTTTTTGTACACCAAGGATTTCAAATATTACTTTCCTTAGTTTTTTTAAGTTTTTTTTTTTTATGTCTATTTCTTTATTGAAGTCTAGTTGATTTACATTGTTATATTAGTTTCAGGTGTGTAACAGTGACTCAGTATTTTAGTTATACTCCACTTTGAAGTTTTTATGAAATATTGGCTCTATTCCCTGTGTTGTACAATAAATATATCCTTGTAGCTTGTTTATATGTAATAGTTTGTACTTCTTAATCCCCTACTCTGTTTCATTCCTCTCTACTTCCCTCTTGCCTCTGTCTGTTCTCTGTATTGTGAGTTTGCTTCTGTTTTGTTGTATTTGTTCATTGGTTTTATTTTTTAAATTCCATATATGTGATAACATGCAGTATTTATCTTCTGTGTCTTTCTTAGTCAGAACTTTTAAATGCCATTTTTAATAGACTTTACATTTTGTAGTATTCATCTCAATGTTGGTTTACTGTAGCTATTGAGGGCTACTTCTTTACCTTAAAAATCTTAAGTTCAGAAACAGTAACACTAATAACAAAATCATACTTGTTTCATTTTCATTTGTTCTCCCTAAGTTCTAAACTGCATGCTCTTCTCAGATTGACAGAAGGTTTTACATTTTTGACATTATTTAAAACTCTGGAAGGTCATATTTCTTTCATTTGGAACACCAGAAAACTGAAGATTAAGTGATAAGTGACTTGTTATGAATAAAATCTAAAGGGAGAGAGTTAGATTGAATCTGGGGGGACTCTAAAGAGGCATGCGAAGAGGGAGAGACAGAAATGTTAAAAAGTATAAACATTAAGGAATAGTGAGTTGTGAGCAAGTTGGTGAATGAGGGGCTTCCCAGATGGTGCTCATGGTAAATGGGTTCCATCTGTGGGTGGGGAAGATCGGCTGGAGGAGGGCATGGCAACCCACTCCAGTATTCTTGCGTGGAGAATCCCGTGGACAGAGGAGCCTGGAGGGCTACAGTCCATAGGATTGCCAGGGGTTGGACACAATGGAAGCGACTTAACACTCACCCTCATGTGACTCAGGAAAACTATAGTGATAACAGTACTAATGATCATAAGGATAGATAACACTGTCCCCGGAAGGGTGCTTAGACCTCCTGGATTTCATGGTACCTCTATCGGATCACCACCGTTACTTTTTCCATTTTGCAGATGAGTAAATGGAGGCACTAGGATTTATGTAAGTTGCACTGGGTAGGCTTAGCCAAGAGGAATGGGACCATGACTCAGTAATGTTACTTCCTGTTACACATCCTAGTGACTTTTCCAAATCCTTCTCCCAGGGATTAAGTGCCCCAGACAGGTTAAGCAACTTCCCTAAGCACTTAAGTTTCCATCAATGGCAGAGCCAAGAAAAGCGTCCTTGTTTTCTGACAGGGAAGCGTTATTTTTACTTTGTTCAATGAGTTTGCTTGTGGAATAGCTCCTTTAAGGCCACATTCTTGTCTTCTCAGTACAGTTTCTTTGACTTCCTTGCCAGTTTGTTACTGTTCACCTCTTCACTTTCCATCCGAGTTCCCAAGTATGAAGTAAGTAACAGTTGGGTTTCACACAATAATTGCAAAAAAATAAAAGGCAATTGGAAAGTAATCTGGCCTGTTGGGAATGCCGGCTTGACGTTGAAAAAATTTCTTTCTTGTCCCTGACTCGAGGCTTAACTTGCCTGGTAATGAGGAGTAACGTGTTGATGGTGTCCCTGAACTTTATTTGTGATAACTCACCAATGGGAGTGCTCACAGCCAGCACTGGTGTTGAATGTTCACAGTGACCTTCTGTAGAAAAGGAAAGAAGGAAATCTTTTCTGTTCTCACAGGGATCTTTCCTGTTTGGAAAAACCAGAGGGATAAAAAAATATAAATGAGGCACTTGAAGGAAAGGAGCTTCATTCTTGAGAAAGTTGTGTTTGTGTAAGTGCTAGTAGCCTAGAGATTTTCTTTCCAGTTTCAGCACTGAGCAATTTTCCAATGGGAGGTTATTTTTCATATGGCCAACAGTCGGGTATTTTTGGCGCTGTTCATTGGTGCAGCAATCCTTACTCTTCTAGCTGTACACAGCGGGAGAATTTCCTCTATAACTGTGTCCTCAGACCTTCCCTGCAAAAAGGAGACAAGGAAAAAGGGGGAGTATCGGTTTTAGACAGATCCTTTCCATGGCTGAGGGTGTGTCTCTTCGGGGAAAGAGAACAAGGCTGCAGAGGGCAAGCTTCTGTACAATATTCTTTGTGCTACGTTTCCTGGTCAGGACTTCTCAAGGCATTTTATTATCCTGGGTAGAGTATTTTGTGCCTTGTACTTTGTCCCATTTTGTGCACTTTGCTCCTCAAAGTTTGGCTACTTTAGGAGATGGATGGCATTAGAGTTAATGACGAGTTGTACAAGGGTTATTAATTAATGGAATCTTATTACTCAATGCAAAGGCAAGTAGAGCTTAATGGGCTGTGCATTTCTGGTGGGAGAAGTATGTGCAATTAAAATAGAGTAAATTTGAGCTTAAGAAAAGTGATGGAAAACTTAAAAGTTGTCGTTATTTATAATATTTTTATATTGTAGACAGCAAAACAAATACAGATACAACAAAACAAATTAGAACCCCCCTCCCCACCCCCAGAAAAACCCCTGCTTATCATGAAGATAAAATTTACATGGATTCAAAATGGAAGTCGAAATTGATGAAGCAGAACGTGTAGAAATATCTTTAGCTCTTAGATTTGTCTGTGCAGCCAATTTACTGATGATATGTATCCGTGGGTTTAAAAACTATTTTTTATTTAATCTTATATTTTAAATTTAAGCTTAAGTGTGGTATAATTGACAGAACTGTAAGATACCAAGTATATGCTATGGCAATTTGATGTATCTATAATATATCAGCTTTTTAATGAGTCTAAAACATTGACACATGAGATTTGGGTCAGAGGACCATGAATCGTTTCTCAAACCAGACCAAGTATTCCTGTTGAGTAATTTGAAAATATCCCTGGACTTTTTTCTGTAGGGAATACTTATTTCTTAAATGAACACGTTCATTCTGTCTGGGAATGGGAAGCGAGGTTGAACTTTTGTAGTTTTGCTTCCTTGGCTGGCAAGATTGTACTTCATAAGACAGTAAGCAGCTTTCACCTGCAAACAATATAGAGCCTTCTACCACATAGAGCCTTCTACCACCAGGCTGCTCAAGTAGGACAGTTAAGTCAAAGCAAACCAAAATTTACACTGAAGATGGTTCCCCGTGCAGTAGGGAAAACCTAGCTGCAAGTTTGTTCCACTGTGAGAGTTTCCAGTGTCAATGGGGTGCTTAAGTAAAATTTGTAATTTCTCTACAATCAGTTGTGTAGGAGATAAGCTAAAACTCTTTAACATGCTCATGCTCGTAAGCTATACAGTGTCCAGCTGGCATACTTAGACAGAGCCAGGACAGGAGAGGAGATGTGCTCTTAGATGTCTGATTTCATGAATTACGGCCCGGAGTCTTGTCCTGAGGTGTGAACAGTGACAGAATGGCAGACAGATGTAAACTTTCCAGAGTAGTGATAAGGAGACATTGTCCTCCAGCCCTGGCTCCCAAAGTGTCTGCTCTGAGAATGATGTGTGAGAACAGTCAGAACCCTGAAGATGGACCAGGAAGCTTACTCCATTGTTTCCATGGTCTGGAGAGATTCTGGGGTGTTCACCCTTCTAAGCATCTCAGCACTTTTAGAAATCATCAAATAAGAGAAACCCAATGAGGTTACTGTTTTCTCAGATTTTATTTTATAGCCCAGAAAGTTAAATGCTTCAAGTAGAAGGCTAGTCCAATGGAATACAGTATAAATGGGACAACTTCAGAAAAATGCAAATAGATCCTTATGGTCATCTAAGAGGTGGGTTTTCTTCTGGTCTTGATCCATAGAAATAGTAAAGACTCGAACATATAGGGAAGCATGGACATTTAAGTATTTCATATATAATTATTTGGTTTTACAATATGTATTAAGAGTTAAAAGTGTTTCTTACATAGGAGACAATATCATGTGTAGCTAAATTTCACAAAATTTGAGTAAGACCAAGATTTGATCTGTCTTCTATTCCTGATTCTATGATCTTGTTAATAAAATGAAGGTAAAACTAAGAATTTTGTAAGATTCATAGAAATACTCTGTAAACTGCTTTGTGTGCATGGCGCATAGAGTGCTTAAAATTTCTTGGCCACCATTGTCATTAACAAGCGTCTGTATAGTTTTCAGAGGATAAATAGGTTTCTGAAATTTTTAGAAAAATCTTAATTATTGATGAATGTAGTTTTTAGATGCCCGGGCCTGGAGAAGCTTTTTCATTTGTTTCTCTCCTGAAGATTCAGTTTGTATATGCTAAAAACATTCGTCCCTTTTCTGTCAAAGGGACCTGTCTTCCCAATGATGAGTTGCATATGGTGAATATCAATGTATTGATATTCAAGATTTGAATACATTCAAATCTTGGAGGATATTAACCTGCAGTGATGCTAAGTGGATCTGACATGATCCTGACACGGAGGTCATTGATGATTAATGTAGGTCACAAGGGATCATGGGGAAATGCATTTGTCCTTTCACCCGACCCTCCCACCCCTGCAGACGTTTTTGACAGTAGGTTTGGGATCAACCAGTGTTATTTCTGCACGTCTTCCAGAACTTAAGCATCTGATGTCTTTACCGTTTTCCCCCTTTCCACTATGGCTAAATGTTTCATGTTTATGTTAATGTCAGCCTGAACTTAAGTAAGATTTTTTTATGGTGATAAAAATTCTTGTTCTCCTATCACTTGTTTGTTCTCCCACCCTGTATAACCTTTTCTGTAAGTAAAGATGAGTGACTCCACATACCATCTATTTAGGTACCCTAGGTCTGAAGTCTGGATGGCATCACGGACTCGATGGATGTGAGTCTGAGTGAACTCCGGGAGATGGTGATGGACAGGGAGGCCTGGCGTGCTGCGATTCATGGGGTCGCAAAGAGTCGGACACGACTGAGCGACTGAACTGAGGTCTGAAGTCCCCGAGATACATGCTCAGATATGAAAGTTTCTGAACATGGAAGTGTTAAGAAATTGGTCAGTTCAGTTCAGTCGTGTCCAACTCTTTGCTACCCCATGGACTGCAGCACGCCAGGCCTCCCTGTCCATCACCAACTCCTGCAGTTTACTCAAACTCATATCCATTCAGTCAGTGATATCATCATATGATTGCAAAACCTAACTTGTCCTGAAATTATTTGGTGACTGAAGTAGTAATTACTGTGCTTCAAGAAATATTTTGAGCTCTACACCCCTGGGCAGATGGTAGCACTACATGTCCCTGGTCTCTTCTGAGGTGGGTGTGGTCCTGGAACAAGTAGAATTTCAGTAGATAGGAGTCCTGCTGCCTTAAGTGGAAACTTTATTAAGAATGAGTGAGGGAAGTGCAAAGACCTGAATGAGGATGGTGTTGAGCCTGGTCTTCCTCACTGGCGTATGTACAGCAGGAGTGAGAAAGCATTTTGTTGTTTGAAGTTTCTGTTTTTCGGAGAACTGCTTATTTCTTCAATATAGACTCACTCACCCTGAGAAAAATGGGGTCAAAAATAAGACTTCTGATTGTAATATAACTGCTGCATAATTATTGTTTAGTCTCTGCTATGCAACATCATGAATCAGCCATATGTACACACATAGCTCCTCCCCCCCATTATTTTTTGTCTTTAGTACGAGTTTTGATTCCTAGTTCCTGCTGGAACCTTTCTGTGCTTTGTTGCCTTATGGCTACTCTTCTCCTTCCACATCACATAGCAGGACAGAGGAAGGCAGATGGAATCTGGGTGCTAGTCTTACGGGTCCAGGAGTAGATATCTTCTTGGTCCCATCTAACCACTGTAATTTTTTCCCATGGCTTCTTGACATACTGTGACATTCCTGATCGGTCCTTTAGTTCACGGAAATTTTCCTGGCTGTAGGAATAGTTTCTTGACATACATGTATATGTATGTGTGTTTGTATATATATGCATGTGTATACATGTATGTGTGTATGTATATATATGCATGTGTATATATGTATATATTGATACACGTGTATAAAATATTTCCATATCTGTCTGTCCAGAAGGCTCTATCTTACCTGTCTCTTTCTCAGTATTAGATTACGCAGCTATCAAAATAATATAAATATTAATATCAAGTAGATAAAATGCAAAGATTTTGTCTTCTGAAACAATACCTTGTCACTGTTAGTTCTGTCATTGTAGAGCTAGTTTAGGGACCCAAGGAGATACTGTGTACTTAGTAGAATTATTTCAGAAACAGAGTTCATGCTGTGCTCATTTTACAGTACCTTAAAAACATCTTTATTAAGAGATAATAAGTAGTGTATTATCTCAGGTACTACTTGAAGAGAGATGTTTAGTCTTACTTTATTTGAAAGTATTAGGTGGTGTTCTTACCAGTGAACTATGTTCTTCCTTCCGTTGTTTCCTTAAATCAACTCATGATCCTTGGACCAAGTCAATTATGCTCAATTGGCTTGTGTTCCACGTACAATAATTAGTTTTGCTTTGCTGTGAATGCTGAATCACTGCTACATTTTTGCCAAGAGTATGTGAATTTACTCTTCTGTGTGCCTTTTCTCTGTGTATTGAGACAC
This sequence comes from Redunca redunca, assembly GCA_006410935.1. Classification (NCBI taxonomy): domain Eukaryota; kingdom Metazoa; phylum Chordata; class Mammalia; order Artiodactyla; family Bovidae; genus Redunca; species Redunca redunca. The sequence continues at coordinate 20,153 of SJYQ01000783.1, read as the reverse complement.
ATTACATGGATTTTATACAGCAAGCCTTTTTATGAAATAAAATACTGTCATTCATATTTTAAAGGTTTAAAAGCCTAGGATTTCAAACAGGTAAGTCACTTTTCCATATGCAGTAATCAAACCTGGGTGACATGGTAGGAAACATATTTCATATATCTACCTGTCCATCTTTGCCCATAGCCACGTGTTGTGTAACTGTAGGTACCAGGCACAGTCAGTTGCATCTGGGAATACATAGATGAAGAAGATACAAGTCCTCTCTGTTCCATGGGGAGAATTCAGACTAGAGTAAAATGAGGTAGACGAGGTTTGCACAGTGCCTGACAGATAATTCGCACCAAATAGTAACCAAGTGAATTTCAACTCACAACAGCCAGTTGCCACACCCCTGACCTGTATTTTATTTAGCCTCTCAAGGAGCCACTGTGTGAACCCAGAGGAGGGAGTGACTGCACACACACTGTTGGGGTGGGATGTGTTAGAAAGGCTTCAAGTAGAATGATACTGGAGTTGAGCCAGTGGGAATCGGCTTGGTGAAGGCTTATGGGAGAGAGAGTGAGAAGTCTTGCCTGCAGTGACAGCAGCTTGTGTGAAGGGCCCAGCGGCAAGGATTATGTGAAAAAAAAAAAAGATAAACTGTGGTTATCACTTCCCTGAGGAATATCTTTATTTGGGCCAACATCTTTTGTATTTCTTTTGTTCCACTTGGTCGTGGGTGTAATATAGTTACTTATGTGACTGACTCTTAACTCAGAACAGGTCAAGGCTCAGTTCAGTTCAGTTCAGTTCAGTCGCTCAGTCGTGTCCGACTCTTTGCGACCCCATGAATCGCAGCACGCCAGGCCTCCCTGTCCATCACCATCTCCCGGAGTTCACTCAGACTCACGTCCATCGTGTCCGTGATGGCATCCAGCCATCTCATCCTGGGTCGTCCCCTTCTCCTCCTGCCCCCAATCCCTCCCAGCATCCGAGTCTTTTCCAATGAGTCAACTCTTTGCATGAGGTGGCCAAAGTACTGGAGTTTCAGCTTCAGCATCATTCCTTCCAAAGAAATCCCAGGGTTGATCTCCTTCAGAATGGACTGGTTGGATCTCCTTGCAGTCCGAGGGACTCTCAAGAGTCTTCTCCAACACCACAGTTCAAAAGCATCAATTCTTCGGCGCCCAGCCTTTTTCACAGTCCAACTCTCACATCCATACATGACCACAGGAAAAACCATAGCCTTGACTAGACGGACCTTAGTCGGCAAGGTAATGTCTCTGCTTTTGAATACACTGTCTAGGTTGGTCATAACTTTTCTTCCAAGGAGTAAGCGTCTTTTAATTTCAAGGCTCAGAATGGGCTATTTCTCCAGTACTGTCAGGATTATGTTTTGTTAGTATCTGCTTGCATTGATAGAGATATACAACCTTAGCACATGTTTGTGTGTGTGTGTGTGTGCGTGCCCGCATATGCGTGCGCATGCACATTTGATTGAGGAAAAACAGCCTTGGTATGCTATACCAGTAAAGAAGACATTTGGTGTTTGTTCAGACCCATTCACCCCAACAAAGGAGAAGATCTGTGGTATCCTACATAAAACTTGAAGCACTAAATAATATCAAGGGAGCCTTTCTGAGCCCTTCATGAAAAGTACATTAATGTCAAGGAAGCATCGAGGAATTCCCAGAGAGCATTGTAGTTCAATAATGACCACTATTTATCACAGATGTGCACTCTGTTTGTTCACATGAGGTAATGAATGACCTTTCTGTCTCCATGCTCAGGGCCCAGTGGGCCTGTGTTGCCTCAGATGCAGACTGGGGGCCATTCTTCACACTTCACTTAGCCTACCGCTGCCTTGAGCCCTACCACCAGGGAAAATATTCCTCAGGCTTGAGAGATCATTCCAAAAGAAAGTCTCTGTGGGTTAATCACTTTAAAGGCCAATACTGCCTGACTCTCCCTACTGCCTCTGTCTCTGTCTTACAAACAGAGACACAGAATTGACTAGAGTTTGAATAAAGTCACTGGATAGTGTTGTCAAGAAGCGAGTCTTAACTCACCCCAAAAGTCTATGTCCAGCATGAATGACCCTTGCAGAGTTTGTCGTTTTATTTTGTATGGCACAGTTGCCTGTAAAGAATTTTTTTTTCCGTTGAAAATTTTTATCCACCTTCAAAGGATAGGGCTGAAGTCCAGAAATTTGCTTAATTTAATTAGCTGGTTTGTCATGACCCTGAACTTGGTGAAAAAGGCACTTTTGCTTGTGACTTATTTGACTCTGTTGGTTATGCATATAACTAAGGAAGACCATTCCTTTCATTATAGTTTGAAAAGTTCATGACGGTATGGTTCAGAGAAGACAAAAATCTTTGCATGGGATCATCATACAGTGCAGTGTGAAGACAGCATCTTTCTTATACAACAGTAATGGTCCCCAAATGTTAGATTTGCCTCCAAGCCTGGTCAAATTTACTCATTTAAAAATGTACTTAAAAGCTGCTTCTGAGAAATGCTATGATGTCACCTGGCATAACCCTGGAACACTGCCAATTCTGAGAACCTGAGTAGCAAATCAGAAGTGTCGTATTTTTGGAAGCCTCACTGTGTGAATTTTGAGATAGCTAGGCTTTGGAATTGTATGCTGTGAGCTGTCTTTACTCTCTCGTAGTGAAGCATGCTATCGCCTTTTAGGTTAATAATGTTTAATTTAGTTGTGTGGCTATATTTCAAGTGTAAAACAGAAAAGAAAACATACATATTAAATATATGTGTCTGTACATTTTTTAAAAATGGAAAGTGGAGAGCCTTCTCTAGCATTGCTGATCCTTGACAGATTTGTTGACAATTTTGCTCTCTTTTTTTGACTGCATCGTTTAAAACTGGTATGGCTCTCCTCATCAGAAGCTAAGAGATAAGCTACATCATGGTTTGTCGAGCCAAAGTGAAATTTTTGCTTTGATTTTGCTTGGAGGCTTCCTTTCTGTTTTAAGATTCAATGAGAGCATTTAACGCAAATACTTCTAGTTCAGCCTTTGAAGCCTTACCTTTCTCAGTCTGGTATTCTCAAGTTTTTGAAGCCTGTCAGGAGAGGGGAGGACATTTAGCTATAAAGTATATTTTTTAAATGATATGTATACTTAAAGCTGATGTAATACCATTTGTATATCTATCATATTTTAATGGAGAGATCAAATTCATAATACTTCTAGCTGATGTTATAGACTTTTCCACTGAAATATATTAATAATATATGTAAAACATTTGCTTTACAAACTTTATGAGACAATAAAATACCCATTTATGATGAAGAGAAAGAATAAGATGATTAAGACATCTAGCAGTTAAATGAACAGTTTTAAGTCATAAAACTTGCATAAAATAATAGAGAATTTTTACCTATTAATATTATAAGCCTATCACAAACAGAATGGGCCTTTTGTTGCACTTTTTATTTCAGATGACACCTGCTTTTTACTCCATTTCACTTCTCTCGCATCATGCTCCACCCAGGTGAGAGTGAAGTCAGACCATTCATTCTTCTTTCATCTGTCTCATTCATCTGTTATCCTTTTGTGTTGTTAATCCAGTTGCTACATTTATAAATGTTTCCCACTTGGGAATATCAGTAATGGGTCAGTTGGGACAATGTCAGTGACCATTTAAACACAGACAAAGCACTACCAAATTTAGGGTGTTTTTTTTGACCTATCTTTTATGGGAGATGACAGTTTTGAAACTTTTTCCTCATTGAAAAAAGGATAGCTATTTTAATAGGAATTGTTGATTCTAACAGTGTGTATGTGTACATATAGTTACACACACAGAGACATACATCAACACTGATATGATGGATATTTATGGTGGTAGGATTTTTCTAATTGCTTAGGGTAGGAAAACTAAAAAAACATATTTATTGAAGGAGAAAAGAGGATAAACTCACTTTTCATTGTTTATACCTGTTCCATCCAGGTAGAGTTTTAAAAAAATGTAATATTTTAAAAGATATTTCCAGATGAAGAATTTAATTTATCCATTGATTTCTTATAAAATATCCTAGAAAAAGTCAGTCAAGAAATTATATCTGCCAAAATAAATGTAATCATGGTGTTCAGCCTAACAAGAATTAGGAGGTTCTTTGCATGCACAATTCCATGCAAATGAATTCACATTTCCATCTCGCTGTACCGTGCATATTCTCTTCACAGCTGTGCTTTTAGTTTTGACATGGTGATAGAAGCGCCACTTTGAAAATTATTCGATTTGGAAATAGGGTTTGGAATTTGAATTTCCTGCCTAAAATAATGTCTATTAAAATTTTTTTTTTTTATGTGCCAGCATTGCTGAAAACCCCACGCCTGTGCTAACTCATATAAATCTGCTAGCAACCCAGAGGCAGGTACTATTACAGTCTCCTTTTTGGTGAGAGAGTCTTCAGGCTTAGAGAGGGTAAACATTTGGTCTGGTGCTCATACAGCTGGTAAGACACGGGTCTGAGTTTGAACCTAGGCTCTTCTGGCTTTAGCGGTCGCCCTGTAATCTGCTGCCTTCAGGGTTCAGGCCCTTATCTCGCATCATCTCTCCTGCTTCCCCCAGTGCCCTTATAGGTTAGGTGTTGTCTTCATTTTACAGCTAGAAAACTGGGACACAGAGTAATTCCACTGGGTCTAGAGAGTTGGTGGTATTCTTATCTTCTCTATTTTCCTGTTTCTTCTTACGGGATGGGTGGAGTAGAACTGGATGAGGTGTAGGTGAAGTGTCTTGATTGAAAGTTTTTAAGTGAATTCTGCACAAGAGACTAAATATTCTATAGGGCATATACCTTAATACCCATAGTTTTACAGGGCAGTTTGCTGCATCTGTCAAAATTAGGCATATCCTTTTGGTGTAGCACCTCGAGTTAAAAAATTGCAGAAGAAATTGCAAGAGCATTTACTAGCTTTTTACTGATTTAATCCAGTTGTTTCAGAAATTTAGGTTTTATTCTCAGATAGTGTTGGTGATGGTTCTACACTAATGCAGAGCCCCTGCGAGGTTGTTTGCAACCCGGGTATTCGTCCTTCAGTGTGACTTTTATTCCCAGCCCTTCTCTTGCATCCCTGTGTACCTCTTGCCTTTAGCGTGGCAGTGTTTTCCGTGCAACCTCATCTATAAAAAGATCGCTCTACCTAAATGTTAGGTATTATTATCCACAAGGTTATGGGTTTTCCTAATTTCTTACCTCCATTACTGGTTCAGTTAGTAACTGCTTATAACTACCTATGATTAGTGAAGTGAAGGTCAGTTTTAGGACTTCAGAAAGTAAGTAAACATTATAGATAGCTTATTATATCCTTTCTTTTAGCTTCTTTGTCAAAAAACGACATTTGCCTTGAATGGAAATTATTTGTTATAGCATCTTCTTTTGACATGCTGCCTCTCTGAAATCATTTCTTGACTAAAAAAATCTCCTGCAGTTAAAATTGTTTGGATGAGTTTTGATAAAAAATAAAAATTGGTCTTAGTGTCACCTGGAATATTTTTATTGTCAAGTTTGTTCCTAAAGATTTCTTTTTTGGTCTTAAGATTATTTCTCTTTTAAAAATATTCACCTTGGTAGGCGGTCAGTTTAAAGTAAATAACTTTCTTTACTGTTGAGCTTAATTTATTTAGAAATCTGATTCTGATACATGATGCTGAGTTTGGTTGCTCATCCTGAGAGTTTAAACAGTGGATATATCAGGAATCCAAGGCTCACGGCTTGGGTGGTTTTGTTTCAGCCAGATTGTAATTCCAAGCCTTCATTTGTAGGTTTACATATTCATATTTTCAGCTTTTATTCCTACTAGCGTACCTTTTGCCTGTGTTTTCCATTATTAGTTCAACTAAATACCATAGTCCACCATCATAAATATCAGGTCTACTGAACGATTATTTGCCTTTGTATTCAGAATTATCTTGAGAAGTTTGGCAGTTTCCTTTATCTCTATTGCATTGGGTGAGAGGCTGTCTGGCGTTTGGTAGCCTTGTTGCTATGATTCCACCTCAAAGTTTTCTTGGAAGAACAGGAGTGACATGATTGCATCAGCTTCTGGTCAGCCCTTCCTGAATCTGATGTTCTATGGTGGAGTCAATTTTCTCAGTGAGGCAAGTCACGTCATTGCCACCATCCAATTCCTTGAAGATGAGGCCTCAGTGGAGCTCGAACTCTACCTCAGTGGTTCCCAAATTGACTTACCATCAGGATAACTTTGAGCATGTGTGAAAAGTACAGATACTCTGGCCCCACAGCAAGCTCTTTGGATGTTTTCAGCATTCTTCTTAGATCTGTGACTGGGGTCCTTCCTGCCCAGTCTTCTCTCCTCTTTTCAAACCTTTTTCTGTGTCTGTGACTATGAATCTTGTCTGTCTCATCCACTAGCCACTGACCTTTCAGGTCGAGGCATCCCTGACTTCAGTTCAGTTCAGTTCAATCGCTCAGTCGTGTCCGACTCTTTGCAACCCCATGAATCGCAGCACGCCAGGCCTCCCTGTCCATCACCAGCTCTCGGAGTTCACTCAAACTCACGTCCATCGAGTCAGTCATGCCATCCAGCCATCTCATCCTCTGTCATCCCCTTCTCTTCCTGCCCCCAGTCCCTCCCAGCATCAAAGTCTTTTCCAATGAGTCAACTCTTCACATGAGGTGGCCAAAGTACTGGAGATTCAGCTTTAGCATCATTCCTTCCAAAGAACACCCAGGACCCTTTTAGAATGGACTGGTTGGATCTCCTTGCAGTCCAGGGGACTCTGAAGAGTCTTCTCCAACACCACAGTTCAAAAGCATCAATTCTTTGGCGCTCAGCTTTCTTCACAGTCCAACTCTCACATCCATACATGACCACTGGAAAAACCATAGCCTTGACTAGACAGACCTTAGTTGGCAAAGTAATGTCTCTGCTTTTCAATATGCTATCTAGGTTGGTCATAACTTTCCTTCCAAGGAGTAAGCATCTTTTAATTTCATGGCTGCAGTCACCATCTGCAGTGATTTTGGAGCCCCCCAAAATAAAGTCTGACACTGTTTCCCCATCTATTTCCCATGAAGTGATGAGACGAGATGCCATGACCTTTCGTTTCTGAATGTTGAGCTTTAAGCCAACTTTTTCACTCTCCTCTTTGACTTTCATCAAGAGGCTTTTTAGTTCTTCTTCCCTTTCTGCCATAAGGGTGGTGTCATCTGCATATCTGAGGTTATTGATATTTCTCCTGGCAATCTTGATTCCAGTTTGTGCTTCTTCCAGTCCAGCGTTTCTCATGATGTACTCTGCATAGAAGTTGAATAAGCAGGGTGACAATATATAGCCTTGACGTACTCCTTTTCCTATTTGGAACCAGTCTGTTGTCCCATGTCCAGTTCTAACTGCTGCTTTCTGACCTGCATACAGATTTCTCAAGAGGCAGGTGAGGTGGTCTGGTATTCCCATCTCTCTCAGAATTTTCCACAGTTTCTTGTGAGCCACACAGTCAAAGGCTTTGGCATAGTCAATAAAGCAGAAATAGATGTTTTTCTGGAACTCTCTTGCTTATTCTCCAAGCCAGGCTTCAGCAATACATGAACCATGAACTTCCAGATATTCAAACTGGTTTTAGAAAAGGCAGAAGAACCAGAGATCAAATTGCCAACATCTGCTGGATCATCGAAAAAATACCCTTGACTTACCACCTTGTTTTTGCCCATGTAGCACACTTGGAAATAAATGGCTGGAGGGAATGCAGATTGAGATTGTAATATTCTGAGTTGTAGGGTTGGTAATGAAGGGTGGTAGACTTAATTCCAGAACAAGTCACTAGGTTTTCATCTCTCCTGCTGCTGCTAAGTTGCTTCAGTCGTGTCCGACTCTGTGCGACCCCAGAGACGGCAGCCCACCAGGTCCCCCGTCGCTGGGATTCTCCAGGCAAGAAAACTGGAATGGGTTGCCATTTCCTGCCTGCCAGCCAACTTCATTAAGGTTAGTGATCCTAAGTAGGCATGTGTGTGCTCAGTCACTCAATTGTGTTTGGCTCTTTGTGACTTCCATGGAATGTAGCCTGCCAGGCTCCTCTGTCCATGGGATTTTCCAGGCAGGAATACTGGAGTGGGTTGTCATGCCCTCCTCCAGGGGATCTTCCTTATCCAGGGACTGAACCTGCATCTTTTGCATGTCTTGGGTTGGCAGGCAGATTCTTTACCACTGTGCCACCTGGGAAGCCTGTTACTAAGTATTCAGTTCAGTTCAGTTGCTCAGTTGTGTCTGACTCTTTGCAACCCCATGAATCGCAGCACGCCAGGCCTCCCTGTCCATCACCAGCTCCCAGAGTTTACCCAAACTCACGTTCATCTAGTCGGTGGTGCCATCCAACCATCTTATCCTCTGTTGTCCCCTTTTCCTCCTGCCTTCAATCTTTCCCAGAGTCAGGGTCTTTTCAGATGAGTTAGCTCTTCACGTGAGGTGGCCAAAGTATTGGAGTTTCAGCTTGAGCATCAGTCCTTCCAATGAACACCCAGGACTGATCTCATTTAGGATGGACTGATTGGATCTCCTTGCTGTCCAAGGGACTCGCAAGAGTCTTCTCCAACATCACAGTTCTAAGTTTAGCAGCGACTATTTTTGACACTTATATTGTCTTCTAGACACCTTTTTAGTTTCTAATGATGACTTCTTCGGTTTTGGGGAATCCACAAAAATAGGTGAGGAAACTGAACTCAGGTGTATTGGACGACCATACCAAAATACCACAGATGAGGTGGCTTAAACAACCGATGTTGTTTTCTCACAGTTTGGGAGACTGGAGGTCCACGTTCAAGGTGTGGGTAGGTCTGACTTCTCCTGAGGCCTTTCTCCTTGGCTCCCTGGCTGCTCTCTGCTCACTCTGTCCCCATACTTCTTTCTTTCGTGTGCCTCTTCTCCTTATAGAGACACCAGTCCTGTTGGCTTGGGGCTCCGTTCTGATGACTGCATCCTTAGTTACTTCTGTAAAGGCTCTGTCTCCAAACACTATGATGCTCTGGCTTAGGGCTTCAACTTATCAATGGTGGAGGCTAAGGCTAAGTCACGTCAGTCGTGTCCGACTCTGTGCGACCCCACAGATGGAAGCCCACCAGGCTCCCCCGTCAGTGGTGGACGGGCGGCCTAATTCAGTCCATAACTCCAGGGGAGGTTAAATGACTGGCCTGAAATTCCAGATGCTGTGAATGAGAGGGAACTGGACCAAGAAGTCAGAAATTTACCAGACACCTTCCGGGAAGTGTACCAGAAGCATTGTCTTCAACTTAGTGCGAAGCAGTTACTGTTGTACTGCTGGGAAGGTTGTACTGCTGGGTGGCCTACCTCCAATCTGTTGAAGAGTTTTCTTTGTATTAAATGATTAATTCTAGAGGTTACAGCTGAGTGTAAATAGGGGCACCAAAACTGCACAGGTGTATATGTGTGTCTGTATTTGGTCTGAAAGATCCCTTTTTGATTTAATTACAAAATAGCATTGTCAGATTTAACCTAGTAAGTTTTAGCATGCCATTGAGTTTTCCATGTTCTTGAATCAGTTAAACTGCTTCTGCAAGCTTGCCTAAAATGAATGGAGTGCCTCAAGTGTGGTATTCTGGCGTGTGTGATGTTTAAAACCAGGCTTTTCCTTTAAAACTCTACATAGGAGTTTATAACTGCAAATCCCTTAAGTAAAGATGATCCTTTAAGTAAAGTAATATACTTAAATATGCTGATATGGACTAAACCTTTTGAGGCAAAGCAAGTTAGAAAAACTTTTTAAAAATAGCTGACCAAGTTTTATTTCAGTAGCATCATCATATTTTGTATTACATGACTGGTCAAAAAAATGAGAAATTGAGTATTCTTATGACTCTCCCTAAGGTTTTTCTTTTTCATTTGCTTTCTTCTGCTAAAACTGTCATTCAGAATTAGTTTTTGTCTTGTGTTTCTGTAAATAAAATTGATAGCGTGTTATTAGTGTCTTTGTTTCCAGAAATCTGAGAGATTGCATTTAAAAGGGAGCTATAGAAAACCTTAAGCTTTTCATGCTTAATGGGCTGGTCTTTTAAAAGTGAACAATAGTGTGAAGTTAGCACATATTAATTAAAATGTCTGAAAGACTAGTGCTTTATGAATTCAATAAAGACGGAGAGAAGGATGCAGGTTTCTGATTTATGTGTTACTACCAGAGAATTTTTAATGTAAGCAGATCTAAAACCAGGAAGGTCTATCTCTTGTATAAGATAATAACTTTCATTTACAGGTTTTAAAAAGCTGAATTGTGATACAAAACATCATTGTAAAGAGAAATAGGATTTTTTTTGTTTCACAGGAAACTGTCATTTTTATTAGTGGCAGGTGAAGCTTACCTGATGTGTTAACTATATTACATAGCTCTTGAGTTGATTATAGCTGAAAAATATTTGCAGTTCGATAGATCTAAGTTTGGCCTCTATAAAATGAAAGTCAGCCTCTTATTTCAGATGTATTGGGCATGAGGATATTTTTCAGTTTCTTTAAAGACAGCCAGCTGCTCATGGAAGCCTCAGGTCAGCATGGAAGATAAATGCAAAAACAAACTTAAGTAAAACAGTAAATATTCTTCAGCTGCCAGAAAGAGTGGAATTTCTAGGGTGGACCAGCTCCAAGAACTTTGGCCCAAAATTTAAACTGAGCTTGATAGAGTTGGGGTTTGAACTGAAAAGATAGGAATTTGCTTAATACAACTTTATAGAAGCAACATTACTTTTCTCGTTTGAAACAACACCTTGAAAATGTTTTTGATGACGTTTAAGGATAGAGGTAATGAGTGCTCAATATAGAGAAATGGAAAAGAAAGAAATATAGAGAAATAAAAAATGCCAATGAATTTTATTAAGGAAAACGAAATGCTTTTGCCAGTTTGTGGGTTTTTTTTGCAGCAGCTTTTTCCTACCAGGTACTCTTTCAGCTCTCGTCCTCTGACTCTTACATTTTCTTCATTATAAAATCACCCTTCTCACACATTTGGTTTGTTTTGTAGTCCTAATGCATCTTAGAGTTGTGTGTATTTTATGTGGTGCTATTTCTTTTTTCTCCCCCAAAAAGCTGCTATTAAAACGACTGAATTTCAGAATTCATGGAGTCTTGGAATGTAGGGAACAGAGCACACATATATTTATAGCCACACTTAAAATTTATATGCACGTATATATTTCAATGTGTCCCTGCATTTTTATCCCTTGATATTGTGTATGTGCATTCCCTAGTAGTATTAAGGTCTTACCAACACTTTTAACAGCTCAGCATTATTACTTTGTATGATTGTGCATACAGTGATAAGATTCTGCTTTAGTCATTTAGGTTGCTTTTATAAAAGGTTAACCTTTTAAATGTAATTAATTTCCTTAAGGACGTTCTTTGTGAATTCTCTGTCTAAATATCTATGACCTGTTGCGTTGGCATTCTTCCAGGTACTGAATCTTTAAAGTTTAAAATACTAGGGGTTGTAAACTCGTATTACCCAAAAGGTGAACATTGAATTATGATTTGGACAAGTTTATCATATTTTAAGGCAACAAAAAATTAGGTTTTCATCTCTTAAACTACGTAATTTAGTAAGTATGTAACGAGGACGATTGCTTTTTATTATAAATAATGTCAGAATGTGAATTGTGTAACTATTTTTTGCTTTGGTCAGGCTGATTTGAACGTGGGATGAAGAATCTTTTATTGAGTAAAGAATTATTAATTGCATAATGCTGTCCCAGATACTTTGTAGGTGTGAATGAATGAGAGAGAGTTATTTTTTTTTTAAGTTGCCATTGGAGGAGGGAGGAATGGTATTGAGATAGAGAATATGTTAGTAAACAGATATAGAAGATACAGATAATTTCAGATAGACGTTTCTGTTTTTTTTTTGTTTGTTTGTTTTTAGGATACCTTTTATCTGTCCATTGAGCATTTCGCTGAGTAGAACAAGTAGGAAAATATTAAAAAAACATCCATTCATGCATTGTGGCTGTTTAAAAGCTAAAACAAAAAAATCTTAAAGAGCTATTTTATGTGTCTGTAAGATAATGTCATTATATTAAGGAGACAAAAGGAGAAGAGGGTGGCAGAGGATGAGATGGTAAGGTAGCATCACCAACTCAATGGATATGAACTTGAGCAAACTCTGAGAGAGACTGGAGGACAAGGAAACCTGGCATGCTGCAGTCCATGGGATTGTAAAGAGTTGGACACGGCCTAGCAACTGAACAATGACAACAACAACTTTTCTTTGTTTTTGCAAGTCAGCTGCTGGTTGAATGGACATGAGTTAAAATGAAAACTTCCAGTGCATGCTCTGGGAGGAGAAATTAAGATAGTTGCTTCCTCTACAGTAATTTTAGTTTAATGGAGTTTCTTTCTTTCAAAAGAAAAGAGAAAAATAAAATCTGTCCTGTAGATATAAAGCCATTACTGAGACTAATGAGGCATTGAACTACAGCGTAGACTCTATTTTAAACCTTTTTATTGATTCCTTTTGACTGTCAAGTTAAAGGAGATGTGATTAAACTTAGCCCTCTTCACCACCACCCTCTTGCCCCCAAGATGTGTTTTCATGCTTAGGGAGTGGCGCCAAGAGAAGAACAGTTGTGTGTTTCCATCCACTGGCAGTTTGCTAAGTGGAATTAAGATAAGAGACTGCCGTGGAGCAGTGAAGCTTCTTGGGTACCAGTAGCCCCATAACCAAAGGACCAGAAGTGGATGTGTGACATGGGGAAGGGAACTCATTGTGGGTGGGACGCTCACTTTTCTTGCAGCTTCAGTGTGAGATTGACTTAGGATCCATGGTCTACTTGAAAAGCTACTCTGAGGTCCTAGAGACAGCAGCAGCCAGAGCCCAGGGGAAATTCTAGAGGCATAGTTGGAGTGGGTCAGGTATTTTTTGTAGAATCAAGGAAGGCAAGTGTGGACTGCCAACAGAGTCAAAGCCAAAGAGAGTTTAGCTGGGTGGACAGGGAGGGGTGTCAGAGTGCGCAGGAAGGGTAGGACCAACAGTGAGCCTTTGGGGATGCTCAGAAGTAGGCTGACTGCTTGCCAGGCTGGTGGTTTAGGAGCCTGGCCTAAGTGTCCAGTGTCAGGGTGGACAGAGGCATCAGTGGAAGACAGGGTAGATTGGGAACCCACATATTGGATTTCTTAAAATTAAAGCTAGAAATTAATGTGTGAATTCTGTGCAAACCCAGTGAAAGTACCACCATGACTTTTTATAGAAATTGGCAGCCTATTCTAAAATTCATTGGAAACATACAGAATCAGAATAGCCAAAACAAATTTGAAAAGGAAGAAGAGTTAGAGGACTCAAACTACTTGATTTCAAAACTCTGTGTAATGATTCAGTGATTAAAGCAGTGAGGTCCACAAAAACCTTATGGAGACTGTTATGCAATTGGTAAAAACCGAAGCAACTCACTTGTGCGTCAACTGGTGAGTAGCAACTTTGTGGTGTATTCATACAGAGAAATTCAGCTCAGCAGTAGAAAGGCCCATGCTATCAACACACGCAACAGCATGAATGAATCTCAAAAATATCATGTTGTGTGAAAGAAGCCAGATGTAAAAGACAGTATATTTCATGGTTCCCCTTTTATAGAATTGTAGAATAATGGAAATCATTATTATAATGGAAATCATTTGGGTAGTGTGCAGGTGTTAGGGAGAAAATTGACCACAAAGGCATTAGAACATATTGGGTTATGGAAATCTATAACTTGATCGTGCTGCTGCTTATACGATTGCCTTTTTTATTAAATAATCAAATTGTACACTTAAAGGGGTGAATCTTATTTTATGTAAATTATCCTTTAAGTTGATATCAAACGAAAATAAGAGGTAGACAGACTTCCAAACTTTCCTCTTTGAATTTATCCCTGAAAGGAGAGTTTGGAAAAATGTTTCTTTGAATAGCTGTAAATTATTGATTTTCTAAGTTATCTGTGGTATGAACATAAACTGCAATGTTATTGTACTTTTCCTGCGTTTTGTGGCCTTTCAGTGCCTGGAATTGATAACTTTGGAAACTTTTTTTTTTTTTTTAATTCAACGTTTAGGTGATTTTCTGCTTCAATACCTGGGGTATCAGGTATTAGCGTCAACTAATAATGTATTTCACTGTAGCTCTGTTACAGATTTTAAAGTAGTAAAGGCAAAATCGTTTCTAGTCAATGGAATCCTGCCGATAAAAGAAATACTTTTGGTTTGGTAATAAAAAAGAGGAGAATTGCCTTGGGGATAGATCTCATGGATTTGGGGAGGACTGAACCATTTGGGAACGGCCAAAGTTATTAAAATATCTTACATACAAGCACAATCAGCAGTTCAGCTTCTTCACCAAAACATTTCAGTTACTTTTCCCTACTGTAAGTTGTCTCAAAATACTCCCTGAAGGTAAATACAATCTCATATTCATTTATAGTTCTCTCAGTTCGCATTTGTACATGGGGCTCTTCTAGGCCCTGCATGTATGTTTTATTTATCTATTAGCTGTTGCTTTGTCAGTACTAAATATAGGCTATACTTTTTATAATGGGATTGCTTCAGATTTATTTTCGTTCTTTCAAATTGCTTAATGGTGCATGAGCTGTACGTTTAACCTAGCCACTTCCAAACATTGGTGATATTGAAGGAATTGGAGGCTTATCGAAGTTTAAATGGACACATGCTGCCAAACTGGGTTTTCTTTGCAGAATAATTCAACATGAAACTGGTATAAAAAAGACTTTTACTCTAAAATGGAGAAGTGTTCTAAATCGTGCTGGAGGGACAGAGTCATAAGAAAGATTCCTTTAAATTTCATTTCATGAAATATAACTTAGATTTCCATTTGCATTGCAAAAGCTTGAGTATATTTTAATACAGTAGTGGTTCTAACAGGTTCTTCTATCATTAGTTCCACAGACTAAAATTTGTTTTTAACGCGTGCAAAGTTAGTCTTTCAAGTCTTGGTTCTCATGAACATGCCCAGGCTCCTCCTATCTTGTAGCTCAGCTTCCCCCTCTAGCTTGGAGCATTGTAGAGGCCAGTTCAAGAAGCTGTGCACATCACATTTGCTTTCTATTATGCGCATAGGTCAGTACTAATGAAGGAGTTTGGGAAATGCACTTGATTTGGATCCACCGGAAGAAAAGGAAACCAGGTTTATTGTAGCAGTGGGTGTCTCTGCAGCATTTAAGTCAGTGCCCAGCATACATTGACATAAATTGGGTTGCTTTAATGAGGACCCTGAATATATTGCCTCTCTGGCTCTGGAACAAAAGTGACACAGAACGAAGGTAGATTTGGACCGTTTTCCCTTGAGTACATTTCTGGTACCGACAACAGTCGAGCATGAAGATTGAGCTAAGGAATGCTGCTCACCAGGCTGGTGCTAGGAAAGATTGAGGGCAGGAGCAGAAGGGGGTGATGGAGGATGAGATAGGTGGATGGCATCAGTGGCTCAGGGGACATGAATTTGAGCAAATGTGGGAGATGATGAAGGTCAGGGAGGCCTGGCATGCTGTAGTCTATGGGGGTCACAAAGAGTCGGATAGGATTTAGTGACCGAATGACAACAACAGGCTGGTGAGAGAAGGTACGAGTGTATCTGTGTGTATGTTTGCATGTATGTGTTGTAGCGACTACTTCCTTGAAGCGTGTGGCACTCCCTCTAGAAGCAGTAAGAAATTTTACTGCTGGCAAATGATGAACGCACACAGACTTGATGAACGTTTGGAGGGGCAGGTTGCTAACCTTGACTTATTTGAATTAAATGTGGCGTAGGGTGTGATAGCATACTTAAAGACAGGCTTATTTATCTCTTGTCCTGTTCGATAGTGCATTGTTTTCTGTAACACATTTGTCCAGAAAATTTAGAAACCACAATCCCACAAACAAAACATTAAACCTTTCATTGTTGGTTCACCCAGGGAATTCCATTCAAAGGCGTCACGGGATTGGATGGCGACCCAGGTTCTCTTACTGTATGTTCCCACCATTTATACTGAGGATTGTTACGTAGTATTTTGCCTAAAATTCTTAACTCTTAGGGCTCTGGTACAAAAATCTATATTTCCAATTTGTTTTACATCCTTTTGTTGGTTAAATGGTGTGTTAGGTTTGCCAGATTCAATGTAGAACATACTTATTGTTGTTTAGTTACTGAGTCATGTCTGAGTTTTGGGACGCTATGGACTGTAGCCCGCCAGACTCCTTTTTCAGTGGGATTTCCCAGCAAGAATACTGGAGTGGGTTGCCACTTCCTTCCTGGCCCTGGGATTGAACCTGTGTCTCTAGTGTTGGCAGGTGGATTCTTTACCACTCAGTCACCTGTAAACCCTAGGACATACTTTGCAGAAGAATTTAAAAAAATCATTTGTCATTTATCAGAAGTTCAAATTTAACTGGTCACGTGTATTTTATTTGCTAAACCTGGGAAACTAGTTTCATCATATGATTTAAAAACAGACTTTAAATGCTTTGATACTTTGGGGATAACTGAATTAAATATTGCAATACTGAAATGTTAAGACTATATAAACTTGGATAAGCCTGTATCTCATTTGTTTCTTTGTTCCTAATCGTACTGCAATGCCTATCACGTAGTAGGTGCTCAATATCCATTTCTTGTTTTAGAAATCATTTATTTTAATTGGAGGATGATTACAGTATTGTGATGGTTTTTGTGATACATCAACATGACTGATTAAAGAAAAAGTCCTTCATTGGTTTTGTCATTCTGTTTCTTTTAGGTTTTTAACACCTTCCCTGGTAGCCTGTTTTAATCGCCTTGTGGGTGGAGGTTGTTTCATATTATTTTTGTTTGTTTTCAACTGTATGAGGGATTTGAAAGGCACCTCTCTGCATAATGCACAGGGACTGCATGAAAGAAGAGTTGCCGGTCAAGGGTTTTTAGTGGATGCATAACCACTGAGAGGGGATTTTTTTGGGAGAGCAGCTTGTGATTACCATTTGGAAATTTAACACGAAGAATGTTAGACTATAGATGTGAACAGAAAACCTAACAGTGAGGACGATTAAACTGCGGGGTGGCCTCACAAGGCAAACTGTGGAGACTGTTGCTTTAGTCAGTTGGAGGCAGCGCCTCCAACTGGGAAGCTGTCTATTGATCTTATTATCTGGGGACTTGAAATAGGGTTTCAATTTTCCCCTTGAAAAGCCATGATGTTGTTTATTTTTTTTTTAAATCATATGCTTCATCTTTAAACTCTCATGCAAAAAGCATTACTTGAGCTAAACCTTTCTTGCTAGAAATATCTTCAAGGAACACACTTGGCATAAGGATGTGTATTATAGAAGGTTAGAAAAGAAAGTGTGGTTCTCTGTGTTAAATGGCAGGGGCTCTTGGCAAGGCGAATGCCTTTGGAACCTATGAAAAACTTTGTATAATATAGTCTTTTCCATTCTTTTTACTGGTAAATTAGTGTATGTATTAATAGGTTGTATGAAATCATATGGCAGCCTGGTTCAGGGAGAGGGTTGAGTTGAGAACTGTTCTTTCGTTTTGTAACCTGAAGCAAACTGCTTAACCTTTGAAAGCCTTGGTTTGCTCATCTGCTAAAGTAGGGACAATAATAGAAGTTAATGAAATTGAAAGAAGTCTGTATAATGGAGTACTCACTTCAGTGTTGAACATCTGAGAAATGCTGTAAAATTTTCCTTTGCTGTGTTTTATTTATGCACATACTGCTCAAGAGATAATTATTGTTACATTGTTTAAGACCCAAAGCTCCAAAAGCAAATGATTAATCCTTATAATAGCAATTAATATCTGAGTGATACATTATCTTCCCATAAGAAACAGCTAGGAATACAGTCATCAATGTAGCTGTTGTGTGTTCCAGGACAGTTTCAGAAGTTACAGCAGCTGCTTCCATTACACTTTATCAGCTCAAGGCATGGGCTTGTGTGAAGTAAGAAAACGCCACGTGTTAAATCAAGTCCTGACTTACAGGCTCTGTGTCTTTGGACAAAGTACACGTATTTACCCTCTGTAAAGTTGAAAGTGAAAGTTGCTCAGTTGGGTCTGACTCTTTGCAACCCCATGGACTAGACAGTCCATGGAATTCTCCATGCTAGAATATTGGAGTGGGTAGCCTTTCCCTTCTCTAGGGGATCTTTGGAACCCAGGGATCGAATCCAGGTCTCCTGCATTGCAGGCAGATTCTTGACCAGCTGAACCACAAGGGAAGCCTGACTCTAAAGTTAGGCTTGGGTAACTGGTGGTGACAGTACCTCCTGTGCATTGAGCTTCACACAGTGCCTGGAACACAGTAAGCCATGCATGAGGTGAGTTCAGTGAAAGAGAGGAAATATTCTGGCCCTGTCCTGTCCAATACAGTAGACCTAGTCACAAGTGACCTTTTAAATAGCAATGAATTAGAATGAAATAAAAGTAAGGTCTTCAGAAAACCGTAATTTAAAACGACACATATATCCCAATGTTCATTGCAGCACTATTTACAATAGCCAGTACATGGAAGCAACCTAAATGTCTGTCAGCAGAGGAATGGATAAAGAAGATGTTGTGCCTATATACAATGAAATATTACTCAGCTGTAAAAAAAGAAGATAGTGCCAGTTGTAGCAACATGGATGGACCTAGAGATGATCATACTGAGTGAAGTAAATCAGACATGGAAAGACAAATATCATATGATATCCCTTGTATGTGGAATCTAACATAAAGAGTACAGATTTACAAAACAAATAGAGTTACAGATGTAGAAAGCAAACTTACGGTTACCAGGAGGTAAGCAAGGGGGAGGGATAAATTGGGAGATTGGCACTGACATATTATGCACGACTATATATAAAATAGGTAGCTATTATTGATAGTAAGAGCCTACTGTGTAGCATAGGAAACTCTACTCAGTACTCTGAAATGACCTATATGGCAAAAGAATAAAAAAAAAAAAAGAGAGAGTGTGTGTGTGTGTGTGTGTGTGTGTGCCTGATTCACTTTGCTGTACAGTAGAAACTAACTGTGTAACAACATTGTAAATCAACTATACTCCAACAAAATTTAAAAAATAAAAAAAGATCCTCACACTTTTGGTTTGAATTGCATTCTCTCCAGTTTTATGTGTTGGGGTCCTACCTAACACCTAAAATGTACTTACTTGGCAATAGTCATTGCAGGTGTAATTAGTTAAAATGAGATTATAATGGAATAGGATGAGCCCTTAATGCCGTGTGACTAGCTTCCTTATAAAAAAGGGGGATTTGGACACAAATGTATACACAGGGAGAATGCACGTGAACTTGAAGGCAGAAATTAGGGTGCTGCTTCTACAAGCCAAGCAACGCTGAAGATGGCCTGCACACCACTGGGAACTAGGAGAGGTGCCTGGGAGAGGTTCTCCTCACAGACCACATGAGGAATCAACCCTGTTTGCTCCTTGATTTCAGACTTCTAGCTTCCAGAATCATGAGGCAGTGAATTTTAGTTTTTTAAGCCAGCTACTTTTTGTTGTTGTTGTTGGATCATAATTGCTTTGCAATGTTGCCATTTGTTTCTGCTGTACAACAAAGTGAATCAGCTGTATGCATACATGCCCTCCTCTCCGAGCTCCCCTCCCACCCGTCCAGGTCATCACGGAGGTGGATGTAAGCTCCCTGTGCTGTATGGCCACCTCCCGCTAGGCATCCGTTTCACACGTGGTTGTGGATATATGTCACTGCTACTTCTCAATTTTTCCCATGCCCCACTTACCCCTCTGTGTTCACATGTCCACAGCCTTCTTTCTACCTCTGCATCTCTGTTCCAGCTCTGCAAACAGATTCATCTGTATCATTTTTCTAGTCTGTATATATGCTTAGTGTGCAATAAGACCACCCACTTTGTGATACTTTGCTACACTCGTCTCACTTGCCACTTCCAAGCACTGAGTAGGCACATGTAGCTACTGTATTGGATGGTGGAGACACCCAGCATTGCTGTCCTTACTGAAAGCACCCTTGGATAGTACTCTTCAGGGGATTCCATGCTGTTCATCTTTTAAGCAAAAAAAAAAAAAAAGTATGAAAGGTTGAATGAGTTATATGAAGTATGTTCCTTGTCCTAAAATTCAGGGCAAAGCACGTGAGTGATGTAAAAGGTAAAAAAAAAAAAAAACAAACTCTTCTTAAATATGTGCTGGTCAGACAGCCAAGTATTCATGG
>SJYQ01000782.1:150375-166232 GCA_006410935.1 Redunca redunca | reverse complement strand
GCAATCTTGATCAAACTACCAGTGGCAGTTTTCACAGAACTAGAACAAATCTCAGTAATTCATGGAAGCACAAAAGACCCTGAATAGCCATAGCAATCTTGAGATAAAAAGAATAAAGCCAGGGGTATCATGTTTCTTGACTTCAGACTACACTACAAAGTTGCAGTAATCAAAACAATATGGTACCAGCATTAAAACAGACATATAGATCAGTGGAACAGAATAGAGCCCAGAAATGAACCTATGCACATATGGTCAATTAATCTAGGGCAAAAGAGGCAAGAATACACAGTGGGGGAGACAGTCTCTTCAGTAAGTGATGCTGAGCAAACTGAATAGCTACATGTACAAGAATTAAATTAGAACATTCCCTCATACCATATACAAAGATAAACGTATAATGGATTAAAGACATAAATATGAGACCAAAAACCATAAAATTCCTAGAAGAAATCATATGCAGTACACTCTGCCACAGCCTTAGGTTTTTTTTTTTTTAATCTGTCTCCTCTGGCAAGGGAAAGAAAAAAATAAATGGCACTTAAAATCTTTTAAACAGTGAGAAAATCCATCAATAAAATAAAAAGGTACCCTACTGAATGAGAGAAGATATTTGCAAATGACATGTCTGATAAGGGGTCAATATCCAAAATGTACAAAGAACTCACAACTCAGTGTAAAAAATTAAAACAACTTGACTTATAAAATGGGCAGAGGACCTGAACAGACATTTTTCCAAAGACATACAGATGGCCAGTAGGCATGTGAAGATGCTCAACATTACCGGTCATCAGGAAAATATAAAACAAAACCACAATGAGATGTCACCTCATACCTGTCAGAATGACTCTTGTCTAAAAGACAACAAATAAGTGTTGGGGAGGACGTGGAGAAAAGCGAACCCTTGTACACTCTTGTTGAGAATGTAAATTGGTATAGCTACTGTGAAAAATAGTATGGAGTTTCCTCAAAATATTAAAAATATAACTAGTATACAACTCAACAGTTCCACTCCTGGGTATTTATTTGAAGAAAACAAAAATACTAATTTGAAAAGATATATGCATCCCAATGGTCATAGCAGTATTATTTACAATTGCCAAGTTATGCAAGCAATCTAAATGTCCATGAATGATTAAAGAAGAACTGGTATTTATATACAATAGAATATTACTCAGTCATAAGAAAGAATAGGGATTTGCTATTTGCAACAAAATAGATGGACTGGCAGAGTATGATGTGTAGTGAAACAAATCAGAGAAGAACAAATACTGTATGTTTCCATTTATATGTGGAATCTAAAAATGAATATAAAATTTCCAAAGACATGAAAACTAAATAGCATCCTTCTAGACAATCAATGGGTCAAAGAGGAAATTTCAAACAGAATTTTTTTAAATGACTTAGAAGTGAATGAAAGTACAGCATGTAAAAATTTGTGACATATAACTAAACCATGGATAAAACAGAAAGTGATGACACAATATGCATACATTTGGTAAAAGGAGAAGTTTCAAATCAGTAATCTAAGTTCCCACTTAAAGAATGTAAGAAAGAAAGAATAAACCCAAATCAAGCAGAGGAAGGGCTTCCCTTGTAGCTCAGTCAGTAAAGAATCCACCTGCAATACAGGGGACCCACGTTCGATCCCTGGAGAAAGAAATGGCAACCCACTCCAGTATTCTTGTTTGGAGAATCCCATGGACAATGGAGTCTGGCAGGCTACAGTCCATAGGGTCACAAGAGTCAGACACAACTTAGCAACTAAACTACCACCACTACAAGCAGAGGAAGGAAATAACTGAAAAGAAATCAATGAATTTGAAAACAGAAAAAAGAAAACACCAATGAAGTTAAGTGCTGATTCTTTTTAAAAAATTAATGGATATATCTTTAGAAAGAATGACAAAAAAGACTCAGATTGTCCATACCAGGAATAAACAGGGGATATCACTAAAGACCCTGCAAGCATCCAAAAGATAATACAGTATGTCTCCTACATACAAACGAGTTCCATTCTGAGAGTGCAACTATAAGTCCAATTTGTTTGTAAATCCCACAAAGTTAGCCTAGGCACCCAACTAATATAGTTGCCTATATAGTATTTTATTGTAGTAGGTTTATAATGCTTTCACACAATACATAAAAAGCAAAGAAGCTCACAGCAGTTTTTAATCTTACAATACCTTGAAAAGTACAGTAGTACAGTACAACAGCTGGCATACAGGGGCTGGCAGCAAGTGAACAGGCAAGAAGGATTACTGAGTGGGAGAGGGGAAGGCGGTGGGAGCTGGAGGATCGTCAGCAATAGGTGATGGAGGGCAAGCTGCAATTCCACTCATGCTGTTGATGGAACAAGTTCTGGTTCCTTGTTGGAACTAGATGCACTTTTGTATCGTTCAAAGTTCACAACTTGGAGGTTTGTATGTAGGGGACTTACTGTAAGAAGATGTGTGAATAATTCTGAAAACTTAATATTGACCACTTAGATGCAAATGACCAATTCCTCAATATAAGATTTGTCCTCTGGAGACCATATGGCCTTGGTAGATGACAGGGAACATATGAGGAGATCTCATATAAATTGCATTAGCATGAATGTTAATCTCCATTTCGCTAATCAGTTTACTGAAAATCATCTCTGATATATATATTTTGCTGTCTTATCTTCTTTTCAAGGGACTTTACAGTACAGTTATGTTGGCAGTACACATATTCAGAAAAAAAGTGCATAGATTTAAGATGCTATATCCTTAAGTGGTAAAAAAAAAAATACAAAGAAAAATGCAGTAATGCATTATGAATGTATCCTTAAACAATAAAATGCAACACAGAGTCTCAGAAAGCAAAGAATGGCACTTTACAAAGAATGATAGATTCTCCTGACTGGCACCATGACATGCACTGCCTACAGCCTTCTATGATTTGCATTAAGGCAGAATGCTTTATGGTACCAGCACAAACAAAAATCTGTACTATTTAAATCATTTATTCATTTGTTTGAATTTCAAAGCTTGTATGCAACTCTTTTTTCAACCTTCATACTGTTTCCTGATCTTGCCCAGACCTGGCTTGCCATTTCAACAAAATACACATATCATTTGTTTTCAACAAATACCACAGATCTGAGTTGTCTCTGAGGCACTTAATAAAACTGCTATTCTCCCCATGCCTCTATTTAAATTTTCTTTTTTTTTTTTTTCAGACAGCCTCATCTTCCCAAACCATATTTGCTTCACTTAGAAACCATACCAGTGGTACTGATTTTTCTTGATAATTGAACACTGGTGCCTCTTTGATTTTTACAACTCTCTGGGAGTTTATCTACAGACCAAGTATATGCTAAGGAATACCATAGCTCAAGTGCATCCATCATTTAAAGGGAAGCTATGTCTTCTTACTTCCTTTTTAGAAAGACATTTTTGTTCTTCTTTCATGGGTAAAAAAAAAAAAAAAAAAAAGGACAGTCACGTATATCACTAAGTGGATGACTTATCAAAGTCCTCTTTAGAGAAGAGCATTTGTGTCCCTGCCTCAGCCTTCAGGCCAAAGCCTGTGGCCAACTTAGCAGCGTCCCTTTCCTGCCCTCTTTTCATACTGCTGTCTCATGAAATCTGTGGAAAAGTTGAAAGGGTCAAAAGGTTCTTAGAATTCTTGGCACACTCTGTGCTACTCTCTCCAGATGTTCATTCTCTTAAATGGCCTTTAAATTATAAATTCCACAGCATGAAAGCTACTGGGATTCCATGGTGACAGTACTAGCTGGCCAGCCAGTGTATTACAGTAGGGCTTGGTGCTGGCTTTTGTGATATGCAGTGTTCAAGGCTGTCAAGCATGAGCTCATTCTCTTCACCCATGCCCATGCCGGACATATTGCAAGATTAGAAAGTAAATCTTCATTTGTCAAGTTTCATAGAGACATATTTCTCAGGTATCTAGTTTCAGATACCAAGTTTTTAAAGTATCTAGTTGAAGTTTTTTGAAGCTGTGAAATTCAGTCTTAGTCATAAACACATCTTATTTTACTAGAAACTTGGCAGAAATTCCAGCTATAAAAGAGCAAATGAAAGCCATAAAGACCAGAGCACATTTAGTGGGAAGGGGTGCCTGTATGTTTATGGTGAGACTAAAGAAGTTGTCTTCTTTTTATGAATATTTAAATGATTTTAATAGCTTATTAATTGTCTTATTATGTTTCTGTAATGATAAAAAGAAAATACTTCAAATAAGGACAAATGAAGACTATTTCTTACACATCTTATTTTCACTTCTATTAGTTAGAAAATTGAAGGCATGCTGGGATTCAAGCTGAGTTACTACCTCAGCTCAGTGGACAATTGCCATTCTTTCACTACAGTTTGAGTTATAAAGATTTAGCATAAGGTAGAATAAAATATGTCTCATCAACCCTTTAGTGAAAATGGGCCTGTCTTTACATTCAGCTGTTTTGGTTTGAGCTCCCTTGCAGAATTCATCTCTCTTTAAATGTACAGCTGTCAGAAGGCTATGTATCACTTTTTTAAAATAAATCTTTCCTGGCCCTTGACTCACTGATCTTTGACCACAAATTGCATTGTTTTTAGGGGTCTGATCCCTGAACTCAAAGAATATGACAGGAGAGCACAGAAACAAATCAAACAGGAAAAAATAAACCAACCAACAAACAAGCCCCCAAAACTCCAGCAAAAGCATCACCCCCTTTATCCCTATCTTGCTTGCTCATACACTTCCTTCAATTTTGATGGTATGGAACCTGTTCGATGTTTTCTGCCTCTGAAATCTGGTACCCCTTTAAAAAGCATCATTCTTTACCCTGCCCATTTTATCAATAGTCAGGTTAACCAGTTTGTTTCCTAAGCCTTAGGAATCACAGTGCTTTCTTGCCTGAAACCCAGTACCTTAAGAATTTTGTTTCATGTATTTTGGCTGGTATTTTTAGTTCATTCATGTAGGAAGGTATTATATATTCAGGCCATTAATACATCTTGAATAGAAGTGGAAGTCTGTTGTCATTTTTGATCATCACTGTTTAACTTACTCATCAAGACTAAGATTGACCTCACTAGTTCTTTCTAATATTCTTTGGTTTTCACCCTCCTTTCTGCATCACTTTAGCTTGTATTGAATTTGACAGAAGAGTAACTGGATTTATTTGACTTGCTCTGACACTTTCACCTTACACTGTCATTTCATGGGGTTTGACACTACCTCCTCCAATGGAGATAATAGAAAACGTTAATAAACAAGAGCTTGCTCTTTACAGTGTCCATTGTTTCATAAGTTTACCATTTGACATTGAGGTCTAGGACTACACTGTTACTAATTGTACAACATATTTGAATTTTCAACTTTGCCTCAACTCACTTTGTCAATTAAAATAGGTAATATGGCTTTGCTTTTGAAGATGCTTCCTGGATGTAGAATGGATGATTGAGCTCAAAGATCAATTCCAGAAGAGACAATATCCCCAATTTCCTAAAACATAGTAAGAAGCTCAAATATATACCTCCTATATTCTGAACCTTTAAAAACTATACTGGACCTAAAAGGAGGACGGTATTGGGTGTTGGAGAAAGGACAGGTAAGCCTGGCATGCTGCAATCCATGGGGTTGCAGTCAGACACAACTAAGTGATTGAACAACAACTGAAGAATGTAATGTGTGTGCGTGCATGTATATGAGTGTGTGTGTATGTTAGTCACTCAGCCATGTCAGACTCTTTGTGACCCCGTTAACTGTAGCCTGCTAGGCTTTGTCTGTGGGATTCTTCAGGCAAGAATACTGGAGAGGATTGCCATTTCTTTCTCTGGGGGAACTTCCCAGGGATCAAACCCAGGTCTTCAGCATTGCAGACAAATTCTTTACCATATGAGGTACTTTTGGATCTATTAATAAATAATTTCTCTACCAAGACTACCAACTCACATCTGATTGCCCTAAGAATAGCCATTGTATTTCTATTTCCTGATATTTATCAGGTATTTTAAACTATTTCATTACAAAAGTAATTGCCAGTGTAAAAAAATTTAAATGCCCAGAAAATTATANATGTCCTAAATTTTGATCATTTTCAGTGCATTTTCTGAAAATATGTAGTATATTTTTGTTTTGTTTTTGCTATAATATCATATCCATCTTTTAATATACTCAAAAAATTCTAGAAAAACACAATTTTGAGATGGTTATATGATGTTTCAGCATACGCACACAATCAACATTACACTAACTTAGGCATCTAGTCTTTTAGTTGTTTTCTTTTTAAAACCACTCCTTTAATATTGTAATATGATGTGTGCTCTTGAACATGATCCTCTGACTCACAGTGGATGTATGATTTACTTATGCATTTAGTTTTAAACTTCTAGAATCCTTGTCTTGGGACACCAGAACTTTCCATCCGACTCTCCTGGAAACAGTGATTAGCACAGGGCATTCTCATGATCTAAGTAGGTCAACTCAATACATGTTTTGGTTTGATAGATGCAAGGAGAATAGGAGAAAAAGCGCTCTTTTATCTCTTAAGTTGCTAATGCAGAGAAGGATGGGAATCTACGTCGGTTGGGGCCATGTTTTCCCTCAGGAGGAAACCTACCTGAAGAATGAAATCAAGTGAAACTAGCAGAGAATGATAGATGGAGTCCAGCAGAGCCCTGGATTATACTACCTTGGCCCTCAGTACTGTAACTCTTGCTTCAATATTTTAACCTTCTTCAGTATTTCTTCGAGCTCTAGAAGCAGCCTGTTTCCACTTTTTGTTTAAATTATTTTGTAAGTTAAACACAACTGAACAATTTCTGTTTGTTTTATAACATCTCTGATAACAGATTTCTACAGTAGTGTTTCTGATTCCAGAATTAAGAATGCTTTCAGACACTTAATACATAGCTCCAAATTGCATTCCACAGTAATACTCTTTATTTGTACTCTGTTAGTAGTGAATTGGGATTTGCTGCAGATAGGTTTCTGAACAATCTCCAAATGATGATTCATCTTTGGATTTGAAACTTTTTAATTCTTTGTTACTTTTTCCAGTAATTATGGAGCAACTATGATGTGCTGGGAATTGTCTCTAATGTAGAGCACAAAGATGAAGGAGATGCTAGGCCTGTCTTAAAGGAGATCATACTCAGTGGGGGAAGAACATGGATGCCATATAAATACATCAAGATGTGATCAGTGATATAATGATATTATAATAAAAGACTCTAGAAATACAGAAGATGAAATGGCCTGAGATCAGTAAGGAAGCCTTTACAAGGCAGATTTAAATTTGCCTTGAGTAAAATTTCAACCATATAGAAGTGGAAAAGGTAGAAGGAAATTCAGGAGGTAAATTATAGAGGCATAAAAAGGACTAGTCTATTATGTGTAGGAGACAGGAAGAATAAAAGAAAGGCAGGCTCTGGCAAGAACTGCAAAAGAAATTTATAATTATTGATAAACTGGATGCTATAAGGCATGAGACTCTTGGAACAAGTTCAGAGGGAACAGTTCATAATCTTGAAAATAAGATATGATCCTGGGGTCGGAAAACTGACCCCAGACTGTTTCTCAGCTGGCGTCTCAGAGTCACATGTTTTACGAATCTGGTGGAAAATCTATAGATAAGAATATTAGTCTTAGTTACTGATTTATTATTGATTACTGTTTCTTAATTACTCAGTGGTTAATGATCATTTTGTTCTTTGGCCCTGAAGGAAACATGAGTTATAGTTTAACTCCCTACATATTCTTTCATTCATAGCTGAAAGTATAATAACGCTGGCTTGGATTCAGTTTCGGCACCTTCACCTTGGAGCGGTGTTGGTCCCCTGATCCTCGCTTTTCTCTGAGTTCCTGTGTCTTGTTCCTCATTCTCTCACTGTATCACGCTTTCAGAAACCCTGCTCGTCAAGCCGGTCTTGACAATTATGGGTGAGTAACTTACTCTACAAGGAGTGGTGCCAGAAAATGGTACTTGGATTATGGTATGACATTGAGGACCAATGAAAACCAGACCCTAGGGTTGGTTCTTCATGCTATTCACACTGAATCTATGAATAATGGCCGAAAATGAAATGTTTTAAGTAGAAATGCAGCAGTAGTATCATATTTGTATTTTAGTAAATACAGCTTAGTAGCAATATGGAGAAGATGTTGAAAACTGACAATATCATACAAAGAAAGACTCATCAGTAAACCATTGCAATTGCTCAGGGGAGGTACAAGGATCTGAAATTATTTTCAAAATTGTTAAGAGAAATAGAGGAATATGTTCAGTATTACCTCAATATTAATTTATTATTTACTTATTATTAATTTATTCAAACACTCATCCAAATACCTCTGTTTGTCTAGACTGTGGTCTCTTTGGATAGGCTAGAATATTCTAACATCAGGCTAGGACAAAGGGCTTCCCAGGTGGCGCTAGTAGTAAAGAATCTGCCTGCCAGTGCAGGAGATGTAAGAGACGCGGGTTCAATCCCTGGATCAAGAAGATCCCCTGGAGGAGGACACGGCAACCCACTCTAGTATTCTTGCCTGGAGAATCCCATGGACAGAGGAGCCTGGCAGGCTACAGTCCATGCTGTCACAAAGAGTCGCATGCAGGACAAAGGGGGAGTAATCACAATGGTCTTAGTAATAAACTATTATGGTTTGCTTGGAAGGCTGAAAGTCTGGCATATGGTATTTTTTGGTACTTTGGAACAGTCAGGGATGGGTATAAAAAACATTCTTGGAAGGAGGAATGGAAAGAGCTAAATAGTATATTACAGTCTCCTAGCTTTCACTTGGTATTGTGTTAAAGGATATGCATGGTGTTCACTAGGAGAAATCACATGAAGGAAACTTAAGCTGCTGTCTAGTCATCTGCAAAGATAATTGTGGGCATCTGGGGAAAAAGAGCACACACTGGGAATCAGTGTGTATGCCCAGGCTCACCCTGCCATGCCAAATCCCAGGCATGTGTAGCTGCCCTGCCCTTAGGGAACCTGGCCCTCGTGATTTTCTGTGTGTTCCATCCCATAAAGGGATGAAACCACATGATGGGTGGGGCTCATCAGTGTATCCATTCCAGGGGCCTTAAGAGATGGAAAACACAGGAATACTGTACTGCGTATAAACTTAATTTCTTGCCCAGTGCTGGATACAGGATAAAACGGGCCACAGATTAAGGAAAGGTTTCTCCAAGAGTTGATTGAGTAAGAGCCTCCAAAGCTGATGCATCTCAGAGAGATGAATAGAAACATAAATGTTCCCAAGTATTTTGCTTTTCCTCAATGTACTTGGCCACTTCTCTCCACTGGAGGTAGAAATCAGTCTCACTCCACACCCTACAAAGGTACGTTCTGTTCCCTGCTGCAGTCACTGCTACACATTTCTCAAACCAGCAGGGTTAAATATGAACCTCAGTCCCCGAAAGCCAATGATGAGTTAAAAATGCACTGTTAATTCACCAGCCTGTCTTCTGCTCAGTAACTTGGTGTTCAAGGATCCGAAATTCCACTTAGATCCTTTTCCTTGCAGATATGTCACAAATGAATTAGTCATAGTCACTGTGTGCAACTAATTAATCATTAAGTCACACTCCCCTGGTCACTTCAACCAGGATGATCAGCCTAAAATCTGTTGTTTCCCAGTACTGATGTACTGAAGGGTGAAGGGCAGTGCTTCACTAAAATAATGGAAAGTATAAAATTATGAGTGTAGAGCTGTAATAAAGAGAGTCAGAAATAAACTCAGTTTGATGTGTGTTTATGAAATGGACTTGCTGCTTTGTCTCCAACCTATATGGTAGGAAAGAAGAGAATTGAAAACAGAGCACTGCAGAATGGAGAATGTGTGCAGTTGTAAATTAACCTCTGCTCTCACCATCAGTTGTAACAAGGTTATATGAGGCTGTAATGGGCTCAGTGGACACCACGGATGATAGCTGACTTTTTGTCATCTTGTTCACATTCTACCTCAGAGAAATGCCTGAAGATAGACAAGACTCCAGCCTTAAGAGACTTCTGATGGGGAGCTGATGGGGACTGCAATGATGTGGAGAATGAGTTTGTGTCAGATCTTTCATATTTCAGAGATTTCTGCATTGGGGAGGCCCTATAGGTCTCTTTCAGTAACCCAATGAAAAAACACATATTTTTTTAACAGGGCCAAAAGAGGTCATTAGGGTCCCATTTGAGTTACCCAGTAAATCAGAAAATAAAATACGAGATGAACTATAAATGTAGCCAAGTTAGACATGGAAACCCTTGTTCTGCTCTACTACTATCCTCCTTACTCCCACTTTCTTGGAGAGGTAGAATCTACAAGTGAAAACTTCTGGGGGGAAATCTGACTAGGTTATGAGATTTATAGTTTTATATTGGATTAATCTGCTTTAATAACCAATAGTAACCAGCAATGATGGAAGTGTCCCGAGATATGATTAAAGAAAAGGATTCAAGAGCACATTTTTAAGACCAGTATTGAAGTAATAATAACAACAGTGATAAAAGCCTCTTTTGTGTTTGTAATGCCAACATGTTGAGCTCCCTCAATAAACCAGCCAGCTCTGTATTCCAGTCACAGGATATAATTGTATAATCAACATGTTTCCACATCTACTAACTTATTAATTCTCTCATCACATCTATGAGTTATTTAGAGGATACATCATGATATCCAGTTTCCAAATGAAATAATAGGCTTACAGATCCTAACCGACTGAAAGTCACAACAGATAAAAGATGGCACTTTGACTCGAATTAATTCCAGGTCTATGGCTAATTTGACAATATCGGTATGCCCAGATATCCCAAATTCCCTATTAGTTTAAGTCAAAAGCCTTGATTAGTCTCTCCCTTGGGAAGCCTTAATAGAACAAACTGAGGCATGGACTCTACCTGGCCCATCTAACCCACTGCAGTACCAACTCTGTATCTGGGACGAATAGTCCTCTTCTCAGAGCAGGGATTTCCTAGGTATAGACATTTACTTTGCTCTTAACCTAGAAACTGGCTATGACATTCATAAAATTTTTCACTTGGAATAGAAGAAGAAAAGGGTTGTCCACTAAATAGAGACACTCCACAGGGTCTGCATCCAGTGTTGTTTTTAGGCTTTCAGAGAGGCTCATGGTTCTGCAGAGAATGCTGTAGAGTGTCCGAGAATGGATCTGACTTCTGTTCATGACACTGCATGTGTATGAATTTAAGAGTTTTCTTTTCCCCCTTGAATCTTGGTTTCTTAATTTGTGAAATAAACACAATACTATATCTCTTGCCTATTATACATGACTGTTGTGTAACATGAAAAAAAAAATACCAATTGACATAAATTTACCTTTTTGGTAAACTGCAATATGTATATAAATATATTTCCACTAATCTTTCTGTGCTATTCATCCTTTTTCAGAAATTTGCTTTAGCAGTGCTCTTTGTGATAGAAATTGGGCATATGCTCACTGTCTCATTTTCCCAGGTACATTGGGAAACTACATTTCCCAGCCTCCTTTGCGCTTTGGCTAGGGTCCTAAAACCAGGTTCTGAACAGTGTAATGCAGGCAGAAGTCGTATGCTCTATAACCAGGCTCAGCAGTAAGAAAAATCTCACTGTTCATTGTCTGTCTGTCTGGATGCACTGGGATGCACCAGAGTATGCCAAGGCTCTCTAGGAGATGCTGGCATTACAAGATGGAAATTATAAGTCCTGATCCTTAAATATACCATCAGCCTGTGAATTGAACTGAAAATAAATCTTCAGTGGGTTAGCCATTGAGATTTGGGGTGGTTTGTTGTAACATCCAGTGTTAATTACCTGGTTAATGCAGTATTTTATAAAATAACCACTCCTTTCATCGCCTGTCATTTGGTAACATTATGTATCAAATCAGCTATTGGAATACCAGAGTAGTCTGGTACCCAAAGATAAAGTTCCTGCCTTCTCCTCCACAGAGCCCCACTGTTACATGTATTTGTTAGTGTGTCTTATACTAAGTGCTTAGTTTAAAACTCAGAAGTTTAAGGAAAACGTCACATCATCAAAACTAAAATGTGCTTCTATCACTACTAGCTCCCCAGAGTTTTCTAAAATAGTTTTTAATAAATATATTTTTCCTTTTTAAAAAAGTAATAGCGTATTCACAAAGCCCCACGTGTTGTTAATTTCTATTCAGCTTCCCTTAACCATACTCTGTGGTTAAGTATGAAAATCTATCAACGTATGATTATTTGAAGTACCACGAACACAGTGAAATATCAATTGTCTTCATTCTTTTAAAGGAAGAACCGGCCTTAAGATGTTGATTGAAATGCTAGAAAATTAAGGTACATGACACTTGAGGTTTTTGTTTCATATGTTTCTCTGGAAAAAGCATGTTCAAGTAAAGCTATTGGGAAGCTCCTTTTAAAGCATAAAATTGATATAGAAATGGCTAGCTCATATGTTGTTCTTGGCTTAAACAATATCTGAAGAGAAAATGAACAAAAACACATGCTGATTAAAAGCAGTTGTTTGGGAAATTTAAAATGTGTTTATTGATTTCACTGACCTAGTTATTCCTTTCATTCTCTTCTTCATTTACTGCTGCATTCAATACCTCATCATCTTCTTACATACGTCACCTTACATCTTAATTATCAGTCATTCTGCAGGTAGTAGGTCTCACTTTTAATTTCAATTCTCCATAATCTTGCCATTTATATTTAATTTTACTGAAGTATATTGAATTTCCAAAAGACTCTCATTTTATAATGTGTCTATATCTATATAATTCTTTTTCAAAGTGGCAGAATAAGGCATCATTTACAAATAATTTTAACTTTCAGTCGTGTTGTGATGCTGGGCATTACATCAACCTCAAAAAATAGTGGATATTTTTCAAAATATCAGAAGAAGAGGTCATCAGTAAAGTGTAGAGAGTGACCTACAGCAACTACCTTCCTGGGCAAGGATCCAAAAATTGTAGGGGCATGCCATGTAATGAAACATTACCAACCTGATCAAGCTTATCCACCAATGAAAAGAAAACGCTGTTTAGTGTCTAGTTAACCACTGGTAAATTAGTCACATCAATTCTCTGTGTGAGAACAAAGCCACTTAGCAGGAGAGATATTAAGTTAGGTACACTGCATGTGTAGTATTTCCTTCCTCTAATCTGTCTACATTTAAGTGGAGTGAGGAGAAAGTAGGGACAAGTCTGATATGGAACATACATTATAAACAAGCTCAAAAGTAGAGTCTACAAATTGTCCACCAGGAAAAACAAAAGCTTAGGAAAAAAAGGGATTGTGTCTTCTGCCTTTTCTACTTGGAGATAGTCAGTCTAGAAAATATTTAAGGCAAATTGATTGCATGATTTCTTACCAGATGAAGAAAAATATCAGGTAAAATTTTTTATTTTATACGGTTTTCAAACACGGGGGCATAGTTCTCCAAAATACAAGAATTCCATTTGAAAAACATTTTTAGCCTTGAGAGTAAAACTTAGAAAAGTATGTTAGCTTCCATGTCAGAGACCACCTTAAATAATTGATAAAACTGAAAGCCACTTTCATCCTGCAGACTTACCAAGGGTCAGCTGTGGGAGAGTTCTGCCTATCCTGAGTGTTGGCACTAAGGGGATACAACATCTGTGGAGACTTTACAAACAGTAACAAAATTAACTAAAATTCAGTTGGGTTTTTATTATATATGATGGACAATTATAAATGTCTGGAATAAAATACTCCTATTCTGAGTAATCTTCTATTGGGTGATTTAAGTCTGAAACTCTGTGGTCATTGTCAAGTTCTAATACTATACATGGAATCTTGAAATAAGCATATTTTTATTATCTTTTCTTATATAAGCATCACAAGTTAATTAAGAAACTCTTTAGACAAAAAGTCCTAACACACAGGACTCAATTACACGTGTTCTTAGAGAAGTTCCTAATGCCCTCAGGGGTATGAATGTTAAAAAGGTAGATTCAAATTGAACAATACTGTCATAGTGATTAATTAGGCAAAGAAAAGTTACATCAATCTTGTCATTTCATGTGACCAATAAGTATTTTCATTTGTGTTTAATATTTAAGGTAGTGAAAGAGTGTTCATAGCAGCATTACTGACCACAGCCAAAAGGTAGAAATAGCCCAAATATCTATTAACAGATGAACAGATAAACAAAATGCAGGTTATAAACACAATGGAATATTATTCATCTTTAAAAAGGAAGGAAATTCTTATACATGCTACAATATAGATGAATCTATAGTACATTATGCTAACTGATTTAAGTCCGACACAAAAGGACA
The DNA here is from genome assembly GCA_006410935.1 of Redunca redunca. Classification (NCBI taxonomy): domain Eukaryota; kingdom Metazoa; phylum Chordata; class Mammalia; order Artiodactyla; family Bovidae; genus Redunca; species Redunca redunca. Next base: position 151,972 of record SJYQ01000782.1, on the reverse strand, counting down.
AAAATTGTATGATTATACTTGCTTGAGGTACCTGGAGTGGTCAAATTCATAGGAATAGAAATTAGAGTGGTAGTTGCCAGGGTCTGGCAGGAGGGAGAAATGGGGAGCATGGAGTTTCACTTTGAGCAGATGAAAAGCTCTAGAGATAATGGAGGTTATGATTACACAACTGTGTGAATGTTTCATGCTTATTGGTTTACAACCTGGCACCCATAACGTGGAAGGCAAAGAGATATCAGAGAAAAGAGCCAAACCACTTCTGATTAGTAGGTATAGGTTAAGTAAAGGAACTTAAAAATAAGACTTATTTTAGGCAGCCACAAAACAAGTAGATCTCTGCACCCTCTCACCAGAATCTTTTCTTTTTTTCTATTTTACATACGGTATGGTAAGTTTCCAAGTTACTCTCTCCATACATCTCACCCTCTCCCTCCACCCCTCCCGCCGTGTCCATTGGTCTGTTCTCTATGTCTGTTTCTCCATTGCTGCCCTGAAAATAAATCCATCAGTACCATCTTTCTAGATTCCATATTTATTTGTCAGTATACGATATTTATCTTTCTCTTTCTGACTTACTTCACTCTGTATAGTAGGCTCTAGGTTCATCCACCTCATTAGAACTGACTCAAATGTATTCTTTTTTTATGGCTGAGTAATGTTCCATTGAGTATATGTACCACAGCTTATTTATCCATTCATCTGTCAATGGACATCTAGGTTGCTTCCATGTTCTAGCTATTGTGCTGCAATGAACATTGGAGTACATGTGTCTTTTTCAGTTTTTTTTCCTGAGGGTATACGCCTAGTAATGGGTATATGCTAGTATATGCTGGGTCATATGGTGATTTTATTCCTAGTTTTTAAAGGAATCTCTATACCATCTTCCATCGTGGTTGTACTGGTTTACATTCCCACCAGCAATGCAAGAGGGTTCCCTTTTCTACACACCCTCTCCAACATTTATTGTTTATAGAGTTTTTGATGATGGCCATTCTGGCTGGTGTGAGGTCTCACTAGAATCTTAATAAAATTTATGTAAAGGACTTAACCTGATTTAGTCACACACCCAGAAGTCTCAACAACACAGTAGAGTAAATCCTCCACATACAAACCTTCAAGCTGTGAATTTTCAAAAATGCAAACATGCATTCCATCAGTGTCAGGCATGAGTGAAATTGCAGCTTGCCCTCCATCTCCTATTGCTGACCATCCTTCAGCTGTACCATCTCCCACTTCATCTCCTACCTCATCTCCCTCCTCCAGTCAGTAACTCTTCCTCCCTGTTCACTCTATGCCAGCCCCGGGATGTCAGCTGTTGTACTGTACTACTGTGCTTTACAAGGTACTGTACTGTAAGGTTAAAATGTTTTCTTCATTTTTTTTGTTTTTTTAAATGTATTATCTGTGGGCAAAGTATTATAAACCTATTATACTATAATACTGTATAGCTGATTCTGTTCTTTACTTTATAAAAAAAATGTGTACTTTCTAATCAGTAGTTATTGTTATCATTCACACTGCCTTGTCACATAATTCTCAAGTATTTATGTACACATCCAGACAAAATTTGAGACATATTTGTACATACATAATATGT
>SJYQ01000782.1:118788-150221 GCA_006410935.1 Redunca redunca | reverse complement strand
CCATGTAAGATGCATACACATTTTCTTCATATAAGATGTGTATGCATATATTATAGTTCACATATATCTTATATATTTGATGTGATTCTTTTTTTAACAGACAATTTTTGCCCTAGGAAATGAAAGCCAAGTGAAAACATTTGGAATCTTGAAAAGACCCGTGTTAGACTTTTAAATGTTAACGACGCTATGAATTTCTAAGCTGTGTGCAAACTAAACACATTATTAGAAGTGCTAATATTCAAATGTTGTGAAAATCACGGGTGGGAGCACAAGAGAGGCCTGTGGTGTGAAGCAGAGCCCTCCTGGGGACACAGATGAAATGAGGACATCAGAGCAGATGGTGACGTAAGTGTGGGAAGTTCTCCCTGGGGCAGGATACAGATTTCTCCTCTCACTTGTCTGATGCTGCAAACAGGGCTTATTTCACCCTAACTGGAGCTTTCCTCATTATTCCTTCTCACTTGCAGACACACGCAGTTTTCTGTGGTGCTCATCAGTCTAGACAGGCGTGATGTGCTGGGATGTTGAGAAGGAAGGGGCAGAGCCCCTGAGGCTTCCTCATGAGTGTCACAGGCAGGTGTCTTTAACTTGGTGGCTGGTTGGACCTTTAATTTGGTGGCACCAGTTCTATGAAGACCTACAAGACCTTTTAGAACTAACACCCAAAAGAGATGTCCTTTTCATTATACGGGACTGGAATGCAAAAGTAGGAAGTCAAGAAACACCTGGAGTAACAGGAAAATTTGGCCTTGGAATACGGAATGAAGCAGGGCAAAGACTAATAGAGTTTTGCTAAAAAAATGTACTGGTCATAGCAAACACCCTTTTCCAACAACACAAGAGAAGACTCAACACATGGACATCACCAGATAGTCAACACTGAAATCAGATTGATTATATTCTCTGCAGCAAAAGATGGAGAAGCTCTATACAGTCAACAAAAACAAGACCAGGAGCTGACTGTGGCTCAGATCATGAACTCCTTATTACCAAATTCAGACTGAAATTGAAGAAAACAGGGAAAACTGCTAGACCATTATGTATGACCTCAATCAAGTCCCTTATGATTATACAGTGGAAGTGAGAAATAGATTTAAGGGCCTAGATCTGATAGATAGAGTGCCTGATGTACTATGGAATGAGGTTCGTGACATTGTACAGGAGACAGGGATCAAGACCATCCCCATGGAAAAGAAATGCAAAAAAGCAAAATGGCTGTCTGGGGAGGCCTTACAAATAGCTGAGAAAAGAAGAGAAGTGAAAAGCAAAGGAGAAAAGGAAAGATATAAGTATCTGAATACAGAGTTCCAAAAAATAGCAAGGAGAGATAAGGAAAGCCTTCCTCAGCGATCAATGCAAAGAAACAGAGGAAAACAGTAGAATGGGAAAGACTGGAGATCTCTTCAAGAAAATGAGAGATACCAAGGGAACATTTCATGCAAAGATGGGGACAATAAAGGACAGAAATTGTCTGGACCTAACCGAAGCAGAAGATATTAAAAAGAGGTGGCAAGAATACACAGAACTGTACAAAAAAAAATCTTCATGAAAAGATAATCACGATGGTGTGATCACTCACCTAGAGCCAGACATCCTGGAATGTGAAGTCAAGTGGGCCTTAGAAAGCATCACTATGAACAAAGCTAGTGGAGGTGATGACATTCCAGTTGAGCTACTTCAAATCCTGAAAGATGATGCTGTGAAAGTGCTATACTCAATATGCCAGCAAATTTGGAAAACTCTGCAGCGGCCACAGGACTGGAAAAGGTCAGTTTTCATTCCAATCCCAATGAAAGGCAATACCAAAGAATACTCAAACTACCACACAATTGCACTGATCTCACACGCTTAGTAAAGTAATGCTCAAAATTCTCCAAGCCAAGCTTCAGCAATATGTGAACCATGAACTTCCTGNATTTCTTTGAAAGGAATGATGCTAAAGCTGAAGCTCCAGTACTTTGGCCACCTCATGCGAAGAGTTGACTCACTGGAAAAGACTTTGATGCTGGGAGGGATTGGGGGCAGGAGGAGAAGGGGACAACCGAGGATGAGATGGCTGGATGACATCACTGACTCGATGGACATGAGTCTGAAGAAAGTTCAGGAGTTGGTGATGGACAGGGAGGCCTGGCGTGTTGCGATTCATGGGGTCGCAAAGAGTTGGACACGACTGAGCAACTGAACTGGACCTGCCAACTGAGAGGGGTGTGTGAGAGGTAAAGTCAGCTGTCCAGCAAGAGGCTCTTATCTCAGCCTTTATCAAGTGTGATTGTGTTTTAGTGTGGTGGCAGGAATTCCAAAGGGAAAGATGGAGATGTGGCAAGTTGTTAGAATCTCAGATGAGGCTTCAGGACGTGCCTGGAGAGGCTTATGCTGGGAACAGCCTCGGAGTCTCTGGCCACGGCCTGTGGAGGCGCTGAGTTGGCTGCTGTCTGCGCATTTGCACATTCTCATTTGTGCTTGTCAACTTGTCATTTTCGGCTGTAATTACCTCTTTTCTTGCTGATTCTCTAATCTACATCACCTGCAGTGCAAATCTGCTTCCCATTCCACATCGTCCAGTGGCCTCTTGGTGACTCTAGCTCCTGTGGTGTCACTTTCTCATCGCCTTGCTTGTCTCCCCTTCCTTATCTCAGTGGGCTTCATCCGCATAAATATGATCTACTTAAGGCGAAAACTGCATTCCAAAGCACACCTTCTGGCCCCTTCAGTATCAAAAGTGAATTAATTATCTTTGCCTTAATCTTCCCCCTTTGGTAAGGGCTAGAAGGATTAGTACAGGGTAGCCACACAGGACAATAAACCAAATTCTTCCACATTCCACAATTTCCTAAATGGATTACTAAATGTTTATTGCTAATCACATCATTGTGTTTATGCAAAAGAGAGGAAAAGAAAGGGGGAAAGAGAGAATATCAAGCTGTTGTTAACCACTACTAATTACAGATGAAAGAGGATTAAATTGAAAAGAATCTCACTGCAGGAAAATGGCAAAGGAAAAAAAAAATAAGCCTAATGTTGTTATGATTCAAAAGAGACAACAAAGAAAACAGAGGTTTAACTCTTTCTTCAAATGAATTATAGAGCCAATTTGATGACTTTTACGAACCAATTAGATTTTTTAAATCAAAAGTTCAAATTCCACCATAAGCACATTTTTAAACCGAAAATAACTCAGGGAATGGCAAATGTCCTGAGCATGGACAGGAGAGAAAAGGGTCTCAACAGTTTCATAGCAATGGTTCCTTTACTGTGAAATCCCTGATTTCTATCCATTTTGGCTACCTTGTCTCTAGTATTCTCTATCCCCTCCTATTATCATAAGCTTTACACTCAAGCCATCTAAACAGGCATACTTCCCAATATGACTTTGAAACTTTATCAGTCATGCTAAATGAATCTTAGCCTACATTGTAGAATACATGTTCTCATGCCTCAGAAGTGAATCTGTTCATTTTCAGGTGTGTCAATGAATAAATTACTTTCCTGCTTGATGCAACATAACAGTTCCTTGCCTCAATGTGCTATTTATGCTGATTGAACTTCTCTGCTAAGAGAGGTTTTTGAAAGCTAACAGCCTCAGACCTCCCAATGCAGTGAATTCATATTATCCATCATACAAGCATGGTGTGACCTGTGAAACTGACAAGGAAAAAACTTGGGCCAATTGCCAAGTTTGCAACAGCATTTCGATTTCTGTAAGTCTCCATTATTAAAGAATAAAATGATCCTTGTTTTAATTTAAACCAACAATTTTATAGTGAAAAATAAAATTTTCTTACATTTTTGAAATTACTTCAGCACACATACCTTGTGATTTACTTGATTTGTGTCCTATAATGTATAATATAGTTAGACTGTCTAAAATATCCATTACCCATCAATAAATATGTAAATTGACTAATTATGAACATTTACAGAAATGGAAGTGATATTTCTTTAGAGAAGTTATGGTGAGCTGAGTTTTGTAGGAAAACAAGCAGAACAGGCTAAATGCTAATGTGATGTTATTTCGTCTGCTAATACAGATCAGCCTGTTCCTAGTGAAACCCAGAGGTTTTTTGCAAAAAGCAGTTGCAGAGAAAAGTTGATTATAATGTAAATGATATGATTTCAGCTCAGAGGGGAAGCATAGGTAATAGAAATCTTTAGATCATTTTCACACTTTATTTTAGATATTCATCTCTACTTCTCTCAAAATAAAAATGGCACTGTATCTACAGTGTTGTAACATTTCCACATAAATCTAATGGCAAAATAGCCACTAGGATTTCATTTTTTTGAGATGGAAATCCATTGGATCATTTATTTCAAATTAATTATTGAGCATCTACCCCCTGCCACATGAGCCAGGGGTTACAGCTGAGATAGGACATTCACACTCTGAGCGCCAACAGAGATCTCCACTCAGCAGTTTTGAGATTGCACTGTTTCTCCCTTTTCCAAGGCCTATAGTCATCCCTGTCTCCTTGGGCTCACAGCTGCCTCCAATACAATAGCTGTCATCTGCTGTGGCAGAGAATTTTCTCTTTGAGAAGAGATATTCCTAGGGGTGAACAGGCCAAGGATGCCAACATCTGTACCCCAAAAACAAATGACACTGCAGATCTACCTGGAAATTTGGAATCCAGACAGCACAGTTTGGGCTTCATTTTCTCCTGAATTTGGTTTACACATCAGGAGGAGGTCCTAATATCCTCTTGTTCAGTTACTCAGTCGTGTCTGACTCTTTGCAACCCCATGGACTGCAGCACGCCAAGCCCTGTCCATCACTAACTCCCAGAGTTTGCCCAAACTCATGTCCATTGAGTCGGTGATGCCATCCAACCATCTCATCCTCTGTCACCCCCTTCTCCTCCTGCCTTCAGTCTTTCCCAGCATCATGGTCTTTTCTGATGAGTCAGCTCTTCACATCAGGTGGCCAAAGTATTGGAGCTTCAGCTTCAGCATCAGTCCTTCCGATGAATATTCAGGACTGATTTCATTTAGGATTGACTGGTTTGATCTCCTTGCTGTCCAAGGGATTCTCAAGAGTCTTCTCCAACACCATCTAATATTCTGAGGAAAACCAGAATGCGTAGGCATTGTCATCTTTCCTCTATCTCCCTTCCTCCCAGCTGGGCTGTCACTCCTTCCCTGGGCTCTGCTGCAGGGCTTGCTGAGTAAGAACTCAGATTTCAGAGGTGAGATGGTAGAAGTACTGTTCTGTTTGTGATGTCTTAGACATGTTATGTAGCATCCTGTTTGTTTTGTCCAGCTTTAGTGAGGTGTAATTGACATATAATAAACTGCATGTGTTTACAACATACAGTTCGATAGGTTGGGCACATGTGTATATCTGTAAAGTCATTATCACAGTCCAGATAGTGAACAAAACAACAACCTCAAAAATATTTCCTCACATCTATTTGATACTTGGCATTCTAAGCCCCAGATTCTTCCTCTGTACAACCTGTACGGACATAGCAACCTCATAATGTCATAGTAAAAATTCAAAAAACACAGGTAAAGAGCACACTGTGTAGCAGAAGAGAGGTCTGTGTTAGAGCCTTACCCCCACTTTGATTTAGTGAGTATTCATGAATTGTCAGGTTCTGACTGGATCTACCATTTGATGTTTCTTTTCCTTTTCCTCCTGTGACTCAAATCTCTTCTGAGCATTAGAAGCCAGAAAGAAAGAGCCCTGTGTTCAACATAAGTTTGTTGAACTTGTTGGGGAAGAGGAGAGCTGGGCATTTTGAAATATCCAGACATAACTACAGATACAAGCCCTAGTACTGGTTGACAAGCTTAGCGTGTGTGTGTGTGTGTGTGTGTGTGTGTGTGTCTGTGTCTGTGTCTGTGTGTGTGTGTGTCTGTGTCTGTGTGTCTGTGTGTGTGCACGCGTGTGTATGTGAGAGAGAGAAATACCTTATTGTTATTCTTTATTTCTATCTCTTTTGAGCGACATGTCGTAGTTACAGGTATTATTCTGTGAGTTGCCTAGAGAGCTTGTTAAATGAAGATTTTTGTGTCCTGTCCCAGACATACTGACTAGATCGGGCACGTTCAGGGTGGTATAGCCTAGTGTCCCAGACATACTGAGAATGGGAACAAGGAATCACCAGTTTCAACCAACTTATAGAGTAAATACTACATACAAACATTTCAAGACCATGTAATATTCTTTTGAAATATTTTCCTGATTTAAAGTTTATAGCAGTTCCATGTATTACATTTAAAACTGATACTAAACAGAAGAAACTGAGGAATTTACCAAAATCCATCAGGACCAAAGTAAAGACATATGCCAAATATGTGCTTTATCCATTATGTTTCAGTGCATCTCAATTTTGTAAAAGTGTAAGCCCTTGGTGGGCTTCCCTGGTGGCTCAGATGGTAAAGATACTCACCTGCAATGCAGAAAACCTGGTTTGGTCCCTGGGTTGGAAAGATCTCCTGGAGAAAGGAACAACTACCCACTCTAGTACTCTTGCCTAGAGAGTTCCACGGACAGAGGAGCCTGGCGGGCTACAGTCCATGGGGTCGCTAAGAGTCAGGCATGACTAAGCGACTTCACTTCAAGTGACTTTCACTTCAGTTCACTTAAGCCCTTGGTATGCCTATTAGTTTCTATGCTTCTGGAAGCTATTACACATCAGTCTAGATCAAATAGCAGTGGCTCTTCTGTATTTATTAAGACTGAGAAAAAATATTGGCTGTATGGTAAGAACAGCTATATCTTGGGCAAAACAGATGCGGTTGATAATCCTAAATGTGAGAGTAGATGGATGATTTTTAAGAAGTTATGTAAAAAGAACATGGAGCCATTTGAACAATGTTTTCTTCATTTTGGTACTTTTTTAGGCATCCATTAATGGCAGGAAGACCATCGGTCCTCTGTTTATGAAGGCTGAAGTAACCTGAATATGGGTTTAATGGCATATGATTGACAGGACTCTCATTTTATAAGGAAGGCATGAAACACATTTGCTTCTATAACTCAGAGCCTTTTGCCGTTGAATGGCTGCTTTCCTTACATGCTAGGGTACTGCTAACCCCATCATCAATTCTCCTGGGAAACATCTTGCTGTGGTTCCCCCACTGATGCCAGATAGTGCTCTGAGAACTAGAAGCTTTCCACTTCAGTTGCTGAGTTGGAAAATCCTTGTGGTCCTTCTTGAATTGCACCTCCAGTGAGGGCTGGTTTTTCTTCCACAGGATCTTGAATACCATTGTGGGAGAGAGCTCTTACTTTAGGTGTATGTCGCCACTGATGGCACTCAGTTGCTACAGGGGAAAAACTCCAAGACCCAGCCTGCTAAGAAATAAGCAGTGCATCAGACAAAAATGAACCCGGACCTAATGAAAACCCCCAGGGAAAATGTATATCTGCTGTGAAGTAGTCCCCCCAAATATCATTAAACTGTATAATACCAATCTCATTTTATGAGTTTGGCAATGGGAAATCTGCTCTAACATTGCATTAGATTAAGATATTTCCTGAATGTTGAATATAACTCAGAGCAACCAGAATATAAGGCTTGAATGTAGAGAGAGGAGAAAGTATAGTCCTCAAAAGAAAAAATAGGTATCAGAGATAAAGTTTTTCATTTTCAAAGTTTAAAATATCATTACTGTACTGAAGTCCACACCTCTATTTTGCCATTGTTGTACAATTACACCTCACTTGTTTTGCTGCAGACTTTAACAATTTGCAGATCAGAAATATTGTCAACCACCAAGTATTGGCTTACCAGTTACTGTTCAGCTTCAGCAAATCATTCAACCTCTTTGAACCTTACCTTCTGTGGCATATTATATTTGCAAAGGATGACTGCAACACCCTCCAGTATCCCTCCTGCCATTCTGGAATGTTACCACTCCTATTTAATCTGGATGGGTTTGAGACTTACTTGTAACAAGTAGAGTGAAATGGAAGTGATGCTGCTTGATTTTTAAGGCTCCCAGGTGGCACAGTGGTAAAGAAACTGCCTGCCAAGCAGGAGACGCAGGTTTGATCCCTGGAAAAGGAAGAACCTTTGGAGTAGGAAATGGCAACCCACTCCATATTCTTTGGAGAATTCCATAGACAGAGGAGCCTTGTGGGCTACAGTCCAAGGGGTCACAGAGTTGAACATGACTTAGTAACTAAACAGCAGCAAAACAGCATAGAAAGCAAAGTTCCTTATGCCTTTTTTACTAGAACACATGCTCTTGGATCCTTCAGTCACCATGTAAGAAGTCAAGTTACCCTGAAACTGTAATGCTGTAAGGATGCCAAGTCATGGGGGAGACCATGTATAGATTTTGTTTCTATTGGCAACATTCAAGTCCAAACAGCTGAGATGAATGAACTTCACCTAATCACAGCCCCTGCCATCAATTAACCCTCAGCCTTTAAGTTTACCAGACAATATGAAAAAGAAACAAGTATTTCCTATTGTGCCTTTTCCAAAGTCCTGACCCACAGAATCTATGCGCATAATAGAATGGTTCTTTGGCAGCACTAAACTTCTAGCATTTGTTGTGCATATTTGGAACTAGATATAATTGTAACTAGGCCAACCTTCATACAATGTTGAGGACATCAGATAACTTTCAGTGTGGAAAAACTTCCTAAACTGTAATGCACTTTTCTCATATGTAAAGCTAATTCTCTTTTTCCTGCTTTATAACTCAAGCCCTGCAGGTATTATAGGTCCCTGTTCTGAAACAATTTCCAATTCCAAAAACTATTTTTTACATAGTCCTGTAGAAACCTTAGCTCCTTGGAAGAGCTTGTCATCAGTTTAAAATAGTAATTTCTGCGTTATTATCATATAGAGGTATATCTACGCAATGCATGTATACACATATGTGTATGTATGCAATATGTTGTTACTGTTGCCTAGTCACTAAGTCGTATCCTACTCCTTACTATCCCGTGGACTGCAGCAAACCAGGCTCCTCTGTCCTCCACTACCTCCCAGAGTTTGCTGAAATTCATGTCCGTTGAGTCGGTGATGCCATCCAACCATCTCATCCTCTGTTGTCTCCTTCTCTTCCTGCTTTCAATCTTTCCCAGCATCAGGGTCTTTTCTAATGATCTTAGTTTTTTATATTGAGTTTTAAGCTGGCCTTTTCACTCTCCCTTTTCACTCATGAAGAGACTAGTCCCTCTTCACTTTCTGCCATTAGAGTGGTATAATCTATGTATCTGAGGTTGTTGATACTTTCCCCAGCAGTCTTGATTCCAGCTTGTGATTCATCTAGCCTGGCATTTCACATAATGTACTCTGCATATAAATTAAATAAGCTGGGTGACAATATACAGGCTTGTCATACTCCTTTCCCAATTTAGAACCAGTCCATTGTTCCATGTTCGGTTCTAACTGTTGCTTCTTGACCTGCATACAGGTTTCTCACAAGATAGATAAGGTGGTCTGGTGTTTCCCTGTCTTTAAGAATTTTCCACAGTTTGTTGTGATCCATATAGTCAAAGGCTTTAGCATAGTCAATGAAGCAGAAGTAGACATTTTTCTGGAACTCCCTTGCTTTCTCCAAAAGATGTTGGCACTTTGATCCCTGGTTCCTCTACCTCTTTGATACCCAGCTTGTTTCTGGAAGTTCACAGTTCATGTACTGCTGAAGCCTAGCCTGATGGATTTTGAGCATAACCTTGTTAGCATGTGAAATGAGAGCAATTGTATGGTAGTTTTAACATTTTTTGGCATTGTCCTTCTTTGGGATTGGAATGAAAACCTATCTTTTCCAGTCCTGTGGCCACTATTGAGTTTTCCAAATTTGCTGACATATTGAATGCAGCACTTTAACAGCATCATCTATTAGGACTTCAAATATGTTAACTGGAATGTGTATTATATACACACACACAGACATTTACATGCACATAATGTATTTTCATGTTTATCAGTAACAAATCTAATTAGGAAAGGTATTTTCTAGAGAAACATTTTTGCATGTATAGGTGTGAGAAAAAACTCATGCATTTTTGCACTGGATAATTTTTTTTTTCAAGAGAAAGAACTTAGGTTAATTTCAGTTCTGTTAACACTTTTTTCCCCTCTGAAACCATCTTTATGATTTTATGTAAAATTATACCTTTCCCATGATACACCCTAAATGAATAGTCTTCCCTTGTTTCTTTGCTTCTCTGTGCCAGAGCCACTAAGACCAAAGAAATGATTAGGATACACGTTCTTGAACAACTCAGGATCCCTCTTCAGTTTTTATCCATAATTTAATTTTCTTTTTGAGTTAATTTCATTTTTTATTCTCTCTAAAANCACAATATTGTGTCTGAATTAGCATTTTTAAAGGTACCCATGTCATTCCTTATATTTTAGGTTAACCAAATTCAGAATGATTTGGACATGTTGCCTATCATATAGAAAGTATACAATACAGATAATTTGAAAATACACATCATTTTATTGCGAAACCTCTACAGGCACACACTCTTAATCACGGCCTTCCAGTATCCTTTTAGTTTATTTTTCTCTGTTGTTGAGCTCTGCCAGTTCTGCCAGTAGGGTCTGGTACATGTACATACTGCTGATCTGTATAATACCATCACACTCGTGCTTAGTCACTCAGTGCTGTCTGACTCTGTGATCCCATGGACTGTAGCCCACCAGGCTCCTCTGTCCAGGCAAGAATACTGTAGCAGGTTATTACTCCTCCAGGGGATCTTCTGACCCAATAACTGAATCCTCGTCTCCTGTGTCTTCTGCATTGCAGGCGGATTCTTTACCACTGAAACATCTGGGAACTGCCATATGATAGCATACTTCCTCTGTAAAACCTACTCACAACCTCATTATTAGTGCCTAAATCAGAATCCTCCTGTGCTGTTCATTTAAGTTGGAATCCCAGGCATTTAACAAAATAAGATCAAAGGAAGCTCAACTAGTTGTAGAATGTCTTTCCTATAGGTTGCTAAAGTACAGCATTTCTAATAACATTTTCTTGTTATCTCTGCCTCAAGAATAGACAGTGGGCTCACAGCAAAACTTTTTAAAATTTTCACTTAATTTTTTTATGATACCCAATGAAAGTGTTCATCTAACTACTGAAATTCTCAGGAAAAATGAGTGATAAGACCCCAGAGAAGAAAAGGAGGCAGAGCTAAATATTATCTTTAGTGTTGTTGGTAGACATTCCTGAGATTCTTACCAGAGTCTTTCCATACAAATTTGCAAGAACAGCTGATTGCCCAAAGCAATATTTTGGATAAACACTTCAAGATTAAAAAATAGAAACATCCTCAAGAGCACCCCCCGACACTTTTCTACTTATTCCATTGCTTGGTATCACTATTCTGCATTGACTGAAACTATTCCACAAATGGGAGGAAAAGCTAATGTTGGTGTACCCCCATTTCTCCTCTAATGGCTGCTGTGCTCTTGCTTGCATACATTTTATGCTTACACACACAACAAAGCCTACAATGTATTGTCCTTGTTTAGCATGTAAGATTCTACATCTATACTCAGGCTTAATGGAAACGTAGAACAACCTTTTACCTCCAGACTTCATCTTTGTTCCACTAATGCACCACCCTATGGATATTGCAAGTTTTCATAGAAAGTGATCTTAGATTCTGAATGTGGTTGCAGAGGAGGAGACCTCCTGGATTCAAGGACTTGTGCTTGTGCCTTCAAGAGCTAGACAAGTGGGGATGCCACATGGGTATGTTCAGATAGTGAAATTCCTTGCACAATGCATTTATAATTTGTGGACTTTTTGGTATGTATTTCAAGTTCAATGGAACATTTCAAATGTTAAAAAGCTATATGTGGAAAAAGTTCAAAGAGATGAAAGAAAGAAGAAATCTTTATTTTTCTTAATATCAACTGAGGTGTCAAGCTTACCAGTTCATGATTATGTATCTTAACAACTTGTACATTAACTTACTGCATGGATTTATTTGGGGTTTCCCAGGTGGCACTAGTGACAAAGAATCCACCTGCCAACGCAAGAGATGCAAAAGATGTGGGTTTGATTCCTGGGTTGGGATGATCCTCTGGAGAAGGAAATGGCAACCCATTCCAATATTCGTGCCTGGAGAATTCCATGGACAGAGGAGCCTGGTGGGCTGCAGTCCATGGGGTCAAAAAGAGTCAGACACAACTGAGCATGCATGCACAGAGTGTAGATTTATTTAATTCACTTTACCAAAAAAAGAAAGGTCCATATTAGATCACAAAGCAAAATTGGTTATGGGTGTTCAAGTTTTGACTAAATAACGGGTCACATGATAAAGCATGGGGAATTTGGGAATCATATACCAAAATAACGGAGAAGGAAATGGCACCCCACTCCAGTACTCTTGCCTGGGAAATCCCATGGACGGAAGAGCCTAATAGGCTACAGTCCATGGGGTCACTAAGAGTCGGAGATGACTGAGCAACTTCACTCTCACTTTTCACTTTCTTGCATTGGAGAAGGAAATGGCAACCCACTCCAGTGTTCTTGCCTGGAGAATCCCAGGGACGGGGGAGCCTGGTGGGCTGCCGTCTCTGGGGTCGCATAGAGTCGGACACGACTGATGTGACTTAGCAGCAGCAGCAGCAGCATACCAAAATAACCTAAAGAAATTGTTTGGTATAGCGAGAAACCTTGAAAATAGACTTCAGTGAGACCCACAGCAAGGATAGCTAGTAGAAGGAAAGTCAAAATAAAATAGCAGATAAGCTCTTTCAATATAAAAATTCAAGACTCTCAATACCTTTTATAGTCATCATATATGGCAAGGTAAAAGACAGTAGTGATGAGAAACATACTCTTTGATTTATATGGGAGAATGTAGTCTAGATGAGTTGCAGAAAGAAGATATTTGCATTTATATCATTGGTTTAGCAGGCTTGGTAGCAATATCAGATAGCCCGTATCACAATACCTATAATTTAGTGAATTTATATACCATGTATTGGATTAAGCATTGTCTCATTTAATCTTGCCAGTGCTTCTGCACAAGAGGTATTATTTCCATATGTTAGATGAAGAACAACGTGCATAGGATCGACCAAAGGCAGCCTAATGGAGATAGCACAGGTCAGTTGATCCTAGCATTGTAATAAGTAAAAGAAGAGGAAGGAGTAGAAGCTAAGCACAGGCCATGAACTGAGCATTAAGGAATGACAGACAGAAAAAAGACATGTCCATAGCAAGCCATAGTTGGTCTTGGCCAAATAACTCTCTGGACCTTGTTAGTGCATGCACATTCCCGACAGCTCTTTCTCTGTGACAAGATGACGGAGGAAAAGACATCAGATATAGAAAGAAGCGTTGCAGCGATTGCAGGACTAAATCATGGGGTAAAACACACTTCCTTTTTCTATTCTCTTCCTTCTAAAAGGATTCTCAGGGTCACAGGACTCAAGTAAATGGCCTCTGCTTCAATAGTATTGTCAGCATCACTAGTTACCACAACAGGTGTTAAGTGAGCATCTTTAGTGTTAAAAAAAAAAGTTATATCAAAATAGTCTCAAAATCAGTTGACTATATTATTAGCGCTTTCTATTTAAATCAAAAAGCACAACCAACTGGTTTAAAGAAGATAATTTGAAAAATGTTTTCCCTTAAAGATCTTACATGTCCTTTTCATTTAATAGGATTTCATTGCTGCAAGAGGATGGCTGTGACAGTGTATTATTTTGTATTATTGTGGGATATTGGAAAATATAATGAAGGCATATATTTAAAACAATTATACACCACTTTTTGTACCTCTCACTTTTGGATGTTTCCAACAAAATGAGCATTTCCAAGTTAACTTTTGCCTTGGCCAGTTAAAAAGTAAGGCATTTCTTTAGTTTCCTCTAAGGCATTGTCAAGGCCTTGGGCATCCTTTATAGTTGCCACGTGGAAGAAAGTGAAAAACATTAGTGGTGAGGAATGCTCGTCTATACTCGCTAATGAGAGACAGAATGCAATCTGGATGACTTGCAGAGAGAAGATAAGGCAAGGCCATGGGCATATTTTAGCTTTCTGTCTTACACCCTTGTCAGTCTTGCTCTGATTTGATGGTTTCGTGATTCATAAGCTAAACATTTTAAAACCTCTACCAGAGAAAATAATGTTATAGATAAAAATAAAGTTAATGGATTTTTAATCCTCTGAGAGATATTTCAAAGAGATTATTGATTTTTCATTTAACAAAATTAAACCCTAAAATCCCCAAAAGGTTTTACATATGGCTCTATGTATTTTTCAAAATAGCTTTATAGAAATTATCCTACTTGATTGTTCTGGCATCTGTGTAATGTAGGCATCGGTCAGCCTGGCTTCACAGAGGAGGGAATTCAAGTTCTAAAACTTACTGTGATTTACCAGCATCTCCATGGTTAATCACCAAAGAACTTGAACTAGAACTGAGGGCTGCACCTTGCAGGATTTGGCGCTGTTTTCTCCACCTTTTTGCCTTCCTTAAAACAATGTTGGAGGCATCAAAACAACCTGCCTTGAGAAACATTTGATAATTAAATCTAGAATTACTGTAGTGTCAGTAGTCATTCTGGGAGATTTTTGTGGACTACCTCTGGCACAGTACTCTNCACTATGTGTCTAGAAAGAACTCTGATTATCATCTCTAATTTACAGATGGGGAGGATATTTTAGGCAAATCCATAATGGACCAACTGACAAGAATGTCCCTAGCTTCAGTCATCTCTGAAGAAACTATGAACATGACATATCAATCAAAGGTAGATAATTCATCCTTACTTGTCTATGGACAAATCTTGGAAGTTCTCATTTGAGGGCATGTCAACTAATCCACTGTCGCCCCTCATTTTAAAAAATGCAATACCAATGTGCTATTTTAGAATGTCAAGATTGTGACCCACCACAGTGAAGGTGGTACCTATGCATGGCCAATTAGGAGCCCTTCTTTAGATTTAAGGGAAATAGAGTCTGATATGTGCATACTCACAAATCCCTACATGTCCCTGGGTTAAAACTCCTGAGAAAGTAGATAGATAGAAAAGTTAACAGAGGTTAACTAACAAGGAAAACTCTGAAAGTTTGAATAAATCTCTTAGTCTCTGGGGAGCATCCCATGCAAGTTGAAAACAGCACTGATTTATTGTCATCTTACTGCACAGAAGTAGGTGGCTCTTGAGCATCAGTTAGAAGGAAGTGGTATTAGTTTTATGTACCCAGAGTGATTTTATCCTATAAACCATGGAGGTTTTGGAATGAACATTCCATTTACATGGAATTCGCTGTTATTAGAAAGGCTCCTGGTGCGTCAAGTCTTGTATGAGGCTGGAAGCTCAGTAGAATCTTTATTATGTGGTGAATTTTAGAACCCCAAGTGGCAACAGGATTAGTTTAGCCTGTAGTGTTATATGCAACCATTTCTATGCAGGGGAGACATTTCCAAGATGGATACTTGGCTGGTAACAAGTTGATGTTGTGTGCATATGTGCTAACTCTTTGCAGCCCTTTGGGCTGCAGCTCGCCAGGCTCCTCTGCCCATGGCATGCTCCAGGCAAGAATATTGGAGTGGGTTGCCATGCCCTCCTCCAAAGGATCTTCCCAACTCAGGGATCAAACACCCATGTCTATTTTGTCTCCTACTTTGGTAGGTGTGTTCTTTATCTCTAGCACCACCTGGGAAGCCCAACAAGTTGATACCTTAAGATAACACCTCAAGCAGAATTGATAACCCCACTGGCAAGGACTCCCATTTGCTGTACACATGACACAAATTGTAGTTGAAGAAAATGCCATTTGAATGTTTTAGATGTCCTGTTTGCTTTGGAATGTCATGGCCTTCTTTGACTTTAGAAATGATCAGTTCATTTTCTTCCTATGAATGCTATTGATCACAGTCATCACATGTCAATTCAAAATGTGGCATCGGGGGCAGACAAATCCAGTGTGAAATACACTAATGCCTGTTAGACTTACAAATGATTTTTAAATGTTTACCTCCTGAATAGTTATATTCCAAACCTCTCTTGATTTTTCAACTGATATCCTTTGTGTTAAAGTACTATTTATAGAAGGCTTTGTGAGAATGAATATATATCACATAGAGGGAACAACATGGAGCTTGGCATACAGCAGGGCCCCAATAAAATTTTGCTGAATGAAGTGTTCATTAAGTGATTAAGTGGCATGACTCTTAAGCACATTAATTTGGGTTAAGTCCTGAATTAAGATCATGAAGAAAAATCCAGTGGGGATGGAACCCAAGGCAGAGGAATGTTCATAAACTGGGCCAGGATATGGAACAGAAAGCATGAGAGCTGTGAACATCTATAAGAATTAGGATAAAAAAAAAAAATAGAAGAAACTTGGCTGACCTTCTCCTAAAAGATACCTGGTGCCAGAAACAGCGTATGGCAGTCTACAAGGTGTTCAATAAATATTTTTGGTATAACAGAAGACAAAATTCCTTTGCATCAAAATTTGCACACATGTGTGTGGTGGTCCTGATGGTGACTTACATGTAAAGATTGCAGAGACAAAGAACTGGAAAATGGGCCAAAGACTCAGCAGGAAATAAAGTTCTTTCTATAAAGAAAAACTGGAAAAGATATAAATGGGCCAAAGAGTCTGTAAGTGAAAAAGAAATTATGAATAGTGAGAGAAGGCATGCATGATTTTCTCCCACTCTCTCCTGAGGGCTCAGATGTTCATCCTGTGTGTGGGCAGTGTTTTCCAGCTACAGTGTGGAGAACTTTCATGCGTTATCTCATTTAATCTTAGCAACAGTTGTGAACCTGAAGTCACACAGCTAATAAGAGACAGAGCTGGGATGCTAATTTCAAAGTTTTCAGGATGTGGAACAGAGGACAAAAGATATTTGTGTGTCTGAATAAGTTTTGATGATGGTGATTGTGAGTCTGGTGCAGGCAGGTAAGACAGACCCTTGAACATCAGGTGATACTTTGGCTCTGAGGCATAGAATCACCTGTAGCATTAACAGTGCAAAGAGGCAAAGGGCTTTGAAAGCATTGTCATTTAGAGAAGCCAAGATCACAAAGAGAATATTTTAGCTTTCACATGTCAGCATTTTCTTCCTATTGGTTATAGATTTTCTGATAATTAAATAATTCTAACGTACTTCTAAAAGTGATCATTGCGGGTAGTGCTGTCTGTGCTACAGCAGGTTATGGTGTAACATGAAGAAAAAGAAGAAATCTGAAGAGAGCCACAAATATTTCTAGGAAGCCCCTAGCACCAGACTATTGCATACTTTATTTTATTTAATCCTCAAAGATAAAAACTAAAAAGAAAGATACAAAAATTATAAAATAATGATTATTGGCATCATTGAGAGTTGAGATTCACTTTGTTTTACAAAGATGAGGACATTTCCCCAAGGATTCTACTAGGATTCAGATGAGCATAGAGCCTTGGCCTTTAACCACCTCTCATTCAGGCTGTTCCATCAGGATGCCCTGTCAGCTCTGCCTTCACCAGGCACCCAGCACCTGACCACTGCTCAGCATCTCCACTGTCACCAGCCTGGTCTAAGCTTATTTCTGGTCTGAACTTCTGAGTTCATGTCCCTGAACAGACCCCACCTCTTCCCCACCCACTTCAATCTGCTCTCAACAAGGTAGCTTCCTTGGTTTTTCCTCAAACATTCCAGGCAAGCTCCCAAACTCAGGTTGTTGGCTTTTGCTTCACCTGAAATGCTCTTCTGCCAGATGCCTGCCTGGCTACTAGTAGATTGCAAAACTGGAATTGCCTTCTGAGAAATAACTATCAATAAATAACAATGAATTATGTTGGATCAGGTGATTATGAATTTTATTTTTGTTTTCTAAATTTTCTCTAATGTAGTTAATTAAGTTGTAAAAGGAAAAGAAAAAAAGAAAATATCAGATGTAGGTCTAAATAGAACCATCAGCACTGGCAACAGCCACATCATAACAAGTTACCAGATTTGTTCCCAGCTCGAACTACGGAGAAGGGATTATCACTCCACAGGAAATGAGTTTGTGAGCAGCTGCTCTCTGTTACCATGGCAACCTGCAGGTCCTGACTTTCCTGAGATGCAATATCAAATAAAATCTCCCAAATCTATGCTGGGAAAATGTCTTCAATCCCTCAAATGCCCTTGTAACAGAATCACAGTTGACAGGCTTGCTTTCCTGGTGACATATGCCTCAACCCCTAATCGAGCTGAGGACTGTGAGAAGAGTAAGGTGGGATACATTTTTGACTTAGTGAGTTGAGCAACAGTGGGGCTATGGACCCTTGAATATCATCTTGGCTCAGTACTGATCAGCAGTGGGAACTTGGGCAACTTACCTGACTTCTCTAAACCTCTATTTCCTCACCTGTTTCCTGTGGCTCACTTGTCACAAGGACTCAGGGACATACTGGCATGGAGAGTGCTTAGGACTGTGCCAGGTCCCAAGCTAATGCTTACTGAATACGGCCGGTTCACTTTTATCATTTCTTCCATTCCTTTGATGGCTCTTCCCTGGTGGCTCAGACGGTAAAGCATCTGTCTACAGTGTGGGAGACCTGGGTTCGATCCCTGGGTTGGGAAGTTCCCTAGAGAAGGAAATGGCAATCCACTCCAGTACCCTTGCCTAGAAAATCCACTGGACGGAGGAGAATGGTGTCCATGGGGTCGCAAAGAGTCAGACCCGACTGAGCGACTTCACTTTCCATTCCTTTGACAATCATATATTGATAAAGAACTCTGTGCAGGCACTAGGAATACAGCAGAAAACAAGAATCATAGCACTTACTTCCTAGTAGGGATACACATGAACAAGGTTTTAAAATAATATAGGGAGTATATTAGGTAGTAATTAGCACTAAAGAGAAAAAAGCAAAGAGGGAGCCGTGACATGTTAGTGTGGAGTTGACTTTGTAGTTCGGGTGGCCAGGGAAGGCCTCATGAGATGGGGCTTTAGAATAGAGACAGGACGAAAGGGATCAAGGAGCCAGGCAGGCTTAGGGCAGAAGAGCATTTCAGGTAAAGCAAAAGTCAAGGTCCTGAGTTTAGGAGCTTGCCTGGAATGTTTGAGGACAAACTAGGATGCTGCCTTGTTGAATCAGACTGAAGGGGGTAGGGAAGAGTTGGGGGGTCTCTTCAAGGACAAGAACTCAGGAGTTCAGACCAGAAATGAGCTTAGGCCAGGTTGGTGACAGAGGAGACGCTGATCAGTGGTCAGGTGCTGGGTGCCTGGTGAAGGCAGAGCTGACAGGGCATCCTGACGGAACAGACTGAGCGAGAGATGGTTAAAGGCCAAGGCTCTACACTCATCTGAATCCACTACAGGCTTGGAAATAATGACCCACTCATGGCAGGCACTTCAAAAATATTGAACATTCTCAGAGTTGGAAGATTCCTTAAAGCCCTCTAGTTAAGCCGTGTTGTTAGCCCTTGATTTTTCTTATTATCATCCACTAGCTGGCTTTAGCCCAATAATACTCCATCAAATGTGAGAGGAAAGCACTGCTTCTCAAATCGATTCTACCCTTAAACAGTATGTGTGTAACCACTCTGAGGCATTACAAATAAATAAATACAAATAGGACTATATGTAGGTCCATTTCACCTTTCCAGCTTTAAAAAATGTTTTTTTTTTCTTTTTTTGGTTTTATGCTGCACAGAATCGGACACAACTGAAGCAACTTAGCACACACACATGCTGCCATGGAATAAAAGCCTGCTTCATATTAAACACTGTCACGTGTACACGAAAATAACAAACCTTTTAAGATTTCATCCAAAGCACTGACATAAATGAAGAGGAAAGTACTGAACACGGAGGTGGCCTGTGGAAATGCCTCCAGGGTGTTTTTCTGTTTCAGCTGGGCCAAATCATATTTTAGCAATTTTTTAGCCACAATAAACCAGCCAGTTATAGAGTCACCTACATATATGATAATTTAGCTATAGTTTTCCTATTCTTTTTTCCCCTAGGAGGAAAAAATATTCTAATACTTTCTTAAAATCCAAATATAGTATATATTCTGCATTTTATTAGCTACTTAGTCTTTAAAAAACTTTTGACTTTTCATAATTTATTCTTAGTAAACCAATGCAAGATACTTGTGATTAGGGTACACTTTTAAAAGTCCAGTAATTTAAAATCCTATTATTTATCCACAATAATGCCTGTCTGTCTACTGGCATTACTCTAACAGGTCTATAGAAATTTTTAATTTCTTCTCTTTCCCAAAATGAAAATTGGAAATGTATGTAAACATATCCAGTCTTTCGGCAAATTTCCACATCTTTCTAATTCTCCAGAGAACTGTAAAACTATTTTCATAATGTCATTACATATTACTCTATGAAACAACATTTTTTATAGACAAATTTGATTTTTGGAGTAATTCTCACACTTAGTTCTTAGGGGCATTTTTAATCTGATAGGTTGGTGGCAGAACACCGGGAGAGGAAAGGGCAGGTTGACCACCCAGGCTTTACCATCCGTGGCTCAGTGGTAAAGAATCTGCCTGCCAAAGCAGGAGATTCAGGTTTGACCCCTGATCGGGGAAGATCCCACATGCTGTGGAGCAACTAAGCCCATGCACCACAGCTACTGAGCCAGAGCTCTAGAGCCCAAGAGCCCAAATCCCGAAGTCCTTGTGCTCTAGAGCCCGTGCTCCACAACAAGAGAAGCCACTGCAATGAGAAGCCTGTGTACTGCAACGAAGGGTAGCCCTAGCTCACCACAACTAGAGAAAGGCTTGCCCAACAACTAAGAACCAGCACAGCCAAAAATAATAAAACAATGAAAAAGAAAAGGGAAACTGTATCTGGAAAGAACCAGCAAGTCCTCTGCAATCATAATCCTCCTCAACTGGGAACTATTCTTCTTGAAACACTTTACCAGCTCATGGTCTGGAATTTTTCTTTAATTCATATGTTTGTTCATCAATTTTTGTTTTAAAAATCATTCTACATGGTGGGCAAAAATAAAGCCTCAAGTAACCTGAGATGAGTTTTTTTTTTTTTATTCTGTGATATATTATCATAACATCAGCCATCTCTTTTCTTATTCTACTTACTGCAAATATAATTCAGAAGTGATTTATTCTTAGCCTTCAGATTTCTTTCTCAAGCCTCCATTTCCTATAGATTTAAACTGACGTGATGCTCTTCTTATGGTTTCACTCCTTTTTATTTGCTCTATTATATTTTCTACATATAATCTTGAGGCTATGAATCTTTTTTATATACAACAATAATGTTTCTTTTTAAAAAAATCAACAGATACAACTTCCTAAGTGATGTAGTAAGAAGCATTTGGGAAACGCTTTCTTTCCTCTTAAAATTCATTTATAATGCATTTGGCAGCTAGAATTGCTTTAAAACAGATGAAGCTTTCCTTCTATAATTTTAGGACAGGCATGGAAATGCATATAATCTTTAGAGAGCCAACATTTTGAGATGAAACACCCACTGAGTACAGTAAGCACCACATACAAACCTTTGAAAGTTGTGAACTTTCTAGGATGAGAAGATGAACAAGAAAAAAAAGACCTATTACCTAGACATCACTGGCTCATTTTTGCAAGAGGGTAGATAGAATTGAATCCAGCAAGGAACCAGAACCTGTGTAACACTGCAGCTTGCATTCTGTCTCCTATTGCCAATGATCCTTCCAGCTCTACCATCTCCCACCCCTCTCCCTCATCCACTCAGTAACTCTTCTTGTCTGTTTACTTGCTATCAACCCCTGTATGTCAGCTGTTATACTGTACTACTCTACTTTTCAAGGTACTATACTGTAAGATTAAAGACGTTTTATTTTTTGTGTTCATTTTTTATATATTATATCTGTGTGAGAGAATGCCATAGAATGCTCAAACTACTGCACAATTGTACTCATCTCACACGCTAGTAAAGTGATGCTTAAAATTCTCCAAGCCAGACTTCAACAGTACACGAACCATGAAATTCCAGATGTTCAAGCTGGATTTAGAAAAGGCAGAGGAACCAGAGATCAAATTGCCAACATGTTGGATCATCGAAAAAGCAAGGGAGTTCCAGAGAAACATCTACTTCTGCTTTACTGACTATGCCAAAGCCCTTGTGTAGATCACAACAAACCCTGGAAAATTCTTAAAGAGATGGGAATACCAGACCACCTGACCTGCCTCCTGAGAAATCTGTATGTAGGTCAAGAAGCAACAGTTAGACCTGGACATGAAACAACAGACTGGTTCCAAATAGGAAAAGGAATACATCAAGGCTGTATATTGTCACCCTGTTTATTTCACTTATATGCAGAATACATTATGAGAAACACTGGGCTGGATGAAGCACAAGCTGGAATCAAGATTGTTGGGAGAAATATCAATAACCTCAGATATGCAGATGACACCACCCTTATGGCAGAAAACGAAGAAAAACTAAAAAGCCTCTTGATGAAAGTGAAAGGAGAGTGAAAAGGTTGGTTTAAAACTCAACATTCAGAAAACTAAGATCATGGCATCCAGTCCCATCACTTCATGGCAAATAGATGGGGAAACGGTGAAAACAGTGACAGACTTTATTTTGGGGGGCTCCAAAATCACTGAGATGGTGACTATAGCCATAAAATTAAAAGATGCTTGCTCCTTGGAAGAAAAGTTATAACCAACCTAGACAGCATATTAAAAAGCAGAGCCATTAGTTTGCCAACAAAGGTCCATCTAGTCAAAGCTATGGTTTTTCCAGTAGTCGTGTATGGATGTGAGAGTTGGACTATAAAGAAAGCTGAGCACCGAAGAATTGATGCTTTTGAACTGTGGTGCTGCAGAAGACTGTTGAGCATCCCTTGGACTGCAAGGAGATCCAACCAGTCCATCCTAAAGGAAATCAGTCCTGAATATTCATTGGAACGACTGATGCTGAAGCTGAAACTCCAATATTTGGGCCACCTGGTTGGAAGAACTGACTCATTGGAAAAGACCCTGATGCTGGGAAAGATTTGAGGGCAGGAGGAGAAGGGGACGACAGAGGATGAGAAGGTTGGATGG
The DNA here is from genome assembly GCA_006410935.1 of Redunca redunca. Classification (NCBI taxonomy): domain Eukaryota; kingdom Metazoa; phylum Chordata; class Mammalia; order Artiodactyla; family Bovidae; genus Redunca; species Redunca redunca. The sequence continues at coordinate 127,277 of SJYQ01000782.1, read as the reverse complement.
CATCACTGACTCAATGGACATGAGTTTGCGTAAACTCTGGGAGTTGGAGATGGACAGGGAGGCCTGGCATGCTGCAGTCCATGGGGTCACAAAGACTCGGATATGACTGAGCAACTGAACTGAACTGAATTGTGTGAGAAGTATTATAAACCTATTAAGTACTGTACTTTATAGATGATTGGTTTAGCTGGGTACATAGGCTAACTTTGTTGGACTTAACGAAAAAATTGGATTTACAAATGCATTTGTGGAACAGGAACTCATTTGTATGTAGGGGCCTACTGTAATAATGACTGAAAAAGTCCTTTATCATACCAGCTTCTACTATGAAGAAAAAGATGGGACAGCTCAACACTGCCTCAAAAGGTAGGACACCCAGGAAATAGTGTCTTTTATACCTGTAGACATCTTTCTTCTGACACAATATTCCTTTTTGGAAGCCAACCACATCACATCAACCAACCCTGGGGCCACACAGTTCCTCTAGGCAGCCGCACTAGTCACACAGGCCCTAGCCATGTCCTAACCCTGGATCTCCCAGCACTAGTTTTCCCATTCCCCTTCCATTTTGGGGGCATTGTTTTTGGAGTATAATTTCTGGCTTAAATTAAGACCCTTGATTTTCTGTCCTTTCACTCAGGAACTCTCCCCTATGTCATCAACCATTTACGTCAGTGCTTTCTTCTTTGGAAGGTAAAGGGGTGACAAAGGGAAAATGAGAATGACTGTGTCTAGTCAAGGCTATGGTTTTTCCAGTGGTCATGTATGGATGTGAGAGTTGGACTGTGAAGAAGGCTGAGCGCCAAAGAATTGATGCGTTTGAACTCTGGTGTTGGAGAAGACTCTTGAGAGTCCCTTGGACTGCAAGGAGATCCAACCAGTCCATTCTGAAGGAGATCAATCCTGGGATTTCTTTGGAAGGAATGATGCTGAAGCTGAAACTCCAGTACTTTGGACACCTGATGTGAAGTGTTGACTCATTGGAAAAGACTCTGATGCTGGGAGAGATTGGGGGCAGGAGGAGAAGGGGACGACCCAGAATGAGATGGCTGGATGGCATCATGGACTCGATGGACATGAGTCTGAGTGAACTCCGGGAGATGGTGATGGACAGGGAGGCCTGGCGTGCTGCGATTCATGGGATCGCAAAGAGTCGGACATGACTGAGCGACTGAACTGAACTGAACTGTGCTTTGATTTTGCCTGATTTCACGATTCTCATGCTGCCCTCATCCATCACAGATGGCTTGAAGTATAGGTGTGGGGCTCTCTCATCCATCATTATAAGCCCTCAGTTAAGTCAAAGACCTGTTTTCCCTTTCTAGGAAATAGAATCTGAAGTTTTTGATGGGAGCATCCATAGCAAGGATTTTGGATGTGAACCACAAGAAAGCTAAAGGCATGAAGATGCATTACTGTTGTTTGGAGGTCTTCAGGTAAAATGAAAGCTGCTCTGCTGAGTCCTTCTCAGAGGTTCTTGGTGGGCCCCAGAGCCCAGGCAACATAAGGTGCCTTGAAATTAGGGGCTTGACAGTGGGTGCTGATGAATCAATTTCAACAGGGTTCCTGTGCAATGTCCTGGCCATTTGCTGTACTATCATCCACTCCAACTAGACAGTTTGTTTAAGGGTCTATCTCTTCCTCCAAAGCTCCTCTCATTTCTCATGAGTTTTCCTCCATTACTTCTTGTATCTCTCAATTCCTAGGAACTCCTAAAACCTGAAGCAGGAAGACTCACCATTTCCCAGTCCTAATCCCTCAAGTAGATCATTTTACTAACTATGGGTCATTATGAAAATGAAAATACACTCTCGGCATTTATCAAGTGTCTCAATAAATTTAATGAAGTTCTTTTTTAATTTAAGAAGATACAAATTGTCTTTTCAGAAAGAGTCAGAGATTGTTTTGCTTCATGGAATGTGGCACTCTGGTGCTGCTAGAGAAAGACTATATAACATTTTCCATGAGAATAACAACCTGTTTTCTTTTTAGACAACTGGTTCTCAACCTGTCTGCTCATAGGAATCACCTGGGAATCTTAGAAAACACTAATGTCTGAGTCTCTTCTCCAGACTGATATAATTGATCTGGAATAAGGCCAGGGTTTCAGCTTTTAAAAGCTCGAGTATGCAGCCAAGATATACACCACTGGTCTACTCCATTTTTATCTGACTCCTTTGAATCATGGAAAAACCCTCTGTCTCATAACCTATTTAGCCTGTATTGTAAGACAAATTCTACCCTATGATACAGCTGTTATTGCTTTGATTCAATAATTCCAAACAGCAATTTTTCAATGCCTCTTTCATTTCTTACAACAGATATTCAGAGAAATGCTTGAGGGCATCAGATTTGCCTTAAGAAAAAAAAATGCTTCAGCATTTTTTCACCTCCATGGAACAGAAGGAAGTCAAAAGATAGATATGTCTATTACCTTGTGGTGATGATTTCACAGTATAACCTGTCTCCAAACTAAAATTGTGTACATTAAATATCTGTAGTTTTGTATACCAATTATACTCAAAGCTGTTTTTAAAAAATGTATCTCAGCTTATGCACCAAGAGAGTTCTCCAAAATGATTTACTTTATGCCTATTAGCAAGAAAAAATGGCTGTAGGATGGACGTTTTACATACAGAATTACAATGCTACTATTTATGAAACATCTATTTAATTTTTTTTCAAATGTTCAAAGAAGCTAAGTGGGAAATATTTTTAATATTCCAATGTCAATCTCTCCACCAAGTCTTGATTCTAAACTTCACGTGTTCTTCTGATAGTCTTTCACAGATATTAAGGAAGAGAACTCCTTACGTATTTCCCTGAAGTCATACATCATAAAAATGTCTTAGATCATATTCAAGACTCACATATAATGTCACTCCTCTAATATGTGGTCCCCAGTTTGGAAATATCTGTATTGCTCAGAACTTCAGAACTACTGAGTTAGAAACTTGGCATGTGGCACCCAACCAATTATGTTTTAATAATTCAGAGACATATTAATGTTGAAGCTTCACTGATATACACAGTGAAGTTTGAAAATCACTGATATATTTGCACTCCTACTCCAGAGAACTTTTCAACTTGATTTGGCCAAAGAAAACTTTGGGAATTAGTTTCTGATTGTCCCAAACCAGGATCCTACAGACTTATTAAACAAACAAACACATAAACAAGAAACACCCTAAAGGAGCCAAGATCACAAGACCATTGTATGGTAAATATTTTTGACTTCCTTTATACTGTTTACTTCTTACTCACTTTACAAGTAAATAACCAAGACCTCACCCTTGTTTTTGTTTTAGGATCTGCATGGAATTCTTTTTACAAGCCAAAAGCAAGAAGACACTCCTGACAGTCTGGTCTCTTCTGGGAGCACATATTTGTTCTCTGTCAACATGCTTCATTTCATATTCCGGATTCATTATCCTTCCTTGCCCATTAAGAAGAGCATCAAGGGATGCTTAATGCTTAAATCTGGTGAGTAATTTTCCTCCTTCCTGATGTTCATGTTCCTGTTTTCTTCTATTTAATGCAATTCCTATCACCCTGATTTCTCTTTGTGATTTTTTAAAAATACTTTACCTCCTATTATTGGTCACAACAAGAATCTTTCATCTTTCCAGGATTCAGTCTTATATATGATCCTCCACATGCATACACAGATTCATTAAGTATCCATATTACTTAGATTATGGAGCTTTTTATAAAACTCAAAGACTAACATTTCATTAAGGATAGTGTGAGAGGAGAATAAAATCCCAGGGAAGCAAAGGATGAGACGGGGAAGAACTGAGGCAAAAAAAAAAAGAAAGAAAGAAAACACATACAAAGAAAGGGAAAATGAAAGTAAAAGGTTGTATCACCAAGCTGGCCACAGCTTCATAAGAAAATGTAATTGTTTTCTTGATCTCTTGGACCATCCTCTAAAAGGCTACATGAAGAATATGTGAGAAGAAGAAAATGAGTAGAAATTACCTAACAAAATCTTGTTTTCTGTATCACACTGGTTCAAGTTTAACAGAATATTATTTTTCCAAGCCTCCAAGTCTGTTACTGAGCTCCTCCTGGTAACCACTAGAAAAGTGAGATTTGCTCATCCATGATGCAAGACAGTATATAAACCAAGAAGGGGTGGGAGGCACAATAGCTTTTCTGGGTTGTACCCTTGGAGTGTTTTAGCTGTGGTGGCTCCTGCTCTCAGACCATGGAGAAGCCTAGTATCACCCTGAGAGGCTGAGACAGCTGGCAGTGTTAGGAGATGTATCCATGAAAGTGATAGATGAGGCTCTCCAGTAAGCAGGTGGGAAAAATCTTTAAGTAATGGTTGTGGGGTCATATAGGTCCAGGAGAATCTGGCAAAGTACAAAAACTGGTTGCCCAATTGTACTCCTCTAATCTACTGGCACTCAGAGTGAAGGTGAAAATCCAATCCTTATCAGGTATAATTTCCTGAAAATGTAGATACTTTTATGACTGCTGCTCCACCTGGCTTTGAAGCTGCAATAGATATTCATCATCTTCTATCCTTACTCCAGATTTCCATCATCATCTGCCAGTTCTCAGTCTCATCTGGGTTGCTTGCCTGGTAGTGTCAGGGGAAGCACACTGACTGAAACTGCCCACCCTGGCCAGGCACCATAGTTACCATTTGTATGAATTGTTTTACGACAGGAGGTCCTGGTAAGGAACACAGAACTCATAAGCCACCACCAACCAGAAGAGTTCAGGAAAGGCCAAAAGGAGATACCACATGTCTGACCACCTCCCAGAATCCTCACTGGCATCCATCTTGGCTGAACAAGGTGTGCACCACCAGGAAGGACACTGAGTCAGAATGACTGGCTAAAGACAAACCAATTTAATGCTTAAATCTGGTGAGTAATTTCCCTCCTTCCTGATGTTCATGTTCCTGTTTTCTTCTAGTTCATGCAATTCCTATCACCCTGATTTCTCTTTGTGATTTTTAAAAAATATTTTACCTCCTATTATTGGTCAGAACAAGAATCTTTCATCTTTCCAGGATTCACTCTTATATATGATCCTCCGCATGCATACATAGATTCGTTAAGTTTCCATATTACTTAGATTATGGAGCTTGAAACTAATCCCATTGCCATAAAACCCAAGACTGAGCCATGTGGCAGAGCAGTTCTCCTGGGTTCCCTTACCCTACTGCTCTCCGCCTGGACACCTCTTCCCATTAAAATCTCTTGCTTTGTCAGCACTTGTCTCCTCAGACAACTCATTTCCGAGTGTTAAACAAGAGGCCACTTTCAGGCCCTGAAAGGGGTCCTCTTTCCTGCAACAGTAGGGTGAACTAGAGCTTCATTTCCAAGTGGTATGTGCCACTATGGGCTTTTCACTTATTGAGCTGGTGTTGCTAAAATTGCCCCTTTATACTAATTTATTGGGATGGAAGTATCAAGAGATGCCCCTGGATTCATGTACACTTGCCTGTGCCCCTTTAATGCAGTAATATCTTTGCTCTTTACAGTAATCAAGGCATATTCCATCACCCAGTTAAGGAACCCCTAGCTTGCTTTCCCTCTGATATCTGGAGATCTGAAGTGAAAGGTGGTAATTGCACCTTCCAGTTCAGTGGAATTCTTCATGTGTTCCCATCAGTTTATTCTCCTCTGGGACTATGCATTCTTACCTGGCAGACCTAAAGACTTCAGAGTAGGTCCATGAGAGTGATGATGAAATGGACCAATACTACATTCTGTATATTATTAGGGACAAAGCACCATACATTGTTTGTTGTTTCAGTGTGCATATTGCACGTAGGGATGTTGCTGCTATCCATGCATCTGGTAACTCCTAACTGTTCTGAGTGGGGAGTATTTTGAGATAGAGTTCTTCAGCAAGTCCAGTGTGAGGTACAACTTGCAGTAACACTTGGGTCACATGACTTAGATCTGATGATACTAGAGGTATTCAATGTGGTTAATGATACTTCTGAAATCTATGGCCAGTTCAAAAGATGAGTTGCAGAACAGACCCCTGGAGTTCTGACAATAAGCCATATTCTACACCACAAAGAACTGTTCATCTTTAAAAAAACAAAACAAAACAAAATTAAAATCAGCTCCTGCTATGCTACCAGACCCATGTAAAGACTGAGCACTTTGATACCAAGCTAAGAGATCAGAGCTGCTCATCATAAACTGGGTGTTACAAATCCATTGAGTTGTAAATTGAAGCAGAGTAAGAAAATGAGGTAGCTTAGGAACTGGATCCAGAATAAATCATGTGAGAAACTGTGATGGACAGAAACTTTACATCCCCTCAAAAACTCACATGTTGAAGCCCTAATTCAAAATGTAGTGGTAGCTTGAAATGGGGCCTTTGGGAGATACTTAAGGTAAGATGATGGGGCTCCCATGACCTGATTAGTGCCCTTTTAAGAAGAAACACCAGAGACCTTGCTCTTTCAGTGTATGAACATAAAATAGATCATGTGAGCACACAGTGAGATAGTGGCCACCTATAAGCCAAGAGAAGGCTTAAATTGAAACCTACCTTGCTGGTACCCTGACCTTGGAATTTCCAGCCTCCAGGACCATGAGAAATAAATATCTTCTGTTTAAGCCACCCAGTCTGTGATACTGTTATGGCAACCCAAGATGACTAATAGACCAAAACAAAATACAAAAGCTTACATGTACAAAAACATAGAATGGTAAAAGCAGATGTGATCTTTGTGAATTTATCATTTCATTTTATAGGAAACTTGCAGATTTACCCAAGATCACTAAGAGAAAGAGAGAATTCCTAACTTCCCATAGCCAACTAATGACTGAATGGGACTCAACCAAGGTCATATTTTAGTATTCTTTCCATTAAAGTGCAATTTAAAGACAGACTGTGTGTACGTGTGTGAGGGAATCAACATGCAAAACTGGAGGATGAAATAGCACATGCACATGAAAATGTGTCTACATGTGGAACAATTATTATGGAAAACTGGAAACTGGCAAACTTATAAAACCAAAGGTGCAACAAAGATGGTAGGATGAGGGGGGTGGAAAAAGGCATCAAGTCAGGACCTACACCCTTGAGTGGAATGTATAAGAAAGAGAAGGTCCACAGGGGAGGACCCTGGCCCTGGGGAGTAAGCATGTCAAGCCATAGTCTGGGCATCCCAATCCTGGGATCCTGCATGGAGGAGTCTACTACCTCTGCCTGCTGGGAAATCTGCTGAGACAGACTAAAGGCCTGAAGAAGCCTAGACTTAACTTACAAGGAGTGCAGCTGTGCTGGCTTGCTAATAATCAGAGTGTAGAGAGCCTTGCATTGGCCACTGTGCCTCACTGCACTTCCCAATGCAAAGGGGTGACTGTCCCAGGCTTGCTCACTGTACTCCATAGTCTGGTGTGAGATCAGGGCAAAGATTTGTTCTAGCTATGGAGAAACAGATCAGGGCACTTCAGGTGTGACCTGAGGCCATTGTAAGCATGTGCACAGGGCAGGACCACAAGAATATGCAGTGGCTAAGCACTGAATCTCAGGCAGACAGGCCATGGGCAAGAGTATACAGCTTTCGCAGCAATATGCTCTGGCTCTGTGCACTCTACATTGCAGCTTAGCACTAGCATTGGGGCAAAAAGGTCCTGGGAAAAGTCTGCTACAGAACAAGCCCAGATTTCAGGCAGCAGGATTTCCATCTCAATTCCTGCAGGCACAATGCCTTAACCACCAGCCTACTCCGTTTTCCCAGCCTTGCACTATATGTGGGCTGAAGAGATTAGAGAATAGGATGTGACCCTGGGCTGCTTCTGAGAGGAACTGCAAACACCTGTACAGATGGCACATACTTCCTCTCTGAGTGCTTAAGCCTCACTTTCTTCAGCAATCAACTCTGTTGGGAACAGGACACACACTCAAGGGCAATGAAGCCTGATAAAACCTGGTCCCAAGGATTTTTACTCCAACAACTGGGCAACACTCCCTGTTCTTGACAGGGTGGTGATGGTCACTGAGCAAAGAGGAAGTCCTGCCTAACATCCAGCACAGGCTCTGGATACTACACATCAACCATACCCCTTATAAAAGGGATAACTGCCAGCACACTCTGAGGAAAGACACGGCTGGCATCCATATCAAAACTGCCCTTGCATGAAAAATAATGGACATGCAGTCTACACAGGGATGCCTCTGCATAAAAACACTTCTTCAAGACCATGGTAGATAATTGTTTCTCCTAAAGTCATAGAGACAGAGCAAGTTAAGTAAAATGAAAAGGAACTACTCCCATTTAAAAGAACAAGAGAAGGAACAGATAATGAAACAGATCTCACCAGTCTAGACAATGGGTTCAAAAAGGAAGTAAAAAAAATGATAAAAATATTAGGAAAGATTATCAATAGAAATGTAGATCACTGTAACAAGGAACTCAAAATGATAAAGATGAACCAATCAAAAATAGACAATTTAACTGTCAAGATAAAAACCAATCTAGAAGCATCTAGAAGCAATGAACA
>SJYQ01000782.1:64939-78208 GCA_006410935.1 Redunca redunca | reverse complement strand
AATAGGCTTACTGCATGAAAGACGTTTATCCAAATGTCTCTAGGTGTGAGGAGCATGAAAGAAACATTTGATTTCAGACAAAGCACATCAACTGATGGACAATTTGTTCACTCAGTCTAAAACTTCAGATCCTATAAATGAGGTATCAAATTTCCTTAAAAAATCAATTTAAATTAGCTGTCTTTTATTCATGATATTATTTGCACACAGACCAAAGAGTAGCCAAGTTTGACCGGAAAGTAGCAACTGAGACAGCAAACATCAAATAGTAAAGCTCTCTGGGCATAACTGCTATGATTTGATCCTAAAAGTACTTGAGACATCTTACATTCATATTCTGAGATATGGAGAGAAACTAATAAAAAGAAACTAAGATAATCAAACCAATACTGTAAACCAATCATCAATCAATTAAAAATAAATATTAAAGTAAAACAAAAAAAAGAAAAAAAAGGTAAATTATATGTGATGTAAAGAAGATATTTTTTAATGTTTTGAGAGCTCTGGGTTTATTCTTAGTGGAGAATAGGCAGTAAGCTGCTTGAGTTCCCCCACCCTCTGCTAACAAAACTGAGAACAGGCCAGGACAAGATTCCTGACAGTTCAAGATTTAGATAGGCACCTTCTGAGCTGGGAAAATGTAGATAGCACGGACACCATATTCCGCAATAAGTGAGCATACAGCCCCAGCCCCTACACCAGTATCACTAAGTATCACTATTCAATTCACCCCAATAGCAAAGACTTAATGACAATTCATATCAAAATTGTAACTATATTTCTCTGTAACAATATAACTGTACAGAGTTTGACTGGACCTAGACCAAGAGAGTAACTGGGAACCCCTAGCTGTTACTGTATCAAAGACAAGATTTTCTTGCAGAACTTACTGGGTCATCAGTTTAATTTCATTATCAGTTATGCACCCATAAGACAGCCCTGTAGATATGCATGTTGTCTTAAGCAAAGTCAGACATCTAATCATTTTACTCAGAGTATTCCCCAACTCTTTCTACTAGGCCAAATCTCAGGTACAGAAAATTGTTTAGCTCATTAGATGTCTCATCATAAAATGCACTTACTTTCCCCATCTGTGAAAGGAATCTCTCCTGTGTATTTAATTTTTACCTTTTCCCCATTTGCGCTCCCATTCTGTTCTCCTCTGTAGCTTGCCCCCTCTAAATACATGTAACCTATTACAAAACACATGGACTCTGTTAAACCAATTAGTATGTATTTTTAAGTATTAGTGTGTGTGTACCCATGAGCAACTATCTTTTTAACATGAGGAATTTCAGGTTTCTGTGTAGACATCTGGGTAGAGGTAAAACTAAAGAACTGCATACATGAATTTCAAAATCAGAAGAGAGATATTAGCTACAGGTAACACTGAGGATTCATCAACTTATAAGTGACAGGCGGACATCAGGGGCGAGTGCAGGATGAGAAAAGATACATATGCATGGAACAGTGCAGTGAGTTTAAGATGGTGCTACACAGGCTCTGTGGCGAGGTACACATCCATAGTAAAATATGAAATTGATGAATTCTGCACACTTAAGACCAAAGCAGATATTACAATCTAAGATGATGGCTTATATTAGGTTTAAATAATTTATTTTCTAAGATTTCAACTGCATATTTGAAGGATAAAGCATCAGCAAATTTGACATGTTACAGCCTAATCAAGCAAATAATTGCTCATAAAATCTATTTTGGAAAACTATTTTTCTGATGGAGAAGCTGTAAATGGATGATCAAGTGATTTTCCTAAGATTTGGGATAAATATCAATTAAGTTAGCCCTCTGTCTTGCTTCTTCTTGGGTGATCAAAACCATCCCCAAGAAGAAGAAATGCAAAAAGACAAAATGGTTGTCTGAGGAGACCTTATGAATAGCTGAGAAAAGTGAAAGGCAAAGGAGAAAAGGAAAGATATATTCATCTGAATGCTAAGTTTGAGAGAATAGCAAGGAGAGATAAAGAAAACCTTCCTAAGTGATCAGTGCAAAGAAATAGAGGAAAACAATAGAATGGGAAAGACTAGAGATCTCTTCAAGAAAATTAGAGATACCAAGGGAATATATCACAAAAAGATGGGCACAATAAAGGACAGAAATGGTATGGACCTAACAGAAGCAGAAGATATTAAGAGGTGGCAAGAATACACAGAAGAACTGTACAAAAAGATCTTTATGACCCAGATAATCAAGATGGTGTGACCACTTACCTAGAGCCAGACATCCTGGAATGCAAAGTCAAGTGGGCCTTAGGAAACATCACTATGAACAAAGCTAGTAGAGGTGATGGAATTTCAGGTGAGCTATTTTAAATCCTAAAAGATGCTGCTGTGAAAGTACTGCACTCTATATGCCAGCAAATTTGGAAAACTCAGTGGCCACAGGACTGGAAAAGGTCAGTTTTCATTCCAATCCCAAAGAAAGGCAATGCCAAAGAATGTTCAAACTATTGCACAACTGCACTCATCTCACATGCTAGCAAAGTAATGCTCAGAATTCTCCAAGCTAGGCTTCAACCGTATGTGAACCGTGAACTTCCAGATGTTCAAACTGGTTTTAGAAAAGGCAGAGGAACCAAGATCAAATTGCCAACATCCATTGGATCATCGAAAAACAAGAGAATTTCAAAAATATCTACTTCTGCTTCACTGACTATGCTAAAGCCTTTGACTGTGTGGATCACAACAAACTGTGGAAAATTCTTTTTATTTATTTTTAACTTTACAATATTGTATTGGTTTTGCCATACTTCAACATGAATCCACTGCAAGTGTACATGTGTTCCCTATCTTGAATCCACCTCCCTCCCCATACCATCCATCTGGGTCATCCCAGTGCACCAGCCCCAAGCATCCTGCACCCTGCATCAAACCTAGACTGGTGATTCGTTGCTTATATGATGTTATACATGTTTCAATGCCATTCTCCCAAATCATCCCACCCTCTCCCTCTCCCCCAGAGTCCAAAAGACTGTTTTATACATCTGTGTCTCTTTTGCTGTCTTGCATACAGGGTTATCGTTATCATCTTTCTAAATTCCATATATATGTGTTAGTATAATATATTGGTGTTTTCCTAAGAGAGGGGAATACCAGACCACCTCACCTGCCTCCTGAGAAATCTGTATGCAGGTCAAGAAGCAACAGTTAGAACGGGACATGGAACCACAGACTGGTTCCAAACTGGGAAAGGAGTATGTCAAGGCTGTATATTGTCACCTTGCTTATTTAACTTATATGCAGAATACATCATGCAAAATGCCAGGCTGGATGAAACACAAGCTGAAATCAAGTTTTCAGGGTGAAATATCAATACCTTATCTAAGGTGACATCACCTTTATGGCAGAGAATGAAGAAGAACTAAAGAGCCTCTTGATGAAAGTGAAAGAGGAGAGTGAAAAAGTTGACTTAAAACTCAACATTCAAAAAACTAAGATCATGGCATCTGGTCCCATCACTTCATGGCAAATGGTTGGGGAAACAATGGAAACAGTGATAGACTTTATTTTCTTGGGGTCCAAGATCACTGCAGGTGGTGATTGCAGCTATGAAATTAAGAGATGCTTGCTCCTTGCTAGGAACGCTATGACAAAATTAGCATGTTAAAAAGTAGAGACATTAGTTTGCCAACAAACGTTCATCTAGTCAAAGCTATGGTTTTTCCAGTAGTCATGTATGGATGTGAGAGTTCGACCATAAAGAAGGCTGAGCACCGAAGAATTGATGCTTGTGAACTGTGGTGTTGGAGAAGACTCTTGAGAGTCCCTTGGATAGCATGGAGATCAAACCAGTCAATCCTATACCATGCATTCCCAGTACGGAAAGTAGTGATGTTCCCTGCCTATTATAGGCTCTTTGGCTAAGAAAATAGCACACATACACACACTTACACCACAACAAAACAAGACAAAAAAATAAAACAAACAAACAAACAAAAACAGTGATACCAAATCCACATGGCAAATGGGCATTAAGAGCTTGTTAGCAATTTCCATGCAATGAGTGGGGTTCACTCAATGCTTTTCATTAACATACTAGCTGCTGAGGTTCCCAAAAACCTTGTGGGGAACATTCCATAAAGATGACACCCTGAAAAGTGTGACTTCAAGTAGATGGAATTAATGCTGGTGTCATATGTTGGTTATATTTCCTGCTTTTCATCATAATATTAAACATTAGGGCAATATTAAAAAGGTGAGTGGCTTAAAGCTGTACAGGGATTACTTGTTTCATTGAGCTTTGCTTTACTGCACTTCATAGACACTGTGTTTTCTACATACTGAAGGTTTGTTACAACCCTGCATTATCAGATTGATGGTTAGCATTGGTTAACAAAAAAGTACTTTTTAAATTCAGGTATGTACATTTTTAAGACATGGCTCTTTTGCAACTGAATAGACTACTGTGTAGGGTAAACATAACTTTTATACACACTGGGAAACCACTTCCCCCCACCCCCCAAAAAAAGGGGTGTTAGTTGCTTTATTGTTGTGGTCAAACCCGCAATATCACCAAGGCCTGCCTGTACCAAGGGCCTAGAGAAACAAAACAACTTTAGCAAGTTCCTGGCAACATAGTTAAGTAGGGATTGGGATTTCAATTGGATCCTCAAGCCAGTTTCTATTTTTAGGTTGGCAAGTTTGAACAACAGGTGTTACGTTTATCATTGTGGACAGGAGTGAGACTCCCTCATCACGCCTGGCCTCACTGCATTGTGACAGAGTATATGGAGGCCTGAGAGGGACACTGACCAGAGAGAGGGCAGACCCCTGGAGTTCTCAGTTCAGTCCAAGTCCTGACACTGAAAATTGTGCCCCGAAGAACACCCAGAACTCAACACTTTTTATGGATAGCTTACACTTGTTTCAGCAAAACTGAATGACAGAAGTGAGGAAATTATCAGTGATTCATACTGTTACCATTAGATTTTATCCCCAAGAAGAATCAGGTGTTTAGCTAAGTGAGCGATTAGAATAACTTTCAGTTTATCAAAGATTTTTCTGACCAAACTTAGCTTCTTTGTTTTATGTAAAGCTGTTTTAATATTTTTTAGAACACTTTTCTTCAGGAGTTAGCATGTGCTGTGGATAGAATATGTAACCCCACAAAATCTACCACGTGAAGACAACACGAATAAATGGTTGTTTATGAACCAGGAAGAGGACGTTACCAAATACCCAATTTGTCAGTGACTTAATCGTGGACTTCCCAGTCTTCAGAACTGTGAGAGATAATTGTTGCTTAAGCCATGTAGTCCATGGTAGTTTTGTTTCAGAAGTCCAAATGGACAAAACAGTATATTATTTTAGCATGTTATTCCAGAGTCCGAGAGATCTTGATTCAAATCTTGGTTCTATCATATTCCAGCAGTGTAGCTTTGGGCCTCATCTTCCTTTATCTAAAAGGAGATAAATGGTATCTTCCTATATGCTTCTCCTGACAATTAAAAGGTGGCTATGATCGGGTATTATTTTAACTCTAATTGATATATTCACCTCTCCCACCTCTCTTTGAACTGCATTGCATATAGAATCACTCAGGTTATTTTAATTCTTTTGAGGTAAAACAGAAGTAAAATTTCACTAGTACCTAGCCATTGAGGTACCAGTGAAATTCATGAATTCTTCATACAATGTATATGTTTTCTATCATAAATATTTGTATCAGACTTCTTCCTGCCACCCAGAGCTGACTTTTAATGAATCAGATTAATATAGTTAATGTAAAGTTTTTAAATATATCTTCTGAGTATGGAGGATGATCAGTGACACAGGAGATAAGGACAGATGGGTGATGTTACATTTTGGCCCAGTGATCTTACAATGCACAGAGGGAGACAAGGATGGTTGAGGTTAAATAGGGGCACAGAACAGGACACTCCTTTGGAGAAGGACAATCAGAAAATTTTTCATTGAGAAGGTAAAGTTTGAGTTGACTCTAGAATTGCAACTCATTAGCAGGACAAGGATGAAAGACATTTCTGGCACTGGTAATTGGATTTGCAAAATCATGGCGGTATATGATGGCATGGAGGTTTGAAAGAATGAAGAGTAGCCTAATACTTAGCAAAAGGGACATGAAGATGGATGGGGGAGTTGAAACAAGAGAAATAGGGCTAAATGACACTCTATCTTAAGAACACCCTTAAGGCATTTGCTTTTATCAGTCATCATCTGTGTGAACAATAATTATCCACAGCCTCAGGCTGAGTATTCAATGACAAAATCTGAACATACATGACAGAGAAGAAAAACATACTGAGCACCCATTATGTGTCGATCTCAAGACTAAGGACTAACACATGGTCATATTTAACTGACATAAAATGTATGAAGAATTCCATCCCCTTTCACACTGCCACAGATTAACTCACATGCAAAGATTCTGGGGTAAACAATACAAGGAGAGCTGTGACTGTTATCCTCTGCTGCTGATATCAGAGCTGTTTTCAGAATATCAATTTTGGTGGCTTAAAAGACTTAAACACAAGACAAGCACCATAAAACTCCTGGAAGAGAACATAAGCAGAACATTCTGTGACATAAATTATACCAATGTTTTCTTAGGTCTCCCAAGGCAATAGAAATAAAAACAAAAATAAATGAATGGGACCTAATCAAACTTAAAAGCTTTTGCTCAGCAAAGGAAATCATAAACAAAATGAAAAGACAACAGAATGGAAGAAAGTATTAGTAAGTGATGCAATAGGCGAGGGCTTCATCTACAAAATACATGAACAACTCAGTAACAAAAAATACAAACAACCCAATTGAAAAATGGGCGAAAGACGTTAACAGATATTTTTCCAAAGAAGACATACAGACAGCCAATAGGCACATGCAAAGATGCTTGACATCACTAATTACCAGAGAAGTGCAAATCGAAAGTACAATGAGGTACCACTTCAGTCAGAATGGCCATCATATGGATGTGGAGAAAGGGAACCCTCCTACACTGTTGGTGAGAATCTAAGTTGGTAAAGCCACCATGGAAAACAGTATGGAGGGAGGTTCCTCAGGAAACTGGAAATATAGTTATCATGTGATCTAGCAACAGTATACCTGGGCACATACGTGGACAAAACTATAATTCAACAAGATTGAACATGAACCCCTATGTTCATAGCAGCACTGTTCACAATAGCCAAAACATGGAAACAATCTAAATGTCCACTGACAGATGAATGGATGAAGAAGATGTGGTATAATGGAATACTACTTGGTCTTAAAAAAGAATGAAATAACACCATTTGCCACAAGATGAATGCAACTAGAGATTATCATACTAAGTGAAGTCAGAAATAGACAAATGCCATATGATATCATTTATATGTGGAATATAAAATATGGCACAAATGAACCTATCTACAAAACAGAAATAGACTCACACATGGAGAATAGACTTGTGGTTGCCAAGGCGGCGGGGGATGGACTGGGAGTTTGGGGTTGGCAGAGGCAAACTATCATATTTAGAATGGATAAACAACATGGCCCTAATGTATAGCATGGGGAACTATATTAAATATCCTGTGAGAAACCATAATGGAGGAAAATATTAAAAATGTATATATGTGTATAACTGAGTCACTTTGTAGTACAGCAGAGATTGGCACAACATTGTAAATCAGCTATACTTCAATTTAAAATTTAAATAATTTGTTGTAGTAGAGCCAGCACCATGTAAAGATATTTAAATTTATGCCCTGCTCTGTTTGGCATCCAATAAGTCAAACNTCCCCTGACATATTTCCACTGTAAAATATGAAGGGATGGACCAAGTGATGTCTGCCATCATTTCCTGAAAAAACAAAACAAAACAAAACAACTTTTTAGCTAGATTAAGAAAGAAGACTCAAATTAACAAAATTAAAAATTTCCCAACCAAAAAAGCCCAGGACCAGACTGGTTTCATTGGCAAAACTTGCTTAACGTTTAAATAGGTATTAATGACTACAGTTAATAAAACTGTATTGTATACTTGAAATTTGCTAAGCAAGTAGGTCTTAAGTGTTCTAACTAAACCAAAAAAGAAAAATAATAACTATGTCAGTCTATGCATGTGTTAAATTGATTGTGGTTTCACAATGTACATACATATAAAATTATTCTGTTGTACACCTTCAGTTCAGTTCAGTTGCTCAGTCGTGTCCGACCCTTTGCGACCCCATGAATCGCAGCATGCCAAGCCGCCCTGTCCATCACCAACTCCCGGAGTTCACTCAGACTCGCGTCCATCGAGTCCGTGATGCCATCCAGCCATCTTATCCTGGCTTGTCCCCTTCTCCTCCTGCCCCCAATCCCTCCCAGCATCAGAGTCTTTTCCAATGAGTCAACTCTTCGCATGAGGTGGCCAAAGTACTGGCGTTTCAGCTTTAGCATCATTCCTTCCAAAGAAATCCCAGGGCTGNGTTCTTCTGTGTATTCTTGCCACCTCTTCTTAATATCTTCTGCTTCTGTTAGGTCCATACCATTTCTGTCCTTTATCGAGCCCATCTTTTCATGAAACGTTCCCTTGATATCTCTAATTTTCTTGAAGAGATCTCTAGTCTTTCCCATTCTGTTGTTTTCCTCTATTTCTTTGCATTGATCACTGAAGAAGGCTTTCTTTTCTCTTCTTGCTATTCTTTGGAACTCTGCATTCAGATGCTTATATCTTTCCTTTTCTCCTTTGCTTTTCACTTCTCTTCTTTTCACAGCTATTTGTAAGGCTTCCCCAGACAGCCATTTTGCTTTTTTGCATTTCTTTTCCATGGGGATGGTCTTGATCCCTGTCTCCTGTACAATGTCATGAACCTCATTCCATAGTTCATCAGGCACTCTATCTATCAGATCTAGGCCCTTAAATCTATTTCTCACTTCCACTGTATAATCATAAGGGATTTGATTTAGGGCATACCTGAATGGTCTAGCCTTAAATATATACAATTTATATGATTTGCCAATTATACATCAGTAAAGCTGGGAAAAGAATTAATGCTGATCCTTCTCAAACTTTCCCAAAAACTGAAGAGAGAAAATTTCCAAATTCATTTTATGAAGCCAGAATTACCCTGACACCAAAACCAGACAAATAAACCGTAAGAAAATAATGATAAGCCAATATCCCTGAAGAATACTTATGCAAAATTTATCAGCAAAATGCCAGCAAACTGAATTCAACAGCACATTAAAAGGATTATACACTATAACCAAGGGGGATTTATCCCTGGCATGAAAGTATGATTCAACATATCAAAATTGGTAAATGTGATACACCACATTAACGAAATGAAGGATAAAATTCACATGATGATCTCAATAGATACAGAAAAAGTGTATAATAAAATCCAACATTTTTATGATAAAAATAACAAATTATGTATAGAAAGATACTACCTCAATATAACAAAGGCCTTAAGTGAAAAGCCCACAGCCAACATTATTCTCAGTGGTGAAAAACTGAAAGCTTTTCCTCTAAGATCTGAAACAAGGCAAGGATGCCCACTCCAGTCATTTCTATTCAACACAGTGATTCAAGTCCTAGCCAGAGAAGCTAGGTAAGGAGAGAAATAAACGGCATTCAAATTGCAAAGAAAGAAATAAGATTATCCCTGTTTGCAGATGATATGATAAAGAAAACCCCAAAGACCATACAAGAGACGTAGAACTGAAAAATGAATTCAGCAAAGTTTCAGAATACAAAAATCAAAACACAAAAGCCAATTTTGTTTCAACACACTAATAAACTGTCTTCAAAGGTAGATAGAAAAACAGTCTTATTTATAACAATATCATAATACTTCATAATAAAATTAAGGAAGTGAAGGGCTTGTGCATTTAAAACAAAAAACACTGATGAATTTAAAATGACACAAATGAATACATCCTGTGTTCATGGATTTAAAGACTTAATATTGTTAAAATATCTGTACTATCCAATGTGATTTAGAGATTTAATGCAACTCCTAGCAATATCCTTCGGAGAAGGCAATGGCACCCCACTCCAGTACTCTTGCCTGGGAAATCCCATGGATGGAGGAGCCTGGTAGGCTGCGGTCCATGGGGTCACTACAAGTCGGACACAACTGAAGCGACTTAGCAGCAGCAGCAGCAGCAGCAATATCCTTAATGGCATTTTTCCCCAGAAACAGAGGGAAAAAAAATTCATATGGAATCATAAAAGATCTTGAATAGCCAAAACAAATCTTGAAAAATGTGACTCTACCTGGAGGGATTACATTATTGATTTCTATATATGTTATAATGCTCTAGGCTTCCCAGGTGGTGCTAGTGGTAAAGAACCCACCTGCCAGTGCAGGAGACAGAAGAAATACAGGTTCGATCCCTGGTTGGGAAGGACATGGCAACCCACTCCAGTATTTTTGCCTGGAGAATCTCATGCAGAGAGGAGCCTGTGGGCTACAGTCCATAGCGTGACACAGAGTCGGACACCACTGAAGCAACTTAGCCTGCATGCAATCATAACAGTACACTGCTGGCATAAAGACATACCAATGAATGGAACAGTATAGAGAGCCCAGAAATAAATCCACGCATATATGCTCAACAGATCTTTTGACATCTGTGTCAAAAATACACAGCAGGGAAAGACTAGTCTCTTTAACTAATGGTGATGGTAAAAGTGGTTATCTGCATGCAAATGAGGAAAATTGAGACCTTCATTTACATCATATGCAAAAATCAACTCAAAATGGATTAAAGATTTAAATATAATATGTGAAGCTATGAAACTCTTAAAGGAAAACATAGGGGAAAAGATTCATGACATCGATCTAATGATATCATAAATCTAACACTAGAAGCACAGTCAGCAAAAGCAGAAATAGACAAGACAGACTACATCAAACTAAAAGCTTTTGTATAATAAATGAGACAAGCAAGAGAATGAATCAAGAGAATGAAAAGCCAACTTAAGGAATGGGAAAAAATTTTTTTTTTTTTGTAAACCATGTATCTGATAAAGGGTTAATTTCCAAAACATATAAAGAACTCCTATAACTCAGTAGCAAAAAAAAAAAAAAATCTATTAACCTACTTTTATAATGGAGCAAGAACATGAATAGACATTTCTCCAAAGAAACAAATGAATGGCCAACATGTATATGAAAAGATGCTTGACCTCACTAATAAGGAAAATGCAAATCAAAACCACAATGGATATCACCCCACACCTCTTAGTATGGATGTTATCAAAAGAACAAAACCCAGTTGTTGGTGAGGTTATGATCAACTGGAACACTTTTACACTGATAATGAGAATGCAAAATGGTGCAGTGAGTTTTGAAAACAATATGGAGGTTCCTCAAAAAGTTCAAATTGGAAAAATCATATTAACCAGTCATCCTACTTCTGGGTATTTATCCATAGTAAATTGAAATAGGGTCTTAAAGAGGCATTAGCACACCCACGTTTAGCCTATTTACAATAGCCAATATGTAAAAATAAGCTAAATGTCCATAAAGAGATTAATGAATAAAGTAAGTGTGGTATATACATACATAGACTACCATTTAGCCTTTAAAAAGGAGGAAATTCTGTAATATGTGACAACATGGATGAACCCAGAGGGTAATTATGCTAAGTAAAATAAGCCAGTCACAGAAGGACAAATACTACATGATTTCACTTATATGAGATATGGAAAATAGCCAAATCCCAAAAAGTAAACCGAATTGTGGTTTCCAGGGGTTGAGTAGAGGGGTAAATGGAGTGTTGATAATCAATAATTATAAAATATCAGTTTTGCATGATGGATAATCTGTAGAGATCTGCTGAACAATATTGTACCTATATGATGATACTGTATTTCACACTTACATTTTTAAGTGTTCTTGAATTCTTATGTTAAATGTTAAGTCTTCTAACCACAATAACACTAGCAATAAAAAGAAACCATCCTGCTGGCACCTTAATCTTGGATGGCTAGCCTTCAAAATTCTGTGAAAATGAATTTGTTGGTTAAGCCACCCGGTCTGGTCCTCTGTTAGGGCAGCCTGAATAGACTAATACATCAGGGGAATCATTGCCATGTTGTTCCTCAAGTCCCAAGGTTCCTAGTCAACTCATCACCTTTCTGCCTTTCAGAGTGTTTTTACGCTATTTTACTGTGTCAGGTTCAGGACTTTTCATTTTAAGACTGAGCACCTAGAAGAAAGAGGTCATCTCTCTCTTGGCTGAAAGCGGAAGTCATCAGGCAGAATTACACGATGATTGTAAACTGTTTCCAATTTGTAAGGGAGCCAATGAAATAGGCCTATGTTAGCTATGTGTCAGGACTAGCTGTTTCTCTTGTGACCCTCCTGTTCATAATGCCATATGCTCAGCATGAATGGGAATAAAGTACACATCAGATTCAGTCCCTACATCACTGTCCTCTCTTACTTTACTCTCCAAGAATACCCACCTACAGACCCTGACCAGTTCAAACACCTAGACTTGCTTCTTTGCTAGTTCATGTATCCATGAGGATTTAAGCAGCCTTATGGCCCATCAATACTCACCTGTGCCTTTGTTATAAACCGCCATAGTGGACGCACTGCAAGCCTTACATTTGCCCCTTGTGAAGTTTAATTTCAGCCTATAGATATAAGTATCTGCAAGGAGTAATATATATACTTTTTTAAAGTTAAGTATCTCCTTCATCCACAAGACACTTTAAATCTATAAAGAATTGACCATAATGGGATGGAAGTTGCTTCCTGTGGATTTTTAAGGAGGAAGATGGATCTTTTTGTCAGGCCTGGATACTGTATTCTCTGAACTGGGAGGTTCCAACACCTTGATGCTTTCCTGATCTCCCATTAAATTGTTCTTTAATATTGACTGAAAGGAGTAGGTAGTAACACTAAGAGCTGCCCTGGTGCCTCAAGGACCCCAGACATGTTACCATCATCTGTGGGGTTGCAGGATGGGATAACAAAGGAAGATTTGGCTTTCTTCCTCTTAGCTCAATGGTATCTGAGAAAATGGACTTCTGGCTTCTCCTGTTTCCCAAGGTGGCCCTTGGTTAGTTATGTAATTTCAAGTCCAATATGCCTTATTCCCCTCATTACTTTGCTATTTTTAAATGCTCAGCTTCAAGGATATACTGGCAATTAATTGTGGCACTTCATAGACATTATTCTTAACCTCTGACCCCACAATTCATGTAATCTCTGCCCTTCCTAAAGATAATTCAGAGTGGCCAAAAGTTTCATGACTTGGAATTTTTAACATCTTTTTTTGTGAACCAGAGGAGGGTAGTTGCATTGGA
>SJYQ01000782.1:54470-64902 GCA_006410935.1 Redunca redunca | reverse complement strand
AAAACATTTTTTAGATTCAAAATGAGTTCTTATCTATAAACAGTTATAATTAAGAGCATACATGTTAGTTTCTTAAATGTGTTCTAGGAAGTCTAAATCTCTCCTCTGCAAACAGAATGAAAAGCTATAAAGGCACAGGCAAATTACCCCAAGTCATCTATACTTAATAATATCTAAATATCAGTGAATACTGCAATGAAAAACATGAAATATTTTCTATTTGTGAAATAATATTTACACTTTCAAACTGGACTTCCCTGTTTCTTTTCTTCAAGTTTACTACATTGCAATAGTAAAGAATTCTCCCAGCTACATACAAACAACCCTTTAATTAAAGACAACTGTTTAATTATTAGCAGTTTGCATAGTTAAACCATGGTTCATAATGTTCCAAGCTCCCCAGAAACCGCATTTTCTCACCTGTGTGTTCCAGTCATCCTCAAAAGCCAAACTAGGAAGGACTCAGGATACCATAAAACTCAGACTTCATTGGGACATAAGGAAACTGATGCTCTAGGCAAGTGGCTTGTTTGCAGTTATAAAACCAGTTGATCCTAGACTCAAATGCCCATTTCTTAACTTCTGGACTGTTGGTTTCAAAGCTTAGGCGTTCCCTGGGTAAAATTTGAAACTGATCCAGATACAGGGAGGGCAAGGAGAAACCAGAGAGAAAAAGACCACTGCAGATAGGCAGGTGGCAGGTTTAAAAAACAAAAAAGGGAACTTACATGTAGTTTCTCTCCTGCAGCTGCAAGATGATCTCCTCATCTGCCCACCATCTTAAGAGGCTTTAACTAGGTGCCTTCGTGTATCTGCGCAGGTGGTTTCAATAACACATTAGGCTCTGAGGCTGCATCCCTGAGGTAGCTCCTGGGAGTCGGGGTAGGGTGTAAAGAGGCTCTGATTGCCCGCGTCCAGCCTCCATCAGGAACCCGCCACCAACACTGACCAACATGACATGGATGATTTTCACCTTTTAGTGGTGTATCAGAACACCTGTGGGGCATGCTAAACTACAGGCAGAGGGGTTCCCCCCTCAGAGTTGCTGATTCAGATTATCAGACGTGGGACCGGAGACAATGCATTTCAAATAAGACCCCAGACAGCTGCTGATGCTGCTGGTCCCAGAGGCCATTCTGAGAGCCAAGCTCTACAGTGGTCTCCTTTTCTATTTACAAAGTATTTTCGTTTCAAAGGACTTTTAAAAACTTATTTTGGAGAATTTTAAAAAGACACCAAAACAGACACAAAATGTATAAGGGATTCTCACAAATTTATTGTGTATGGACAATCATCTGATAACGGGCCATCTAAAGGAATTTTGGGGGGCTTCCCAGGAGGCACTAGTGGTAAAGAACTCCCCTGCCAACGCAGGAGACACAAGAGACATGGTTTCGATCCCTGGGTGGGGAAGATCCCTGGAGAAGGACATGGCAACCCACTCCAGTATTCTTACCTGGAGAATTCAGTGGACAGAGGAGCCTGGTGGGCTACAGTCCATAGGGTTGCAAAGAGTCAGACATGACTAAAGCAATGAGCATGCAAAAGATTTTTTTTTTTTTAAGCAAAGGACTTCTTAACACACCACTTTATTTTTTTCTGCACTTTCTCCTGGGGACAGACATTCTCATAATTACCAAAATGTAACAAAAAATATATTTTGTATTATTATTCTCCAGACAAGAATACAGGAGTGAGTTGTCATGCCCTCCTCTAGGGGATCTTCCCAACCCAGGTCTCCCCTATTGCATGGGAATTCTTTACCATCTGAGTCACCAGGGAAGCACCAAAATCAGACTGATTATATTCTCTGCAGCCGAAGATGGAGAAGTTCTATACAGTCAGCAAAAACAAGACCAGGAGCTGACTGTGGCTCAGATCATGAACTCCTTATTGACAAATTCAGATTTAAATTGAAGAAAGTAGGGAAAACCACCAGGCCATTCAGGTATGACGTATCTAATTCCTTGCAATTATACAGTGGAAGTGACAAATAGATTCAAGGGATTAGATCTGATAGAGTGACTGAAGAACTATGGACGGAGGTTTGTAACACTGTACGGGGGGCAGTGATCAAATTCATCCCCAAGAAGAAGAAATGCAAAAATGCAAAATGGTTGTCTGAGGAGGCCTTACAGATAGCTGAGAAAAGACAAGAAGTGAAAAGCAAAGGAGAAAAGGAAAGATACATTCATCTGAACACCGAGTTCCAAAGAATAGCAAGGAGATATAAGAAAGCCATCCTCAGTGATCAATGCAAAGAAATAGAGGAAAACAATAGAATGGGAAAGACTAGAGATCTCTTCAAGAAAATTAGAGATACTAAGGGAACATTTCATGCAAAGATGGGCACAATAAAGGACAGAAATGGTATGGACCTAACAGAAGATATTAAGAAGAGCTGGCAAGAATACACAGAAGAACTATACAAAAAAGATCTTCATGACCGAGATAAACACGATGGTGTGATCCCTCATCTAGAGCCAGACATAATGGAATGCGAAGACAAGTGGGCCTTAGGAAGCATCACTACCAGCAAAGGTAGTAGAGGTGATGGAATTCCAGCTGAGCTATTTCAAATGCTAAAAGATGCTGCTGCTAAAGTGCTGCACTCAATATGCCAGCAAATTTGGAAAACTCAGCAGTGGCCACAGGACTGGAAAAGGTCAGTTTCATTCCAATCCCAAAGAAAGGCAATGCCAAAGAACACTCAAACTACTGCACAATGGCACTCATCTCACATGCTAGTAAAGTAATGCTCAAAATTCTCCAAGCCAGGTTTCAACCGTACCTGAACCATGAACTTCCAGATGTTCAAGTGGCTTTAGAAAGGGCAGAGGAACCAGAGATCAAATTGCCAACATCTGATGGATCATCTATAAAGCAAGAGAATTCCAGAAATACACCTATTTCTGCTACTTTGACTATGCCAAAGCCTTTGACTGTGTGGATCACAACAAAATGTGGAAAATTCTTCAAGAGATGGAAATACCAGACCACCTTACCTGCCTCCTGAGAAATCCGTATGCAGGTCAAGAAGCAACATTTAGAACCTGAGATGGAACAATGGACTTGTTCCAAATTGGTTAAGGAATATGTCAAGGCTGTATATTGTCACCCTGTTGTATATTGTCATATAAAAAAAGGAACTTTTTATATGAATGCTTATTTATTGTATAACATGTGTCTTGAGATAATTCTCTGTATGTTAACTTGTATGCACCCTGTATATTTAACTTATACGCAGAGTACATCATGGGAAATGCTGGACTGGAAGAAGCACAAGCTGGAATCAAGACTGTCAGGAGAAATATCAATAACCTCAGATATGCAGATGACACCACCCTTATGGCAGAAAGCAAAGAGGAACTAAAGAGCCTTTTGATGAAAGTGAAAGAGGAGAGTGACAAAGTTGGCTTAAAACTCAACATTCAGAAAACTAAGATCATGGCATGCGGTCCCATCACTCATGGCAAATAGATGGTGAAACAATGGAAACAGTGAGAGACTTATTTTCTTGGGCTCTAAAGTTACTGCAGATGGTGACTGTAGCCATGAAATTAAGACAGTTGATCTTTGGAAAAAAAGCTATGATCAACCTAGATAGCATACTAAGAAGCAGGGATATTACCTTGCCAACAAATGTCCATCTAGTCAAAGCTATGGTCTTTCCAGTAGTCATGTATGGATGTGAGAGCTGGACCACAAAGAGTGCTGAGTGTCAGACTGTGGTGTTAGAGAAGACTCTTGAGAGTCCGTTGGACAACAAGGAGATCTAACCAGTGAATTCTAAAGGAAATCAGTCCTGAATATTCATTGGAAGCACTGATGTTGAAGCTGGAACTCCAATACTTTGGCCAAAAATGTGAACTACTGACTCATTGGAAAAGACCCTGATGCTGGGAAAGACTGAAGGCAGGAGAAGGGGACAACAGAGGATGAGATTGTTGGATGGCATGACCGTCTCGATGGAGATGAGTTTGAGCAAGCTCCGGGAGTTGGTGATGAACAGGGAAGCCTGGTGTGCTGCAGTCCATCTGGTTGCAAAGAGTCGGACATGACTGAAGGACTGAACTGAACTGAAGGCACTTTTTATATGAATGTTTATTTATAGTATTAGTTACATGTGTCTTGAGATAATTCTCTATATGTTAAGATGCATATATGTTATGTGTTGTTATACATATGCATTTATGACTCAATGCTCAGACAAAATTATAAAAACATCTATGTGAGTTATACAACGTAAGCCCCTGATCATGGCTTATGAAATCTTATCCTAAACTGCTAACGTTTGCAATGTTCTAACACTTATCACCTTTGGGACATAACTGATTTAGGCAGTGTTGTCATATGTGTCTCTGGCTATATGTGATAGACGTGGTACTCTGGACATTTAGTGATTAGCGCAGAACAAAGAGAAAATGTAGAAAAAGCTGTGTGAGATAAAGCTTGGAGTTACAATACCTTCTTAACACTGATTTCTGATTTTTAAAAATGTGATTCCTGTTTCTTTTCTTCAAGTTTACTACATTGCAATAGTAAAGAATGGTTTTAGAGAATTTGTGAAATGACAACTATTTTTATCTAAGATCTATGAAAATATTGAATTTATGATACATTTTATGGAGATATAATTTACATATAACATTGTGTAAGTTTGAGGTGTATGTGTTGATTTGCTACATTTATATATTGCAATCTGACTACTACAGTTGTGTTAGCTGACAGCTTTATCGTGTCACATAATTATCATTTTTTGTTGTTGTTGAGAACAATTAAGATCTATTCTCTTAGCACCTTTGAAGTTTATAATACTGTATTGTTGACAATAGTTACTATGCTGCATGTTCAGTCTCCAGGACTTATACATCTAGTACTTGCAAGCTTGTGCCCTTATACAACATCTCCCCAATTTTCCCCCTCCCAAAAGCACTTGGTAACTATTATTCTACTCTCTTTTAAGTTCATTTTTTTTAGATTATTATTTTATAATGTCAGTAATTCAGTAAGTAAAATGTTTCTCTGAGTTCTTTGAGCTGTTTTAGCAAGTTAATTGAACTCAAGGAGGGGGTCATAGGAACCTCTGATTTATAGCCAGGTGGTCAGAAGTACAGATGACAACCCGGACTTCAGATTGGCATTCTCAGTTGGAGGGTTGTTGAGTCATCCAGTTTTTAGTTGATTTGTCAGAAGTACAGGTAACAAACTTGGGCTTGTGTGTGTGTCTGGAGGGTGGTCTTGTAGGACTGAGTCCTTTACCTATGGAATCTCATTCTATCGCTGGGTAGGTAGTGTCCCAATTGAGTTGAATTCTTGGACACCCTAGTAGATGGATTATGAGAATTGCTTGTTGGTGTGGAGAAGCATACACACACACACACACACACACAGATTGGAATTGGGTCTGGATAGCTTATTTATCCAGAGAAGGCAATGGCACCCCACTCCAGTACTCTTTCCTGGAAAATCCCATGGATGGATGGATGGAGGAAACTGGTGGGCTACAGTCCATGGGGTCACTAAGAGTCGGACACGACTGAGCGACTTCACTTTCACTTTTCACTTTCATGCATTGGAGGAGGAAATGGCACCCCACTCCAGTGTTCTTGCCTGGGGAACCCCAGGGACGGGGGAGCCTGGTGGGCTGCCATCTATGGGGTCACACAGAATCAGACATGAATGAAGCAACTTAGCAGCAGCAGCAGCTTATTTAGCTGAATACACAATAGAAATGTTTACACTTGTGCACCAAATAAGATGGACAGGAATGTTCCCGGCAGTTTTGTACATAAAGACCAAAACTTGGGAACAACACAAGTGTCCAATCACAAGTGAAAGGAAAATGATATATTCATATAATGTGATATATATATATATATAAAATATACATCATATACTGGGATAAAACTCACAAAGAAACAAACTACTGATAGATGCAAAACTGTGGATGAATCTCACAGACAAAATATTATGTGAAAGAAAGCCAAACAGAAAAGTGGACAATCTATATGATTCTATTTATATGAGGTACAAAAGAGCCACAATTCTTCCATAAGGACAGCATTTGAATTCATAGTGGCCTAGAACAAGTAATGCTAAAATGCAAATTTAGTATCATCTCTTTTCATTGTGAAATGTCACTCAGTCATAGAACTCATCCGGAGAAGGCAATGGCACCCCACTCCAGTACTCTTGCCTGGAAAATCCCATGGATGGAGGAGCCTGGTGGACTGCAGTACATGCGGTCTCGAAGAGTTGGACACGGCTGAGACGCTTCACTTTCACTTTTCACTTTCATGCATTGGAGAAGGAAATGGCAACCCACTCCAGTGTTTTTGCCTGGAGAATCCCAGGGATGGGGGAGCCTGGTGGGCTGCCCTCTATGGGGTCGCACCGAGTCGGACACGACTGAAGCGACTTAGCAGCAGCGGCAGCAGCAGCATAGAACTCATTATCTTTTTTCTTAAACTCAGAGGTAACAACTTGAAAACAATTTATAGCCTATATTCATCTATGTAGGCTTCCCTGGTGGCTCAGATGGTAAAGAATCTGCCTGTAGTGCACGCGGCCTGGGTTCAAGCCCTGGGTAAGGAAGATCCCTTGGAGAAGGGAATGCTACCCACTCTAGTGTTCTTGCCTGGAGAAGCCCACAGACAGAGGAACCTGGTGGGCAACCATGAGGTTGCAAAGAGTCAGACACAACTGAGAGACTAACACTTTGACTTCATACATATATGTAGTTAGCACAATTTANGTAGTTAGCACAATTTATACAACTCCTTGTAAGCTACTGTTTAAGTAACTGAAAAGATGTATCTATTCTTGGAAGATCGTAGTATAACTCTGAAAGCTTTGCTTAATAAAATATTTTTTTGAAATTTACAAAAATAACTGTGTAATAAATATCTAATTTCATAATTTAAAAAATATATGCCTTGTTTAGATACATGATTGTTTCAAAGAATGATAAATAATATGCAGACCTGGAAGAAAGGTACAGCCCTGATTTCCAAACCATACTCTGGATGGGACTATTTTCTACCCAAGCTGGACTATTCTACAAAGGCACACAAGGCTGGAAGTTGCTCTGGACACTGAAAAAATTCAGGCCACAAAGACATCTGCTGAGATGTTACATTTTGCTTTTGCTGAAGTTTTGCACCATCCTCTGTTGCCCCAGTTACAAAATCAAGTGGAATTAAATCCCAGGAATGAAACTGAAGTCACAGGTTTTGTTTGTCTTTGGAAATCTCAGAATTCTTTTTCAGTACTGCCTTTCTGATCTCTGGAATGGAGCAAACCTTCATACTCTGGAGACATTTTTTACACCAGAGGACACGCTTAAATATCATTTTTCTTTTGGGGAGTGACTGTTTCTTAAATGGTAACCTTGACATATTATTAAATGTGTCACCTCTCCCAATTAAAATATCTTTTTATAAGCCAGGTGCTGCCCTCAGCATTGCAATGGCTGAAATAAAGTGGAATATAGAAGAAGATTTTTCACATCAGTGGAAGTGGTAGAGCCAGAAAATGAATTGAATTCCTTTTAGATGAATTTTTTATGGATCAGCAGATTTATTCAGAGTTACTTAAAAAGCAGTTAACATTCCATTAGCAACAAACTGTGATCCGGAAGACACTCTTTAGTCATTTATTTAGCATAAGAAGTCACTTCAGAAAAAAAAAAAAAAAGTGTAATTATTGACTCTCTAAAAGGCAAATAAATACTGAAGCAAAACTAGTTCATTTTTCTTATAGAATTATGAATATTATGCTTGATTCTTTGCTTCATTTAATCAAAGCATTTGTTCTATTTTTGTAAGTTTGTCATCGGGAAACATAAAATGATTTTTTTTTCTTAAAGGACAGTAAACTAGACATATTTTCACACAGTTCATAGCAATTGTTTCAGGAACAAATGGTTGGAACTACTGCTTGAAAGGGTGAGAGATGCTATTTGGGGTTTCCCAAGCCTGGGTTGTAGGACAGGGGCATTTCCAAACAGGAAAAGATGCCTGGCCGCAAGTGCTGGGGAACTGTGGAGAGGCCAGCGTTCAGAGGCTTATTCACGCCTTACCTTGACAGCACAGGGTCTAAGCTCAAGCCTCTACACTTCAGAATCTCTTTTGGTATTAACCAGATGGAAGCAGACAGTTGAAAAATCCTAAAGGGGTGTATGAATCATGCTGAAAGTTGGCTTCTCATAGAAAACACCGAACCCCTTTTGAAATAAATGGATGACAACAATGCTGGAGAAAACAAAGTATTCATGTTATTTTTTTCTTTGAGTTATTTACATGAATACGAAGTTAGATCTCTTCTGGGAAGATAGTGTAAATGTATTTACCCCTTTTCCTCCAAGTAAGTGCAACTAAAACACATCCATATGTATATATGTATATGTGCATAAATATGTATATTACTCTGAAAGATGGAGAGAAGGCAGATGGGCAAAGAATAACCTTGGAACTCAAGGCACAACATGGCTATGAGTTCCCAAAGAAAGTTTGCTCTCTTTAGAGAAAGGACTCAGAAAGTTCAGCTAAGTAGACAGAAAACTTAATAGCTTCTCTACTCCAGCCAAATACTATGGAAAAAATCTGTCGCCTCAAACTCACCCTCGCCAGTAAAGTCCTGTTGACTAAAACAGATGCACAACTTGAGAGTTGTGAGTTAAATTTTATTTGGGGCAAAATGAGGACTGCAGCCCAGGAGGCAGCACCCAAGATAGCTCTGAGAGACTGCTCCAAATAGGTAGTGGGGGAAGGTCGATATATACAGGCTTTGGTGAAGGGGGAGTTCAGTGCAAACAAACATTTACTTTACAAGAGGTTTTCTCCTAGTCACAAGGATCTGATGTTACCATGAAGGAAGGGATTTAGTGCTTTCCTAGATATGAGGAGATGCAGGGATTGGGATCATAAAATTTTTCCTAAAAAATATGCAAGTATCTAAAGACCTGTCCCACCAGATTCCCTGGAACAGAGTGCCTCATTCTACCCTGAACTCCCTCGGGTGTTATTGAAGGTCAACAGTTATAGCAGCATGGGGTTCAGTCTTCACAGAAGCAGACAGCAAATGCCCGTGTTTTTAGGTTGTTGGCAATGCTCTTGGAAAGTGCCAACTTGTAGTTAGCCCAAATGGGAGCCCAGACATTCAGACTCACATTTGCCAGGCTGTAAGAAAGTGCCACAAACCTCCACCGGACTGGTATCAGAGAAGGCTGAATAGGGGGCAGGACTTTTATGCTCATCGCTGCTTGGTTTTAATAAGGCTCTGCCTTCAACACTGTCAGGGGAGGCCAATGGAAAGTCTGGACATCTAACCACACCTTGCAGCAACAAGGGTGGTGGAAAGATAGGACCTTCACCACCTCTGGCTCATCAGGAGGACACCAGCAGCACAATGGAAGGATTCAGTTCAGTTCAGTTCAGTTGCTCTGTTGTGTCTGACTCTTTGTGACCCCATGAATCGCAACACGCCAGGCCTCTCTGTCCATCACCATCTCCCAGAGTTCACTAAGACTCGCGTACATCGAGTCAGTGATACCATCCAGCCATCTCGTCCTTGGTCTTCCCCTTCTTCTCGTGCCCCCATTCCCTCCCAGCATCAAAGTCTTTTCCAATGAGTCAACTCTTCACATGAGGTGGCCAAAGTACTGGAGTTTCAGCTTTAGCATCATTCCCTCCAAAGAAATCCCAGGGCTGATTCCTTGCAGTCCAAGGGACTCTCAAGAGTCTTCTCCAACACCACAGTTCTAAAGCATCAATTCTTCGGCACTCAGCCTTCTTCACAGTCCAACTCTCACATCCATACATGACTACTGGAAAAACCATAGCCTTGACCAGGCAGACTTTAGTCGGCAGAGTAATGTCTCTGCTCTTGAATATGCTATCTAGGTTGGTCATAACTTTTCTTCCAAGGAGTAAGCGTCTTTTAATTTCATGGCTGCAATCACCAATTGCACTTTGGAGCCCCCAAAATAAAGGCTGACACTGTTTCCACTGTTTCTCCATCTATTTCCCATGGAGTGATAGGACCGGATGCCATGATCTTCGTTTTCTGAATGTTGAGCTTTAAGTCAACTTTTTCACTCTCCTCTTTTACTTTCATCAAGAGGCTTTTTAGTTCCTCTTCACTTTCTGCCATAAGGGTGGTGTCATCTGCATATCTGAGGTTATTGATATTTCTCCCAGCAATCTTGATTCCAGCTTGTGTTTCTTCCAGTCCAGTGTTTCTCATGATGTACTCTGCACAGAAGTTAAATAAGCAGGGTGACAATATACAGCCTTGATGGACTCCTTTTCCTATGTGGAACCAGTCTGTTGTTCCATGTCTAGTTCTCACTGTTGCTTCCTGGCCTGCATACAGATTTCTCAAGAGGCAGGTCAGGTGGTCTGGTATTCCCATCTCTCTCAGAATTTTC
>SJYQ01000782.1:40781-54456 GCA_006410935.1 Redunca redunca | reverse complement strand
TAGGATGTCTGGCTCTAGATGTGATCACATCATCGTGATTATCCAGGTCATGAAGATCCTTTTTGTACAGTTCTTCTGTGTATTCTTGCCACCTCTTCTTAATATCTTCTGCTTCTGTTAGGTCCATACTATTCTGTCCTTTATCGAGCCCATCTTTGCAGGAAACATTCCCTTGGTATCTCTAATTTTCTTGAAGAGATCTCTAGTCTTTCCCATTCTGTTGTTTTCCTCTATTTCTTTGCATTGATCGCTGAAGGCTTTCTTATCTCTTCTTGCTATTCTTTGGAACTCTGCATTCAGATGCTTATATCTTTCCTTTTCTCCTTTGCTTTTCACTTCTCTTCTTTTCTCAGCTATTTGTAAGGCCTCCCCAGACAGCCATTTTGCTTTTTTGCATTTCTTTTCCATGGGGATGGTCTTGATCCCTGTGAACTGAAAGAACAATTCTAATTCTAATCTGCATAACAGAGAAATGGAGACTTAAAAAAAAATGAAGAGAGCCTTAGGGATCTGTGAGATTATAACAAAAATCTAATATTTATGTCATCAGTGACTCAGAAAGAGAAGTGAAAAAGGATACATCTGAAAAAGTACCTGAAGAAATAATGGAGGAAAACTTACAAAATTTGGCAAAAGACATACATCAACAGTTTTTAAAAGCTGATAAAATTCTAAATAGGATAAATCCAAAGAAATGCATAACAACACACTTGAGACTCGAACTTCTAAAAAGTGAACACAGAGTAAAAAATCATGAAAGCAGCACAGAGAAACTACAAATAAAATATCAACAAATTTCTTATTAGAAAATATGGAGGCAAAAAGGAAGTGACACTTTTTTTTAGTGCTGAGAGAAAAGAAATGTCAACCTAGATTCCTATGTTCAGTGGAAATATTGTTCAGAAAGGAAGCAGAAACATTCTTAGACAAAGGAAAATTACTGGAATTTGTCACCTAGAGACCAATTCCAAAGATGAGAGACATTTCTCTAAACAGAAAGAACATTATAAAAACAGGAATATTGGAACATAAGAAAGGAAGAAAGAATACAATGAACAAACATATGGGTAAATGCCACAGACTTCCCTTCTATTGGTGTTTTCTAAATTATGATCGATGTTGGAAGAAAAAAAAATTATAACACTATTTGATGTGGTTTTAAACACATGTAGAGGAAATGTTTTTAAAAGTGTATAATAAACAAGGGAGGGTAAAGGGAAGTATGGATGCTACACTTCATTTAAACTGATAAAATGATACCAGTAGACTAACAATTTTTGAGTATATAGTAAGAAAGCTACCATAAAAATGTTATGCGAAGAGGTACTCTTAAAAACCCTTTAGATGAATCAGAATGGCACCTTAAAAATGTATAATTAACTCATAGCAAGACAAGATTATAAACAGAGGAACATAAAATGAATTGAACAAAGATGAATTGAAAAAAAAATTGAAAAATAGGAAGATGAGCATTTCTCTTTTGAGAAACATGTATCATTACAGACCGTGTAGGCATCAGAAGGTTAGCAAGGGACTAAAACAAAGATATCTACATACATCCGTTGGTCAACTCAATTGGCAAGGATGTGCAGAAACTGCAACCTTTGTGAATTCTGTTGCAATTGTAAAATGGTACAGACGCTGTGGAAAGTAGTGTAGTGGTTTCTCAAAAAATTAAAAATAGGATTACCATATGTGTCAGCTATTCCACTTCCAGGTATGCACCCATTAACTGAAATCAAGGCCTCAAACACATATCTGTACACCCATTTTCTTTTTCTTTTTTAATTGAAGTATAGCTGATTTACCATGTTGTATTAGTTTCTTGTATACAGCAAAGTGATTCAGTTACACATGAATTATTTCCATTAAGGTTTATCACAAGATGTTGAATATAGTTTCTTGTGTTACACAGTAGTACCTTGTTGTTAATCTATTTTTATATATAGTAGTGTGTATTTGTAAATTCCAAACTCCTAATTTATCTCTACCTCACCCCTTTTCCCTTGGGTAACCATAAGTATGTTCTCTATGTGTATTAGTCTGTTTCTCTTTCATAGGTATGTTCATTTGTGTCGTATTTTAGATTCCACATACTTGATGTCATATGATATTTGTCTTTCTCTGTCGGACTTACATTTCACTTAGTATGATAATATCTAGGTCCATCCGTGTTGCTGCAAATGTCATCATTCATTCTTTTTATGGTTGAGTAGCATTCCATTGTATACACCACATATTCTTTATCCATTCCTCTGTTGATGGACAAAGTAAGGTTGCTTTGAATTATAGTTTTATTTGAATATATGCCCAGGAGTGGGATTGCTGGATTATATGGCAACTCTATTTTTAACTTTTCAAGGATCCTCCATACTGTTTCCCATATTGGCTATGTGTTGACTATGCATATGTGCT
Organism: Redunca redunca; assembly: GCA_006410935.1. NCBI lineage: Eukaryota > Metazoa > Chordata > Mammalia > Artiodactyla > Bovidae > Redunca > Redunca redunca. Next base: position 52,041 of record SJYQ01000782.1, on the reverse strand, counting down.
GATTTATGTCTGACTCTTCGCAACCCCATGGACTGTAGCCCACTAGGCTCCTCTGTCCATAGGATTTCCATGCTGAGAATACTGGAGTGGGTTGCCATTTCCTTCTCCAGGGGATCTTCCTGACCCAGGGATTGAACCCATGTCTCCTGCATCTCATGCAGTTTCTTTACCAGCTGAGCCACCCAGGAAGCCCAATTTACATTTATATTGGCTACCAATTTACATTCCCACCAACAGTGCAGGAGGGTTCCCTTTTCTCCACACCCTCTCCAACATTTGTTATTTGTAGACATTTTAATGATGGCCATTCTGACTGTGTATACCCATTTTCACAGCAGCATTATTCACAACAGTCAAAAGGTGGAAGCAACCCAAGTGTTCATTAGTGGGTAAAGGGATAAATGAGATGGGGCATATGTATACACACATACACACATACACACACAGTGGAATATTATTCAGCTATAAAAAGAAGGAAATTCTGTCATATGCTACAATAAGGATGAATACTGAGGATACTAGGCTAAGTGAAATAAGCTAGCCATAAAAGGACAAATATTGTATGACTCTGTTTATCTGAGGACTCAAAGTAGTCAAATTCATAGAGATAGAAAGTATAATGGTGGTTGCCAGGGGCTGAAGGGAGGGGTGAATAGGGAGTTATTGTTTAAGGGGCATGTACTGGGAATCTGATTGAACTTTTTGGCCAACTCAATAGTTTCAGTTTGGAAAGATGAAAAGTGTTCTAGGTTAGATAGAGTTAATAGTTGAACAATGTCAATGTAGTTAATGCCACTAAACTGTAAACTTAATGGTTAAAATAGTAAACCTTGTGTATTTTACCACACAAAAATGTTAAAATGAAAGAAACTTAGTTGACTCAGATAAAAAAATAAGTTATGGTTCAGTTGGTAAAGAATCTGCCTGCAATGCAGGAGACCCAGGTTCGATCCCTGGGTTGGGAAGAGCCCCTGGAGGAGGGAATGGCTGCCCACTCGAGTGTTCTTGTCTGGAGAATTCCATGGACACAGGAGCCTGGCAGGCTATAGTCCACAGGGTCACAAAGAGTTGGACATGACTGAACAACTAACACACTTTCACGTAGATTTATTTAATCTCTATATCTGGTTATATACCTCATCTTCCTTATCCCACCTTAGTCTGACCTTGGTAAATTGTGGAGGCCATCAACCTTCTATATCCTTTATTACATATGTCACTGTTACTGTGCTTTCTCTTTTAATAGATCCAGAAGGAAATCCATCTAGCAAACACACTCAGAGTAAAGAATTAGCACCTGAAGTTTAAGTATAAAGGAAAAATCTATCAGGATTTAGGCATGCTGCCAAGTCACTTCAGTCGTGTCCGACTCTGTGCAACCCCATAGACGACAGCCCACCAGGCTCCCTGTCCCTGGGATTCTCCAGGTAAGAACACTGGAGTGGGTTGCCATTTCCTTCTCCAATGCATGAAAGTGAAAAGAGAAAGTGATGTCGCTCAGTCGTGTCCAACTCCTAGCAACCCCATGGACTGGGGCCTACCAGGCTCCTCTATCCATGGGACTATCCAGGCAAAAGAGTACTGGAGTGGGGTGCCATCGCCTTCTCCCATCAGGATTTAGGTATAACCCAAGGTAAAACCTTATAGACGGACTTCCCCAGTGGTATGAACAAGCCAGTGAATGGTATTAGTAAGCAAGATACATCATAACAGCTCCAGTTTGTTTCTTTCTGCACATTTATTTTATTTTCTACCTGAAGTTGGGCCTTACTGATGTTTTGTCTGCTGTAGACATTGCTATACTTGGCTCCAAAATTTACCTAACTGAAAGATCAAGATCAAAAGAACTTCTCCCGTCCCAATGCCAAATTCCTAGGAAAAGAATCTGATGGCTTTTCCTAGGTGAGTTCGATGCTCTTTTTGCAATAGATTGTGGGGTGATATGGGAGGATGAATATGGATACTGAGGACTTAAATCTAGAGACCAGTGATATTTGTCTTCTGAAAGAGATGAAGCTATTGGTAAGAGAGAACCAAACGCAGGAGTGAAGCAGATAACTTTGGATGAGCCCCTTCTTGGGGGCATCTCACAAATACCACTGACTGGACAGCATATGCCTGTAGTGGGGATGCCCTCACCTCTCTGCAATACATATGTCAACAGTTACTACATAATTATTAAAGGGTGGGAGTGATTCATCAGTTCCTATAGTACCTCTCCTATATTCTTTCAGCACTCACTGGCTAGTACAACAGCCCTGATCCACTGCAAATTTCTGCCTAAGGGCTTTCTTTCATACACATGTGAATTAATGCCCTTAGTAAATGTCCATATGGAGCAGCCCTTGTTTGCTCAGTCGTGTCTGACTCTTTGCAACCCCGTGGACTGCAGCCCACCAGGTTCATCTATCCATGGGATTTCCCAGGTAAGAATACTGGAGTGGGTTGCCATTTTCTTCTCTAGGAGATCTTCCCAACCCAGGGATTGAACCAACTGCCCTGTGTTTCTTGAATTGGCAGGTAGATTTTTTTCTTTTTTTTACCACTGAGCCACCTGGGAAGCCCACAGAGTAGCCCTTAGCAATGACAAATGAGAACTGGAGAGAAAACCATGGACCCAACTACCCTCTGAGAAATAAGGAGGATAACTCTGAGGCATATTCTTCTATCCTGGACTGCAGAGAACCCCATTGAACACAGAACAAACCCGCTAGTATTTCATCTTTTATTTTCTTTTATTTTTTTTGGCTTCCTCTACTTTCATATTTGGTCTCACTCACTTTCTCACTCCTCTCATGGTGCTAACTCCCAAATAGACTGCTTGTCCTAAAATACCATATAATTTTTTTTTTCCTTTTGGGGATGCAACATAATACAGAAGCATAGGACATAAATTGCCAAATGCCCGTCTTCAGGGCTGGCATGATGGAGGGGAACAGGAGTGCTCAGTAGTTGGCAAAGGTTGGCAAAAATAAGAGAGAAAGAGACAAGGAACCATGAGAAAGCTTCAGGTCTAATGTGGACCTGGCTGAGTCAGGGTGTAGAGTGTGAATATGGCTGGAACACTGAGGAAGATCTGATTTACGCAGAGAAAAGAAAAAGCAGCATTGGAAAAGATGGTGCAATGTCCTCAGCCAGATCATGCAGGAAGGTCAGTAACAGACAAACTGACTCAGACTCACCCTCTTGGAATCTAAGCAGATGGAAACACAAAGGGAGCAGGACCCTGCTGGCTGCCTGGAGACTTGAGGTTCATGTGGTCAGTGACCTGAGGTGTATTAGGGAAACTTCTCAGCTGCAATCCAGAAGAGTGAATTAACAGTTCATTAATATAGTCTGTGTGTATGCATGCTCAGTTGCTTTAGGCATATCTGACCCTTTGCGACCCCATGTACTATTGCCTGCCAGGCTCCCCTGTCCGTGGGGTTCTCCAGGCAAGAACACTGTTGTGGGTTTTCCAAGCCCCCCTCCAGCGGATCTTCCTGAACTAGGGATTGAACCCATGGTTCCTGCAACTCCTGCATTGCAGGCAGATTCCTTACCCACTGAGCCACCTGGGAAGCCCCTAATATAATCTTAGTTCACTTGAATAATTAATTGTTAACCTGTCAATATAGAAAATGCTGCCTGACAAATGAAACCACTGGCTAATGTTTCACTTTCGTAAAGTATTTCTTGTAAGAGGAAAGAATTATTTCCTTGCAGATATAATTTTAAAAAGATAAGGCCTTCATTTGAAAACTGGGTAGAACACAGTGTGTTAAAGCTTAACGATAGAGGGTACTTCAGAGTTTTACTCAGGAACATGTTAATTAATAAGTAAAGATATAAAGATCCAACAATCTGATATGTATTCACTGAGAATATGCTAACTCTGGCAGAGAAAAACATAAAAATTACTTATCTAATCCTAAAATGTATAGACCAAGGCTCTTTTCAATTAATAGCTGATGAGAAAGAACCAGTTCCAATATCCTTCACTAGTCGATTGAATTGCAAAGTTTTACATAACTCTTTATAAAGCTAAGTATTTCCTGAAATAGAGGGAAAAAACATAAAACTTTAGTAACTGTTTATAATCTATATAATTAAATCTCTAGAAATTCCATAGCTATTTCTACTTGAAAGTGATTGGATTCTCTTTATTAATTCTATTTCCAACACTCTAATAAAATGTGTAGTTAAAAATAACCCAGAGACACTAGGAAAAAAGTACTCTATGTTCCTTTTTTGATGTATACACTTGGGCTTTAAAAATTTCACAATCACGGATATAAAATACAAATAAGAACCAAAGAGAAGGGAATGGCTACCTACTCTAGTATTATCGCCTGGGAAATTTTATGGACCGAGGAGCCTGCGTGGTTACAGTCCACAGGGTTGCAAAGAGTTGGAAACAGCCACTAAACAAGACAAGATAGCCATTTTCATATACAAAAGACAATATAGAAATGTGGAGTAGTTAATGGAGTTGATGGTCTATATTCCAAATCAGGCAGTTTTCCTCTTTGGGATAGAAGGACTAGAGATTTTTCATGTGAAATGGAGAAAAGGAGTTGGCTTCACTGCTTAAATCCAGGGACTATGATTTCTAAAGATAGGGTGAAAAAATACTGGAAACTGCTGCCTGAGGCTGCAATTTATACAGAGCAGCAGCAGGCAGTGTAACCGGAGCTGCCTGAGGCTCACTAATCAGCTCTGCATTTCTTTCCTATCCCACCAGGGAGGAGGCCCAAGCCTTCATTATGAGAGCTACTTGTCAACTGAGAGCCCTAGGACATTCCTGGAAGTAGCCTCATAAGGTCTTGTCAGGGAGGAAAGAGCTGAGAAAGAAAGAGAAAACAATGCAAAGTAATTCAAAAAATATATCTTCCCTTTAGTTAAGTCTGTGATCTACCATTCTAAAATGCATGAAGAAGGACTTCCCTGGTGGTCCAGTGGTTTAGAATCTGCACTTCCAATGTAGGGAGCACAGGTTTGATCCCTGGTCAGGGAACTAAGATCCCACATGCCGTGTGGCATGGCCTAAAACTTTTTAAAAAATAAAAATTCCTGAAGAGACCTAATGCTGAGAAAGACAACTAACAAGATAAACATCTGAACAGGAATTATACACTCATGATGTTAATTTTATTGACTATGTTGACAAATGCTATATAGTATGCATGGCTAGGATACTCAAGAGATAAAGTCTTATTAAAGAATGAACAAGAAAACATTAAACCAGAAGTTACATATATTTAAAAGGTGAATATAAGAAAAACTGAAATATGGGAAATACCAAATATCATCAAAAGAAACAATAAAATCAAAAGACAGGATAAACTCTAAATAGAACACCATTGAAAAGACTATTACTGACTTGGAAGATAGCACTGAACACTTCATCTACCACACAGTAAAGAGATAAAAAAAGGTAAAATCAATGCAAAAGCTGTAAATATCCCCACAAGATATACTGAGATCCTTTACACTCATTCTTCAGGCCCTACGCTCTCAGGATCTCTTTCCAAAATAGAGAATGCAGGCAAGGAAGAAAAGGAATATTTGATATTAGTTGAGAATTTTCTAACATTGAAGAGAGATATAAGTATTCAAAATGATGGCACACTTTGAGTACCAAGCAGAATAACAAGAATAAAATAACATAATAGACCCATTGCTAGTATATAATAAAGAAATTTTCAGGAAGTAACGAATGAAAGGAAAAAAAAAAAACTTAGAAGCTAAATGTCAGTTTATCTTTTAGGTAAACTTGACATACAACAGATTTCTCATCAATAAGAAAGGCCCATAAAAGATGGGGTAATAGCTTCAAAGTGCTGAGGGGAAAATGATTTTGAACTTAGAATTCTATGCCCAGAAAAAGTGTAATTCCAAAGTAAGGGCAAAATGTAGACATTTCTAGAAATAAAAAACTAAATGAAGTTGCCACAAACTAACCAAACTAACCTTTACAGAGGGGCTTCCCTGATGGCTCAGAGGGTATAGTTTCTGCTTGCAATGTGGGAGACCTGGGTTCAATTCCTGGGTCGGGAAGATCCCCTGGAGAAGGAAATGGCAACCCACTCCAGTATTCTGGCCTGGAAAATCCCATGGAGTTTTACAGTCCATGGGGTCCCAAAGAGTCAGACATGAATGAGTGACTTCACTTTATCCCTTACAATCCTTGATTTTGATTAGAAGAAAGACCCTAAATGAATGATGTTTCTTTTTTCCCCTTGCTTGTATCTTTCAAAGATGTGTTTTGTTTACAAGACGGTTGGATAGGACTCAAAACTTCCCTAGATTCCTCACAATGCCTGCTTAAGCCTTTCCTTCCTGGGGTAAATACCCTATATTGTCCAGTCTGTTCTCCAGGAACTATTCCTTGCTGTATGATTGGTTGGGTCAGTGGGACAAGATCCATGGCTTGTATACCCCAAAGTCAGAAGTAAGATCTAGACATTTCTCTCTTTAACCAACTTTTCAGTTTATATCACTGCCTCTTCTCTCTGCTTTTTACTCTTTAAATGTTTGTTTTTTAGAGTCATTCCATGGTGCTCTTCTCTTACTGAATATTTTGTCTTAACGTGTGAACATTAGAAACACCTAAGCACACTTAAAGTGTAGAATCTTGCATTTAGCCTCAAATAATGACCCAGAAAATGAAGGAGAGTGAACCCTGCAACTGCATTTTTAGCAATCAATTGAGACAATTAACTAAGAACCACTGCTTTTATAAGCTTTCTATAAGCATAATCATGCTTTGCTTTTTAATTATACCATTAAGTCACAAAATTTATATCAGAATCAAACCCATGTTAAATGTTCCATACAAATATATTTACCTGCTAACTGGGCCATGTCAAAATAAATGTCCTTTATTTACCTAAACTAGTTCATTCAGATTTGAACCCATTTTCCTACCCCTTGACTCCACGTAGTCCCTGAGCTGCAAATGTGTTCCCACTCACATTTGTTCACACATTTTCTGTCAATCCCCAACCCTCTAATCCTGAGTTCCAACCAGTGCTTACTGCTGGACATGTTACATACTGTCACATTTTTTTATACTTTGGCACATGTCCCCCCTCCTAGTCTGAGAGGTCACATTCCTCTTCTATATCTGGAGACTCCAACTCTATTAATATCCTGGTCCAATGCGATGTCTTCTGTGAAGTTCTTTCCTTACTTCCTAGCCAGGTCCCCACCTCTTTCTATACCAAGGTCTCAATCACAGCATTTTCCATGTGGCCTGGAAACTACCTGCTTACACCTGTCTTCCTCACCAGTCAGGGAGAACATGCAGAAAGGTCTGATCAGCGCTCATCTGTTTTTATATCTCAGAATTCAGTACAGGCCCTGCTGCTGCTGCTGCTGCTAAGTTGCTTCAGTCATGTCCAACTCTGTGCGACCCCATAGATGGCAGCCCACTAGGCTCCTCTGTCCCTGAGATTCTCCAGGCAAGAACACTGGAGTGGGTTGCCATTTCCTTCTCCAATGCACGAAAGTGAAAAGTGAAAGGGAAGTCGCTCAGTCGTGTCCGACTCTTTGTGACCCCATGAACTGCAGCCCACCAGGCTCCTCCATCCACGGGATTTTCCAGGCAAGAGTACTGGAGTGGGGTGCCACCGCCTTCTCTGGAGTACTGGACCTAGCTTGGAGCAATTATTCAGCATGTGTTTCTTAAGTAGGGCATAAACACACAAGGGAATTGGTAGATACTTGGGCTTCCTCGGTGGCTCAGAGGGTAAGGAGTCTGCCTGCAATGCGGGAGACCCGGGTTCGACCCCTGCGTTGGGAAGGTCCCCAGGAGAAGGAAATGACAAACTACTCCAGTACTCTTGCCTGGAAAATCCCATGGATGGAGGAGCCTGGTAGGCTACAGTCCATGGGGTCACAAAGAGTTAGACATGACTGAGTGACTGAGCGATTTGGACAATGCTCATAGAACCTACACATTTCAAATCAGCATATGTATATTTTAAAATGTACACTGTCAACTTCATATGGAACTTTCAGAATCTCAGAAAACTCTTACATTCTATTCCTCAGGAAATTCACATATTAATGAGCAAACTGTGATCAAGAAGCTCCAAGTAAAACCGTTTAATTTTTTTAAGATTTATTTTTAAATATGAAGCTACAAATATCAACAGCCTGTTCTGTGTCCTCTAGAGATAAGAAAGAAACGTGTGGACATTGTTAGCTCTATATCTGGTTACTCCCCCTAAACCTCATGTAACTGTTCTAGTCTCTGAATTGATTTGGTGCCCTTTGACTTTTTTTAAATTGAAGTATAGTTGATTTATAATACCGTGATAGTTTTAGGTGTACAGCATAGTGATTCAATTATTTTTTTTCTGATTATATTCCATCATAGGTAATTATAAATATTGAATATAGTTCCCTGAGCTATAAGGTAGGTCCTTGTTGCTTATCTATTTTATGTAAAGTAGTTTGTTTTCTTTAATTCCATACTCCTCATTTTTCCACCCTCCCTCTCCCCTTTGGTGAGCATAAGTTTGTGTTCTACATCTGTGAATTTGTGTTCTATGTCTATGAGTCTGTTTCTGCTTTGTATGTAATTTTTTTTTTAGATTCCACATATAAGTGATATCATATAGTACATCTTTCTCTGACTTCACAAAGTAAAATATTCTCTAGGAATATCTGTGTTGCTGAAAATAGCAATATTTAATTCATTCTTATGTGTGTGTATATACATATATATAGTTGCTGTTGTTCAGTCTTTGCAGCCCCATGGACTGCAGCACGCTAGGCCTCCCTGTCCCTCACCATCTCCCGGAGTTTGCTCAAGTTCATGTCCATTGCATCGGTGATGCCATCCAGTCATCTCATCCTCTGATGTCCACTTCTCCTTTTGTTGATGGTTTGTCTTTTCCTTTTGTTGATGGTTTCCTTTGCTGCATAAAAGCTTTTAAATTTGAATACTTCTCTTTCGTTTATTTACTGCATTTGCCTTGGGAGAGTGATCTAAGAAAATACTGCTATAATTTATTTCAGAGAAAATTTTGCTTATGTTTGACCTTTGTTCTCCTCTAGAAGTTCTATGGTGTCAAGTCTTACATTTGGGCTTCCCAGGTGGCTCTGTGGTAAAGAATCTGACTACCAATGCAGGATATGCAGGAGACATGGGTTCGATTCCTGGGTTGGGAAGATCCCCAGGAGAAGAAAATGGCACTTCACTCCAGTATTCTTGCCTGGAAAATTCCATGGACAGAGGAGCCTGGCAGGCTATAGTCCATGGGAATTGCAAAAGGTTGGATATAAGTTAGAATGCACACGTCTTGTATTTAGGACTTTAAACCATTTTGAGTTTTTGTATATGGTGTGAGAAAGTGTTCTAATTTCAATGATTTACAAGTAGCTGTCCAGCTTTTCCAACATCACTTGCTGAAGAGACTGTCTTTTCTCCATTGTATATTCTTGTCTCCATTCTCACAGGTTAATTGACCATAGGTGTGTGGATTTGTTTCTGGGCTCTCTGGTGTATTCCATTGACCTATATATTTGCGCCAATACCATGCTGTCTTGATTACTTTTTGCTTTGTAGTCTTATCTGAAGTCTGGAAGGGTTTTACCTCTAGCTTTTTGTTTTTTTTCTTCAGGTTTGCTTTGGCAACATTGTGTCTTTTATCGTTCCATGTAAGTTTTAGGATTACTTTTTCTACCACTTCTGTGAAAAATGTCATGGGTATTTTGATGGGGATTGCATTATATCTGTAGATTTCTTTGGGTAGTATGACCATTTTAACAATATTAATTTTTCCAATCCCAGAACATGGGATATCTTACCATTTCTTTGAATTATCTTCAAGTTCTTTTATCAATGTTTTATAGTTTTCAGCATATAGGTCTTTAAACTTGTTGGTTATGTTTATTCTTAGATATTTTATTTTGATGTAATTTTAAACAGGATTTTTTTCAATTTCTTTTTGTGGTACTTCATTATTACTTTAAAGAAATACAACAGATTTCTGTATATCAATCTTGTGTCCTACTGTAGAAATACAAAAAACCATAAGGGAATACTATGAACAATTATATGCCAACAAATTTGACAACCTAGAAGAAACAGAAAAGTTTCTAGAAACATACGACCCACCAAAATTGAATCAAGAAGAAACAGATTTTAAAAAAGAAAAAGAAGAAGATTTAAAAAAGAAGAAGAAATAGATCATTTAATAGACTGATCACTAGATGTGAAGTAGAACCTGTAATTTAAAAACTCCCTACAAACAAAAGTCCAGAACCAGATGGTTTCACAGGCAAAATTCTATCAAACATAAAGAGAAGAACTTACACTGGCCCTTCTCAAAATCTTCCAAAACAACTGAAGGGGAGGGGGCACTCCTAAAGACATTCCACAAAGCCGCCATCACCCTGAAACCAAAATTAGACAAAGACACCAGCAAAAAAGAAAATTACAGTCCAACATCTTTTATTAATATATATGATGTAAAAATTCCCCATAAAATATTAGCAAACTGAATCCAAAACCAAAAAAATCATACACCACAACCAAGTGGGATTCATCCCAAATTCACAAGGATGGGTCACAATATGCAAATCAATCAACGTGATACACCACATCAACCAAAGAAAAGACAAAAACCACCTGATCAAAAAACTAAGAGGAGAGGACACTCCCAAAGACATTCTATAAAGCACCATGATCTAAGGTCCTACTGTATAGCACAGAGAACTATTAATATATTTAATATCATGTGATAAACCATAATGGAGAAGGAAATATAAAAGAAAGAATGTATGTATACATATAACTGAATCACTTTGCTGTACAGCAGAAATCAACACAACATTGTAAATCAAGTATACTTCATTAAAAAAATATTGACTACGAAATGAAGAAAAAACAACTAGAGAAGTAGATGGCTAATCTTGTATCCTGCTACCTTCTTGAATTCATTTATTAGTTATAATAGTTTTTGTGTAGAGATTTTTAGGATTCTCTATAATCATGCCATTTGCAAACAGTGACAACTTGACCTCTTCTCTTTCAATTTGAATACCTATTTTTTCTTTTCTTGTATGATTGCATGGCAAGGACTTCCAACACCATGTTGAATAGAAGTGAGAGTGGGTGATGCCCTTTGAATTTTAAAAGCCACTAGAATTTACAACTGCTGGACTAAGAAATTATCTAAAGTATACAAAGCAACAGTTTCCTCTCCATAATCCCCCCAACACCTTTGGATTCTTAGAATTTCATTCACTATTCTGTGTTGTCTAC
>SJYQ01000782.1:19935-37437 GCA_006410935.1 Redunca redunca | reverse complement strand
TACTATATACATTTCAATTAAGATTCAAGTAATTTTGCAGTAAGTGATACACAGAAATCTCTTGCATTCCTATACATTGACAACCAAAGATCAGAAAGATAAACTAAGGAAAAAAATCCCATTTACCATCACATCATAAAGAATAAACTACCTAGGAATAAACCTATCTAAGGAGGCAAAAGACCTATACTCAGAAAACTATATGATACTGATGAAAGAAATCAAAGAGGATACAAACAGATGGAGACATATACCATGTTCTTTGGTTGGAAGAGTCAATATTGTGAAAATGACTATACTGTCCAAAGCAACCTACAGATTCAATGCAATCCGTATCAAACTACCAAGGGCATTTTTCACAGAATTAGAACAAAAAATTTTATAATTGTATAGACACATAAGTGAAGTTGCTCAGTCGTGTCTGACTCTTTGTGACCCCATGGACTGTAGCCCACCAGGCTCCTCAGTCCATGGGAATCTCCAGGCAAGAATACTGGAGTGGATTGCCATTTCCTTCTCCAGGGGATCTTCCCAACCAAAGGATCGAACCCAAGTATAGACACAGAAAAGACTTCAAATATTGAAAGTAATCCTGAGAAAGAAAAATGGAGCTGGAGGAATCATGCTCTCTGAATTCAGACTATACAACGAAGCTACAGTCATCAAAACAGTATAGTAGTAGCACAAAAAACAAACAAACCAGGAATATAGATCCATGGAACAGAATAGGAAGTCCAGAAATAAATCCACACACCTGTGGTCAATTAATTTATGACAAAGGAGGCAAGAATATACATTGGAGAAAAGATAGTCTCTTCAATAAGTGGTTCTGGGAAAACTGGATAGCTTGATGTAAAAGAAGGGAAATAGAACATTTTAACATGATACACAAAAATACACTCAACATGAATTACAGACCTAGATGTAAGGTCAGATACTATAAAACTCTTAGAGCAAAACACAGGCAGAACACTTTTACATAAATCAAAATAAGATCTTTTTTGATCTACCTCCTAGAGTAATGAAAATAAAAACAAAAATAAACAAATGGGGCCTAATCAAATCTACAAGCTCTTGCCCAGCAAAGGAAACTGTAAACAAAATGGAAAGACAACCCACAGAATGGGAGAAAATATTTGCAAACTAAGCAATCTACAAGGGATTAATCTCCAAAATATACAAACAGCTCATTATCAAAAACCAAACAACCCAATCAAAAAATATGCAGAAGATCTAAATAGCCATTTCTCCAAAGAAGAAAAAAGCACATGAAAAGATGCTCAACATCACTAATAATTAGAGAAAGGTAAATCAAAACTACAGTGAGGTACCACCTTACACTGATCAGAATGCTAAGTCTTCAGTTGTGTCTGACACTTTGTGGCCCCATGGACTATAGCCTGCCAGGTTCCTTTGTCCACCGAATTTCCCAGGCAGGAACACTGGAGTGGGCTGCCATTTCCTCCTCCAGGGGATCTTTCTGAGACCAGGGATTGAACCCTGGTTTCTTACGTCTCCTGCATTGGCAGGCAGGTTCTTTACCACGAGCACCACCTGGGAAGCCTATACACTGGTCAGGTGGCCATTGTCAAAATATCTACAAACATAAATACTGGAGAGGGTGTGGAGGCAAGGGAACCTTTCTATACTGTTGGTGGAAATGTAAATTGGTACATCCACTGTAGAGAACAGTGTGGAGGTTTCTTAAAAAACTAAAAGAAGAGCTAACATATGATCCAGCAATCTCATTCCTGGGCATATGCACAAAAAACACCATAATTTGAAAAGATACATGCATTCCAACGTTCATTGCAGCACTATTTACAATAGCCAGAACATGGAAGCAACCTAAATGTCCATCAACAGATGAATAGATAAAGAAGACATGGTACATATATACAATGGGAGATTAGCATTAAAGGGAATGAAATAATGCCATCTGCAGCAACCTGGATGCAGCTATAGACTATCATACATAGTGAAGTGAGTCAGAAAGAGAAAGACAGATATATGATATCGCATATATGTGGAAATCTAAAAAATGGTATAACTGAACTTTAGAAAACAGAAATAGAGTGACAAATGTGCAGAATGAACTTATGGTTACCAGGGGGTAAGGCAGGAAGGAGGGATAAATTGGGAGATTGGAAATGACATATACACAGTACTATATATAAGGTAGATAAGGTATTCCTCTACCTAGGTTTCCCCAAGGGTTGTAGTTGGTAAAGAATCTGCCTGTCAATACAGGTGACCCAGACTTGATCCCAGGGTTGGGAAGATCCCCTGGAGAAGGAAATGGCAACCCACTCGAGTATTCTTACCTGGATAATTCCATGGACAGAGGAGCCTGGAGGGCTAAAGTACATGGGGTCACAAAGAGTTGGACACAACCGAGCACAAGAGCAGTGAAAATAAGATGAAAGTAAATGAATACCTTCATGTCACTAATATGTCAAAGAATCACTGTGCTCTTACATAAGAATGCCAAACTGACAAGTATACTCAATTATGTTTAAATGAATTTTAAAAAACAAGTATTTTTTAAACATATGAAATTTCCACATTTAAATAATGGTTATCTAGTTTGAAAAGAAATCAACCAAAGCCAATGACCTCACGGAATAAATTCTCAAAGCTATGTTTTAAAGGGTACATTCTCATGAATGGAAACAATGTTAGCAGATGTGCTCTGTACCCACCTACATCCCTCAGAGGTTTCCATTTCACTGCTGCACAACTTTCAATTGCCAGTATCTTCACTTCTTTGAAGTTTTTTAGAAACTTCAGAAGGCTTCTCTGCTGTCAGGGAGTTAACAATCCTTGGGAACATTTCTCAATCAATGACTGAACAGTGGCAGGTGGTGTATAAACATTCCAAACTTCCTGGCCCCCTCAAGTGTGAATATTCTAAGGAATGGGTTCCACATGATTTCCCAGAGAACTCCCATGGTGTTAAATCCCAGGGGCCCTCTCTGCTAATTGCCTTGGTAAATGCACCCTTTATTGATTTCTATTCCTTCTGTGTCTCATATCCTGGCTTCTCTACATCTGTTTCCTGTGATCACATGGTAAATATGCTACATGGACTTGAATCCTTATTTTAGGATCTGCTTATGAGAAGATACAAACCAAGATACATGTATATAATACCATTTCCCACAATTTCATGATANGGCCAATTCTCTTAAAACTAATATATATATAATTTATGCCTATGCCTCTCTACATATAAATATTTCTTTTATACAATCCTTATATGTTTTATCTTGGGTAATTTTGAGTTCTCACAAGTTTGTATAAACTAAGATTCATCATGTCCACCATGGAAGCTGAATGGACTGTCCACTCTGTTTGAGTTACAGTGCTTTTTGTAACACTCTGATTAAGTTAACTTAAGTTTCTCAAAGCTAGTGCTATATGCTCTGTATAATAGTAGAGAAAAGACATTTTTTACTCACTCTAAGTATGGTTTAATTGAAAGGGAATTTATGAAGCTTGCTAACATGGTTGNCAGTCAGAATGGCTGCTATCCAAAAGTCTATAAGCAATAAATGCTGGAGAGGGTGTGGAGAAAAGGGAACCCTCTTACAGTGTTGGTGGGAATGCAAACTAGTACAGACACTATGGAGAACAGTGTGGAGATTCCTTAAAAAACTGGAAATAGAACTGCCTTGTGACCCAGCAATCCCACTGCTGGGCATGCACACCGAGGAAACCAGAATTGAAAGAGACACGTGTACCCCAATGTTCATCACAGCACTGTTTATAATAGCCAGGACATGGAAGCAACCTAGATGTCCATCAGCAGATGAATGGATAAGAAAGCAGTGGTACATATATGCAATGGAGTATTACTCAGCCATTAAAAAGAATACATTTGAATCAGTTCTAATGAGGTGGATGAAACTGGAGCCGATTATACAGAGTGAAGTAAGCCAGAAAGAAAAACACCAATACAGGATACTAACGCATATATATGGAATTTAGAAAGATGGCAACGATAACCTTGTATGCGAGACAGCAAAAGAGACACAGATGTATACAACAGTCTTTTGGACTCTGTGGGAGAGGGAGAGGGTGGGATGATTTGGGAGAATGGCATTGACACATGTATAATATCATGTAAGAAACGAATCGCCAGTCTAGGTTCGATGCATGATACTGGATGCTCAGGGCTGGTGCACTGGGATGACTCAGAGGGATGGTATGGGGAGGGAGGTTCAGGATTGGGAACACGTGTACATCCATGGCAGATTCATGCTGATGTATGGCAAAACCAATACAATATTGTAAAGTTAAAAAAATAATAATAAAATAAAAAAAAAGAAAATGAATGGGGTATCATGCGAACCTGTGAGTTCTTAAGCAGGATTCTTTCCTGCCTGCCATATGTAATTTGGTGCCCACCTGCCATGTATAATTTGAAATAAAATTTGCAAACTAAAAAACACAAAAAAGCCAGTCTCAAAAGCTTGTATGTTTCCATTTACATATTTTAGAAATCACAAAATCATAGGAATGGAGAAAATATTACTAGTTGCTAGGGGTAGAGAGGGAATTACAGTGTTGGACTTGACTAGAAAGAGTTAGCAAGACATAGTTCCTCTGCTGTGATGGAAGAGTTTTCCACCTCACTTGTGATTATAGGTATATACATCTATAAATGGGTTCAAATTGCCTAGAACCAGACATATACAAACATACACACACAGACACACAAATGGATGTGAAAAGCACAAAACATGGATTAGGGTCTCTTCTAGTTAACACTATTTTGTTAATATCTTTGTTTTGATATTCTACTACAACTGTATAAGATGTCACCACTGGAAGAGCTGGGAGAAGGATTCATAGGACTCTACCTACTATTTTTATGTCTTTACATATTTAAATGAAAAAATATGAGATGTATGAGTCAACTGAAAATTTGAACACTAAATGGATACTTAGGGGCTTCCTTGATAGCTCAGTTGGTAAAGAATCCACCTGCAATGCAAGAGATCCTGGTTTGATTCCTGGGTTGGGCAGATCTGCTGGAAAAGGGATAGGTTACCCACTTCGTATTTTTGGGCTTCCCTTGTAGCTCAGCTGGTAAAGAATCTGCTTGCAGTGTGGGAGACCCTGGGTTGGAAAGATCCCCTGGAGAAGGGAAAGTCTACCCACTCCAGTATTCTGGCCTGGAGAACTCCATAGATTGCATAGTCCATGGGATTGCAAAGAGCCAGACATGACTGAGTGACTTTCACTTTCAAATGGATATTTAGTATGCATGGTATTAAGGACTTTTTATTAATTTTTAGATATGATAATGGTGTCATTGTTAAGATTTTTATCTTTTAGAGATCGATAGAGAATATTTGTAGGTAATAGGAAGTCTTGGATTTTCTTCAAAATAATATGGGAAGTGAGGAAGGGGGTGGAAACATACTTGAAACAGGACTGGCCTTGAGCTGATAAGAGTTCATGTGGGATGATGAGTGCACAGAGAGTAAGTATTCTCTCCATTTTGGCACATATTTTAATTCTCCATAATAGAAATAGGATCAACAGTGATTTCTTAAATCAAAATAGTGATTTCTCAATTTTCCCCATATACACTTTATCAAACTATACTACTTCACACTAAATCAAAATGTTATATTCTCCGTTGATCCCATATAAACTTATTATTTCACAGAAACCCTTCAGTTCTGCTGCTAGTGATTTAATTGTCAAGTCTGCACAGGGAAATCAGAAACAGAATTTTGTTGGTAAAACTTCCTAAGTATTAATAGTTAATTTCAGAAATATCTACCATATGTTATAAACTGAATATAATTTTATTTACAAATCTCTCTTTAAAATATAGTTTTAAGAAGTAAGCACATTAACATAATAATTGTAATCAAATATTAACTCCGGAAATAGTTATGTGCAGCAAGGCTCCAGATGCTTTATATTTTTATTACCTGGGTTGAAAGGGGTCTCAAAAAGATGAAAAATAAATGCTCTTCTCAAGCAATATTCAATATTTTCTCTATTCATTAAAACAGTAACAACACATTTTTCTGCCAGTGGGGCTGCCTAATTAGTGTCTGATTCAGAAGTCTAGTAGTCACTTTGGCATCAGTAGTTGTCTCGAAATATGAGTACAATTCCCTTGTGCCTGTGCTACTGAAAAAAGACAGTGGTAATAGCCATCTTTTCCAAAATAACTTGAATGTTACCTTTAGCCAAAAGTTCACAGTAGGACAGAGGTGGGGAATTTTATGGAGAAATTCTACTTACTGAATAAATTTTCAGAGTTCTATTTACCTTAACTTTTAACAAAATTATCACTTTAACATTATTTTATATTAATGGCCCATTTCACACTATTTTGTTTCAATTCAAAATAAATTTTATTTGCTGTTTAATTTTCTTCATTTTAGACCGTAACATTTTCCTAACACCTTATCCTTTATCCTTTGAAATCAAAGGTTTCAAAATCTCTATTGGAAAACACCTAAAGTCTTTGAATAAAGGGGTCTTGTGTTCAGTTGTGTCCAACTCTTTGTAACTCCATGGACTGTAGCCTGCCAGGCTTCTTTGTCCAGGGAATTTTCCAGGCAAGAATACTGCAGCAGGTTGCCATTTCCTACACCAGGGATCTTCCCAACCCAGGGATTTAACCTGCAACTTTTGCATCTCCTGCATTGCAGGCAGATTCTTTACCTCTGAGCCACTTGGGAAACCCAAAGCCTTTGAATAGGTTATTATAGGAAATAATATGTCTATACAAATCACTTTTCAGTCATTATTTATCTCTTCTATAATTCCTCAGTGTGGAAAAGAAACAATTTCCTATTTCCATTGATGATAACAACATTTGGGTTATATTTCACATTTAAAATTTCCTTTTTGACCAAAAGGAAATTTAAAAAAGTAAAACAGTTGAAATATGTTGACTTTTGCAAGATAATGTTGCTGGTCTTTATCTTTGATCATTGAGTGAAACGTTTTTCCTGAGGTCATTTAATGACTTCTGTGACATCAAATATCCTTGACTATTACCTTTCTAGAACTCACCTGTATTGCTAATGTTGCTTTGTATTTCCTGCTGTACATCGTGGGTATAAAACCCACAGTGATGAGAGTTCCTTTAGGAAGAAGTTCTCCAGTCTGAGGTTTTACAAAAAATTCAGGATCACTTCCAGGTAGGAAAAATGCCATGTATGACTCAGGATATCTGGAACAAAAATATATTATCAACGTTTAAAACGTTTAAAACTTTATCATTACCCTGTTCTCTGTATGAAAACTGGGGATAGGGCTTGGCTTATATCCCACTGCATAGGACTACAGTTAAACATTAATGGTGCTATGCAGCCATGAGTTTGATACTGTTAACTTTATGGAATGCTTACAGAATAACAGTGAATGGGCATTTAAAAAATAACTGGAGTGTCATTCTCTCCAGGATGACAAAAATGGAATCTTAAAGATTTTTAAAATCATAACTTATTTCTATAGTATACAAAGAATACAATGCTATTACTATAAAAACTGGAATAACTCAATGTCCCAAATGAAAATTCAATTATTTGTAAATAGTTCAGTTCAGTTCAGTTGCTCAGTCATGTCCAACTTTTTGCGACTCCATGAATCGCAGCACGCCAGGCCTCCCCGTCCATCACCAACTCCCGGAGTTCACCCAAACTCATGTCTATCGAGTCGGTGATGCCATCCAGCCATCTCATCCTCTGTCGTTCCCTTCTCCTCCTGTTCCCAATCCCTCCCAGCATCAGGGTCTTTACCAATGAGTCAACTCATCACATGAAGTGGTCAAAGTATTGGAGTTTCAGCTTTAGCATCATTCCTTCCAATGAACACCCAGGATTGATCTCCTTTAGAATGGACTGGTTGGATCTCCTTGCAGTCCAAGGGACTCTCAAGAGTCTTCTCCAACACCACAGTTCAAATGCATCAACTCTTCAGTGCTCAGCTTTCTTCACAGTCCAACTCTCACATCCATACACGACCACTGGAAAAACCATAGCCTTGACTAGATGGACATGTGTTGGCAAAGTAATCTCTCTGCTTTTTAATATGCTATCTAGGTTGGTCATAACTTTCCTTCCAAGGAGTGTCTTTTAATTTCATGGCTGCAATCACCATCTGCAGTGATTCTGGAGCCCCCCAAAATAAAGTCNGCAATTTGATCTCTAATAACTCATCTAAAATGCCTGACCACAACAGCTATCATAAAGCCTTGTTTTTACTATTATTCTAATGTGATATTTGCTTACTTCTCTTCAGTTTTCTACTTGCTAAGTGAGATGTAAGTACTTTATAGGTTCATTAAAAATTCTTAGGCTTGGAGATGAGCTGCTATGATCTGAAATGAACTGAGTGACATTTAAGATTCAAGTTACCATCTTGAAGTCAATGTAGATTACATTTGAGATGAAGACTGTGAAAGAAGTTGAGGAACTTCTTGGTAGAGGAAAGCAGGAGAGAGACAGAGTACAGGGGAGGCTGTGAGAAATTGAAAATCCAAATTGACAGTGGAGATGCAGGCAGAAGGTAAAGAACAATTTCTTAGAATAGATCCAACAGTTAAACATCAAAGAGGACATGGGAGATTCAGCTTGGGACTCAGGGATCCTTTCAGTAAATGTGTATTGCGTTTCACAGCAGGTGGTATGAGACAGTGGATTATGGACAGAGATGACCTAGACTGAAATCCTAGCCATATGTGGGAGCATGACTTCAGGCAATTTAGTCTTTTGGAACCTCCATTTTCATTCTATTAAACTGATAATCCCCATAAAGATTATTATCTTTCCTGGAAAGATATAGAAAGTACCTGATAAGGACTAATTAATATAACATATTGATCAATATGATTTTTACTGTTTTTAAACATTTTATTACCAATGCTAGGCAATGATGCATGATCCAACAAATCAGAAACATATTAAACAGACTATGCAGATGGGTGATGTCAGCAAGATGGCAGAATAGAAAGCCCCAGATCAGTTCCATGGAGACAATGATTCAAAAAGACGCAGACCAAATTCCACTGTGAGAAATTCTGAAACCTGTTAAGAGCGTCTGCCCTCCAGATGAGTGTAAAGTCAGCTACTCTGAAGCTATTAGGAAAATTCGTGGCAGGGTCTCACCACAGTCTCTCCCTCCTGAGCACAGTACCACAGGATTAGGAGGAGATTCTCAGGTCCCACTTCTCCCAGGTAAGGAAAAGAGAAGAGTAGACTAGATACCCAACATTTGGATATTGGGGGTATGGAGCTGCTGGGGGACTGACTCCTGTCTTGCTTATCTTGAAATACTGATGAGACCTCACACACACTAGATGCATGGTAGTTTCTGAGAACACAAAAGTACTGGGCAGGGTACTGATGCTGCAGAAGTCCTTTTGTAGGGCAGACAGAAGTTGATATAACTCAGAAGGCTCTCCCTAAGTGCAGAAAAAGGACAGTGGAACATGCACTCAAATTTCTAGCGTTTTATTGGGCTGCTTAAGGTTCTGCTTTTTGTCTTGCTTGTCTCATGGAACTGAGAGAACCTGACAAACTGCATGTCTAGAGGCTGCTGGAAAAAAAAATCTGGGTAATCTGCTGCTGCTTCAGAATGCTCATAGTACAGAAGACAGACACCAGTGGGAGCAAGAGATTACAAACTTCTGAAAAAAGAAACTGGCAAGCCCCTCTAATTAGTAATCTTCATACACAAGTTCAGAAAGACATGTGAAATTGAAAATCACTCAGTCGGGGCCAATTCTGCAAGTCCATGGACTACACAGTCCATGGAATTCTTCAGGCCAAAATACTGGAATGGGTAATCGTTCCCTTCTCCAGGGGATCTTCCCAACCCAGGGATCGAACCCAGGTCTCCCACACTGATGGCAGATTGTTTACCAGCTGAGCCACAGGGGAAGCACAAGAATACTGGAGTGGGTGGCCTATCCATGTTTTAGCAGATATTCCTGACCCAAGAACCGAACCAGGGCCTCCTACATTGCAGGTGGATTCTTTACCAACTGAGCTAAGAAAGACATATTCAACAGAAAAGATTTGAAAGGCTCCCAAAGTCTCTAGTTGCACTGATTGGTGAAAATCTTTCCCTGCATTAAGCCAGTTTGTAAAGAATGGGAGAGGCAGCTATCTTTCCAAATTGTCGATACCAACACAAAGTTAAAAAGGAAATGAAGAAACAAACAAACAAAAAATATGCTGTTAAAGAAAGAAAATAGATCTCCAGAAATGTACCATAAAGAAGTGTAGGTATAGAAATTACTTGGTACATTATTCAAAATAATTGTCATGAAGATGTTTAACAACATCAGGAAAACAATGCATGAACAAAAAGAGAATTTCAACAAAAAGACAGAAAATATTAAAAAGACCAAACAAATTTTGGAGCTGAAGAATGCAGAAACTGAACTGAAATATTTACTAAGGTTTGAGGTCAGTTTGATCCAGCAGAAATAATGAGAGAACTGAAAGAAAAGTCATGTGAAGAGGAGCAAAAAGAAAAGTAAATGAAGTAGAGTGAAGAAAATCTAAGGGACTTACACAACAATATCAAGAGGACTAAAGTACACATTATGAGTCTCAGAAGGAATAGAGAGAAATAGAAGCAGAAAGCTTATTTTTAGAAATAATGGTCACAAACTTCCCAAATCTGGAGAAGAAAATGAACATCAGATTAATGAAGTACAAAAGGCTCTAAATAGGATGAAATCAAAGAACTCCACAATGAGACACATAATTAAGCTCTCAAATGTCAACTGTTACAGACAAAAATAGAATTGGAAAACAGCAAGAGAAAACAAACTTATTACAGACATGAAAATTCTTGTAAGACTTCCAACAGATTTCTCAGCAGAAACCGTGCAAGCCTGAAGTGAGAGGAATGATATATTTAAAGTGGCGAAAAACAAACTGCCAAGCAAAAACACTAGCAAAAAAAGTCCTTCAGAAATGAAAGAGATACTTTCCCTGACAAAGGAAAGCTGAGGGAGTTAATTGCCACTAGATCAGCTTTACAAGACATGCTAAAGGGAGTCCTTTAAGTTGAAATGAAAAGGGTAAATAGCAACACAAAAGCATTTGAAAGTATAAAATTCACTGGCAAAAATAAATATAAAGAAAATACACAAAACTAAATATTGTAACGGTGGTACATAGATCACTTAGTTGTGCCATAAAAGTTAAAAAACAATTTATAAAAAAAATTAAAAGAAACTAAATATAAAACATGTAACTTGTACATCACTAAAGAAGTACAGAGATTTTGTATGCAACTGAAGTTGTTATCAGCTTAAAATGGATTATTAAACTTATAAGATGTTTTATATAAGTCCCATGGTAACCACAAAGAAAACACCTACAGAAGATACCCAAGAGAAAATGAGAAAAGAACCAAAGCATATTCCTATTAAAAAAAGCAATACAACACAAAGGAAGATAGCAAGATAAGAAAAGATGCACAAAAGAGCTATAAGACATACCGAAAAAAACAAAATGGTAAGTTCCTCCATATCACTAACTACTTTAAATATTAATAAATTAAACTCTCTTCAAAAGAGAGAGTGGCTGATAGGATAAAAAAACAAGATCCAAGTATGTGCTGTCTACAAGAGACTAAATTTGGGTTTAAAGATACACATAGGCTGAAAGTTAAAGGGAAGAAAGAATATTCCATGAAAATGGTAAACAAAAGAGCATGCCTAGCCTTACTTCTATAAGGCAAAGTAGACTTAATAAAAAACCGTTAAGACAAACAAGAATTNCAAAGAAGGATTTTATATCAAATCAGATTGCCAGAACAAAAAAACAATTATACATATTATAGCTATATATACACCCAACAATAGAGTATCTAAATATATAGAGCAAAGATTGACAGAACTTAAGGGAGGAGGACAGCAATAGAATAATAATAGGAGATTTCAGTACCCCATTTTCAATAATGGAATATTGAATGGAATGAAAACCTAGCAGAAGATCAATAAGAGAAAAGACAGGAGCAAGGAGCAACACTACAGACAAATGATTCTAATGAATATAAACAGAACATTTCACTCAATAGCAACAGCATTCATATTCCTCTCAGGTACACATGGAACATTCTCAAGGACAGACTTCATGTGAGGTCACAAATCAAGTCTGAACACATTTAAGAAGACTGAGGTTTTACCAGTTGTCTTTTTCCTCCATAGTGGAATGAAACTAGATATCAATAGCAGATGGAAAACTGGAAAATACACAAATACATGGAAATTAAATTTAAATTTAAAAAAAAGTGAAAACTTGAACCAATGAACCAAGAAGATGTTATAAAATATCTTGAGACAAAATGAAAATACAACATTGCTTATGGAATGCAGCAAAAGTACTACTAAGATGGAAATTTATACTGATAAATGCCTACATTAAAAAGAAAGAAGTCAAACAATCTAATTCTATTTCTCAAGAAACAAGAAAATGAAGAAAAACCCAACCCAGATAGCAGAAAGAAGGAAATAAAGAGTAGAGCAGAAATTAAAGAGACAAAAGAAAAAACCAGGAAAAAAATCAACTGAATCAGAGTTTTTTGAAAATAACAAAATCAATAAAATTAGCTAGATTAAGAAAAAACATGACTTAAATGTATAAAATCATATATGAACAAGGACACATTACAATTGATGCCCCAGAAATAAAACGGACCAGAAGAGACTGCTATAAACAATGATACATAAAATCTGCATAACTGAGAAGAGATAGATAAATCCCCAGAAAAAAAGGATTACCAAGACAAAATCATGAATAAACAGAAAATCTGAACATATGAATATTAAGAACATTGAATCAGTAATCAAAATCCTCCCAACAAAGAAACACCCAGGAACAGATGGTGAATTCTACCAAATATGTAAAGAAGAATGTCAATCCATCTCAAACTCTTCCAAAATATTAAAGATGAGGGAATTCTTCCAAATACTTCCAAACTTAATTTATCCTGATGTCAAAGCCAGAAAAAGACACTACAAGAAAAGAAAACTACTGGCAAATATCCCTGATGAATATAGATGCAAAAATCCTCAACAAATGCTATCAAATGGAATTCAACGGCATGGTAATAGGATCATACACCATGTATAAATAGGATTTAACTATAGGATGTGAAGAAAGTTCCACATAAGAAAATTTATTAATATGATAAACCACTTTAACAGAATGAAGGATAAAAAAACACATGATCATCTCAAGATATGCAAGAAAAAAAACTGAAAAAATTTAACACCACTTTATTATAAAAACACTCAACAATTTAGGAACAGAAGAAAATTACTTCAACATAAAAAAGGCCACATATGAAAAGTCCACAGCTAATATATTCAACATTGAAAGACTAAAAGATTTTCCTCTAAGATCATTATCTTTGATTTTATTTGTACAATGATTCCAGAAAAAAACTTTACATAATAAGTGAATTCAGGAAAGTTGCAGGATATAAAATAAGTTGCTTTACTATACACTAACAATATACACTAACAATGAACTATTTGAAAAAGAGATTAAGAAAACAATCCTGTTTAAGATAGCATGAAAAAGACTTCAAATATGACAGCATAAGCACTGGAATCAAGAGCAAAAATAAGCAACAGGACTATATCACACTAAAAAATTTCTGCACAGCAAAGGAAAAGAAATCAACCAAATGAAAAGGTGACCTTTGGACAGGGAGAAAATATTTGCAAATCATGTATCTAATGGGGGATGTTATCTAAAATATATAAGGAACTCAAAGAACTCAATAGCAAGAAAACCCACAAATAACCCTATTAAAAATGGGCAGAGGACCTCAAGAGATATTTTTTCCAAAGAAGACATACAAATGGCCAACAAGTATATTAAAAGTACTCAATATCACTATTCATCAGGGAAATGCAAATCAAAATCACTATGGGATATCACCTCATATCTGTTAGGATTGTTACTATCACAGAGTCAAAAAATAAGTGTTAGCATGAATGTGGAATAAAGAAAACCACTTAACACTGCTGGTGGGATTTAAAATTTGGTATAGACATTATGGAAAACTTGATGAAGTATTACCATATGATCCAGCAATCCTACTTATAGGCATATATCTAAAGGAAATGAAATTAGTATCTCAAAGATGTATCTGCACCCCCATGTTATTATAGCATTAGTCATTTAGCCAAGATATGGAAATAGCCCAAGTGTCCACCTACAGATAAATAAAGAAAATGTGGTATATGTACAAAGTGAAGTAATATTTAGCCATAAAAAAGATGGAACTCTTGCCATTTGGGACAACACAGATGAAGCCTGAGGAGATTACACTAAGTAAAATAAGCCAGATACAGAAAAATAAATTTTGCACGATGTCACTTAAATACAGAATCTAAAAAGGTTGAACTCACAGAAGCAGAGAGTAGAACAATGGTTACCAGGGGCTAGGGGTTAGAGGAAATAGGGAATATTGGTTAAAGGGTACAAATTTTCAGCTATATTAATAAGATAAATAGATTCTAGAGATCAAATATATTGCATGGAGCCTATAGTTGCTAATAATGCATTGTACAGTTGAAATCTGCTAAGATAGATCTTTAGTGTTCTTACCACACACACCAAAAGATAACTATGTGACATGCTGAACAGGTTAACTTGATTGGAAGAATCATTTCACAGTATATATTGTATTTAATCATCACATTGTTTACCTTAAATATATACAACATTTGTTAATCATACCTTAGTAAAGCTGGGAAAAATTTAAATATACAAAAAGGTAAGCCTCTGATCAGAAAATTTCAAATCACGATGATGATAGATAATTACAGAAATTATTCCTTTCTGTATGTGGCATTTCTTACACTATACTATCCAGTAGGGCACCTATTCTGCTTACATGTGCCAAAGTTAATGCTAGGTTTAACCTTCTAAAAGAACAGATTTGTGGGGACTTCCTGGTGGTTCAGTAGTTAAGACTCTGTGCTTCCAATGCAGGAGGCAAGGGTTTGATCCCTGGTTGGGGAACTAAGATCCCACATGCCATGCAGTGTCACAAAATAAATTCATAATAAATATAGTAATAGAAAATTTTAATCAGCTTTCCCAGGGCTATTGATATTGAAAATATAGCTCAGGGGTCTGACATATTCTTTAGCCTACCACCATTCAGAATAGCCTGAATCTGAGGTTTACAGGACTCCACGCTGGGACAGGTATGTGACCAAAGATTTTCTGTTGAGTTGGGATTGGAGAAGGGGAGACAGGATCTGGGGTATCTTATCTAAATGGACACTGTGCCCACTACATACTACCCATTCTTTGATGTGATTGTATAAAGATGTGTGTGTGTGTGTGTGTGTGTGTGTGAGAGAGAGAGAGAGAGTGTGTGTATGTGTCTTTGGTAAACTGGAGACACAGTGTGTGTGTCTTTGGTAAATTGGAGACAGTAATATCTAAGTAGTTGTATGAAAATTAAATAATATTATTCTGCTAAATATTTAGTAGGAATGAAGCAAATATTTACTATTGTGTATTTACTGTTGTGTTTACTTTGTTGTTCTTTGGCAAGGCAAACAAAGGAATAAGAAAAATATGATGATCATGAATAATCACCAAACTGGGCTCATTATTGTCCCAGACTAAACACAGCTTTTTACTAGAAACACATTATTTTTAGTTTTTAAGATAACAAGATCATTAAGAATAATAGATAAGCTGTTCTGATACTTTGAACTCTATCATGTGTCTATCCTAACTCTTNCTAACTCTTCAGAGGATGTAAAGTATTTAAAATGCAAATTTTAGGTATGAATCATCATACTTAAATTATCCCTAGACAAACTCTGGTCCTTTAAATAAGGAAAACACAAAGTGACATGTACTCCTTAAAATAGTCTTCCTTGAGCCTTTTTCTCTTTCCTCCTCTCCCACGGGGCCTTACGTTTTAGAGATCATTTAATTTAGAAGATAGAATAGCCACCATCTCACTGTTTGTCACGCTTTTTGTTCTTCTCTTTTCCCTTCTTCTCATGCCCAGCAAATAAGAAAAATGTGTAGACACCAGGGCACAGTCATTTCTCTTCAGAACTTAATTTACACTTGATGAGAGAGAAAAAGGAGATGTTGAGCATTGAGTTGGTTTGTGGGGAAGCTGGTCAAGTACTAAATATGATTAGGTCAGTCTATCTCACATCACTCCCCCAAGTTTCAAGGGTCATCTGGATGGCCTGAGATTTCTAATACCTACTTAGGTATAGCCCCCCAGGGATGGAACATTGAGTGGATATATTCAGGAGTATAGTACAGCATTGGGACAACTAAAATGAATTTAAAGACAGAACTGGCATGGGCTAGTTTTCAATTGTCCCCCAAAATGCTGGGAAAGATTGAAGGCAGGAGGACAAGGGGACGACAAAGGATGAGATGGTTGGATGGCATCACTGACTTGATGGACATGAGTTTGAGCAAGCTCCAGGAGTTGGTGATGGACAGGGAAGCCTGGCATGCTGCAGTCCATGGAGTCACAAAGAGTCGGACACGACTGACTGAACTGACTGACTGGTAGTCCCTTTCACTATCCAAATCAACACAGTGAGTCTCCTGTAGCCAACAGAAAGTAGCTAAATAAAGCTGCATAAATTCTAGTTCTATATCAGAAAATGCTCTGTAGTTCTTTTGGACTACACACTGTGGGAAACCAGTCACTGTATATAAAATTCAACTACTTGAGACACACATTACATAGAGACTGCATGTAGGCACCATTAGCCAATAACAGCTACACTACTAGATAATAACTAGCATTAACTTCTAGTTTTGTTAACCATTTTGATGAGCTAGCTCAATCAAACCTTAAGATGGCTTTGGATATTGCCAACATGTGACTGCAGCCTCCTAAGGGAACCTCAATCATTAAGCTATAACAGAAATGTAACCCAAACCTGTAGAATTTTCTGTTAAATCTCAAAAAAAGAAAACCTCCTGTGTTCATAGTATAAGGTGTTCATTATTATATCCTCAGAACAAAAATTGAACAAAATCAAAAGCTATACATTAAAAAAAATATTATTTTGACATTTTTAGGTTTCTCAGTAACCTTAAGTCATTTACTCAATATAAGAAGGTTGTCAGACCTCAGGACATAAGAATCAAAATGTATTTCATATTGTGAGTGCACTTGAAAAATACAATTACTTATGATAAATGCATTCATCTACCAGGAAAATATACTGAAACCTAAAGAAGTAGGTATATTTCACATTTCTGTTGAGACTCTCTTACAACTTACTGCTTGCAGAAATATATCAGAATGAAAGATACTGGATACTTCTAATTTTAAAGAAAGTATCTAAGAGAACTTTTGTAATGTTAATTAAAAATGAATGCAGATAACTGTAATGAAGCAGAATCGTTGTTTCACTTTTGCTTCCTCTACACAAATACACTGCTATTATTGCCTTTTTTTCTTATAGAAAAATACAAGGGCATT
>SJYQ01000781.1:104501-118398 GCA_006410935.1 Redunca redunca | reverse complement strand
AACCAGCTCAACTGACACTGTGTGGAACAAAGTCAAGTCATCCTCACCAAAGTCAGCCCAAATAGCAGATGCATGCACGTATGTTGCTTATCATCTGTTTCTCCCCACCCTCAACAAGGAGTTTCAGGAGAACAAATATTTTGCCTGTGTTACTCACTGCAATACCCTCTATCCCTCGAACACTTCTTTTCTATATAGCAGGTGCTCAAGAAGTGTTTGTTCTATGAATTCATGAATGGATGAATTGGCTTCAGTTCTGCAAATAGACTTTGAACTCAGCTGAGACCTACCTTAGCTTCTAACTCTTCGTCCAGCATTGCTGTCTTTCCAAACAGATTGGACTTGATTCCCCAGAAGACCCCTGCACCTACCTTGACATGTCTCCCCGGGTCCCTGGAAACTCTTCTTTCCACTTCTGGATATATATCCTGAGTTGCAGACACAAGAGTAGTTGCCCACACTGTTGTGACAAGTCGAATGCTCTGGGCAACTTCTGGAATTTGCACATTCGTCCACATCTGGTGAGTAGAATTGAAAACCCAGATCAAGGAGGAGAAGAAGCAAGGACAGGGGACTGAAAACAGGAGATTCACTCCACCTGTTTGCCACCTGAGGCTACCAAATCCCCAGACTTCCCCCTTCTCCAAAACTTCCCTTGCAGGGTGGCATGATGTGAGAATGAATTCTGGCCAACTGTGTGCACACACAAAACGGCGGCAAATAGTTTCAAGCCACAGTGAGCATTGATTGCAGAAATGGCTGTTATCGTTTACTCCTCCCTGTGTCCACACCTTGGATGAGGTTCGTGCTACACAATGAGACCTTGCCACTCTTCTCTTCAAGATGTGGCATTTGGTTCACCACCTCTTCACTCTATCTGGTTCTGGGACTTGCTTTGAGCCAATAAGTACAGCAGAAGTAAAGTGGTGCCAGTTCCAAACTTAGACCTCAAGAAGCCTATTTGTTTCTGCTTATACTCTGGGCCCCTTGCCTCTACCATATGAACAAACCCCAGGCTAACAACACAAAAGACAAAGCAGAGGAGAGGTGGATCATCCCAGATGAGTCCCAGACATGTGAGACAGCCCAGCCAAGATCAGCAAAGCTGACACACAACTGGCCACAAGCACAGGAACAAGCCCAGTGGACACTTAGAGAACTGACCAGCAGAGTCCAACTCATAGTGCCAACAATGGTCAAGACACAAAGAAATGGGGTTTGATTTACCCACTAACTTATGGGATGCTTTATTACACAGCAATAGCTAACTGCTACAAATAGACCAGAAACATCAGAGATGACTGCAAAGAACTCCAATCAAAATCAGGTAGAAAATCATGATCTCTACCTCATAGCATCATCAAATGAAGTTCTTAATGAATTGAATAGCTAAAGAAGATCAGATTCTCCACACATTCACTGACTGAGGATGTTAGAGCTGAATTCAACTTGGCAGCTGCAATGGTAGCTTAACAGTTGGTGCACTCAGAATGCCCTGGGAAGACCCCACTGGAAAGGCGTTTTTTAACATATGAAGATCAGTGGAGAAGAGTGAGCAGATAAAGATTAGGTGTCTAAGTTAAGAACACATATGTGTGCATGCGTGCTAAGTCACTTCAGTCATGTCTGAATCTCTGTGGCCCTATGGGCTGTAGCTCACCAGGATACTCTGTCCATGGGATTCTCCAGGCAAGAATACTGGACTGGGTTGCCATGCCCTCCTCAAGGGGATCTTCCTGACCTAGGGATCAAACCTGTGTCTCCTGCATTTGTAGGCCGGTTCTTTAGCACCTGGGAAACCCCCAGGAAACGGATGCACCCAGCACAATCGGAGCTATCCACAAAAGACCCATGCCTGAGAGCCTGAGCACATTACCTGTACAGCGGAAATGACCTGGCTTTCCAGGGATCCAATTATTTCCAGAGACACAGTTACAAGTTTTCTTCATCTTGTGAATAGTTTGCATTTTCCAAAGATAGTTGAAGCAATGTCTTTCTTTCCTAATGCCATTAATTCAATGTCCTTTCTTTGATACTCCTCCATCAACCAATGAGGTTTATATTTCCTCCCCTTGAATCTGAGCATGAGTGTGACTGTGGTGGTGGTGACACTGGGTCATAAAAATACCATGCCAAGTCATCACAATATCACACACTTCCACCTGGTTCTCTTCAGATGTCCATACTTGACTCAGCTGCCATACTGGGAGGAAGCTCAACCAGCCATGACAATAAACAGCTCTCGTGGAGAAGAACTTAGACCTTCAGCTTACAACTCCTGCAGAGCTGCGAGCCAACAGCCAGCACCACCTTCACCTTGTGAGTGAGCCCCTTTCATCTTGGATCCTCTAGCCCTCAGTTGAGCCAACACAAGTGTCACTGCATGGAAGAATGTCAAGCCATCATCAGCAAACTTATCCAAATACACGATTGTACTTTTTGGTTGTCTGATTCTCTCACCATGATAATAAGTTCCAGTAGAATAAAAGTTTTTTTCTGTGTTATCACAGTATCCTGCAACCCTAGAATAATGCTTGGCATATAGTAGGTGCTCAAGAAGTGTTTGTTGAATGAATGCATGAATGGATGAATTGGCTTCATTTCTGCAGACAGGTCTTTGAATTCAGCTGAGACCTACCTCAGCTTCTTACTCTTCCTTGCACTGCTCTCTTTCCAAACAGATTGGACTTGGTTCCCCAGAAGACCCCTGCACTTACCTTGACATGTCTCCCCGGGTCCCTGGAAACTCTTCTTTCCACTTCTGGATATATATCCTGAGTTGCAGACACAAGAGTAATTTCCCACACTGTTATGGCAGGTTGAATGCTCTGGGCAACTTCTGGGATTGGCACATTCGTCCACATCTGGTGAGTAGAAATGAAAACCCAATCAAGGCAGAGGAAGAAGCAAGGACAGGGGACTGAAAACAGGAGATTTACTCCACCTGTTTGCCACCTGATGCTCCCAAATCCCCAGACTTTCCCCTTCTCCAAAAATTCCCTTGCAGTGAGACATGACGTGAGAATAAATTGTGGCCAACTGTAGGCACACACAAAGTGAAAGTGAAAGTGAAAGTGAAGTCGTGTCCGACTCTTTGTGACCCCATGGACTGTAGCCTACCAGACTCCTCAGTCCATGGGATTTTCCAGGCAAGGGTACTGGAGTGGGTTGCCATTTCCTTCTCCAGTATGCACTCACAAAACGGTGGCAAATAGTTTCAAGCCATAATGATCAATGATTGCAGAGATGGCTATCATCGTGTTCTCCTCCCTGTGTCCACACCTTGGGATGAGGTTTGTGCTACACAATGTGACCTTGCCACTCTTCTCTTCAAGATGTGGGGTTTGGTTCACCACCTCTTCAGTCTATCTGGTTCTGTGACTTGCTTTGAGCCAATAAGTACAGCAGAAGTAAAGTGGTACCACTTCCAAACTTAGACCTCAAGAAGCCTATTTGTTTCTGCTTATACACTGGGCCCCTTACCTCTACCATATGAACAAACCCCAGGATAACAACACAAAAGACAAAGCAGAGGAGAGGTGGATCATCCCAGATGAGTCCCAGATATGTGAGACAGCCCAGCCAAGATCAGCAAAGCTGACACACAACTGACCACAAGCACAGGAACAAGCCCAGTGGACACTTAGAGAACAGACCAGTAGAACCCAACTCAAAGTGCCAACACATGGTCAAGACACAAAGAAATGGGGTTTGATTCACCCACTAACTTATGGGATGCTTTACTACTCAGCAATAGCTAACTGCTACAAATAGACAAAACATCAGAGATGACTACAAAGAACTCCAATCAAAATCAAGTAGAAAATCATAATCTGTACCTCATAGCATTAACAAATGAAGTTCTTAATGAATTGAATAGCTAAAGAAGATCAGATTCTCCACACATTCACTGACTGAGGATGTTAGAGCTGAATTCAACTTGGCAGCTGCAATGGTAGCTTAACAGTTGGTGCACTCAGAATGCCCTGGGAAGACCCCACTGGAAAGGCATTCCTTAACATCTGAGAAGCAGTGGAGAAGAGTGAGCAGATAGAGATTAGGTGTGTAAGATAAGAACACATATGTGTGCATGCGTGCTAAGTCACTTCAGTCATGTCTGAATCTCTGTGGCCCTATGGACTGTAGCCCACCAGGATACTCTGTCCATGGGATTCTCCAGGCAAGAATACTGGAGTGGGTTGCCATGCCCTCCTCAAGGGGATTCTCCTGACCTAGGGGTCAAACCTGTGTCTCCTGCATTTGTAGGCCAGTTCTTTAGCACCTGGGAAACCCCCAGGAAACGTATGCACCCAACACAATCGGAGCTGTCCACAAAAGACCCATGCCTGAGAGCCTGAGCACATTACCTGTACAGGGGAAATGACCTGGCTTTCCAGGGATCCAATTATTTCCAGAGACACAGTTACAAATTTTCTTCATCTTGGGAAGTAGTTTGCATTTTCCAAAGATAGTTGAAGCAATGTATTTCTTTCCTAATGCCCTTGATTCAATGTCCTTTCTTTGATACTCCTTCCATCAACCAATGAGGCTTATTTTCCTCCCCATGAATCTAAGCATGAGTGTGACTGTGGTGGTGGTGACACTAGGTCATAAAAACACCATGCCAAGTCATCACAATATCACACACTTCCACCTGGTTCTCTTGAGATGCCCATGCTTGACTCAGCTGCCATACTGGGAGGAAGCTCAACTAGCCATGACAATAAACACCTCTCGTGGAGAAGAACTTAGACCTCCAGCTTACAACTCCTGCAGAGCTGCCAGCCAACAGCCAGCACCACCTTCACTTTGTGAGTGAGCCCCTTTCAACGTGGATCCTCTAGCCCTCAGTGGAGCCAACACAAGTGTCACTGCATGGAAGAATGTCAAGCCATCAGCAGCAAACTCAGCCCAAATACATGACTGTATTTTGTTTTTTGTCTGATTCTCTCACCATGATAAGAAGTTCCAGTAGAATAAATATTTTTTTCTGTGTTATCACAGTATCCTCCATCCCTAGAATAATGCTTGGCATATTTGTTGAATCAATTGCTATTGTCTTCAGCTTTGCATATGAGGTCTTTGAACTCACCTAAGACCCACCTCAACTTCTCCCCATCACTTCTGTCTTTTCAAACACATTGGACTGGATTCCCCAGAAGACCCCTGCAAATACCTTCACACATCTCTCCTCGCCCCTGGAAACTTTTCCTTCCACTTCTGGATTGAAAACCCGGGTTGCAGGCACAAGAGTAGCTTCCAACACTGTTGTGGCAAGTCGAATGCTCTGGGCAGCTTCTGGGATTGGCACATTCGTCCACGTCTGGTGAGTAGAAATCAAAACCCATGTCAAAGAAGGAGAAGCAGCAAAGATGGGACACTACAAACACGAGATTGTCTCCACCTGATGTGCCCTAATATCCAGACTTTCCCCTTCTCCCTGACCTCCCTTGATGTTAGTCATGGCTATGAGAATACATTCGGGCCAACTGTATGCACACAAAAGAGAGACAAACAGTTTCAAACAATAGTGATCATTGATCGCAGATCATTTTCGTCCTTTAATCCTCCCTGTGTCCACACTTTTGGATGAGGTTTGTGCTACACAATGCGACCTTGCTACGCTGCTTTTTCAGATGTGGGGTTTGGGTCCCCAGCCCTTGACTCTATGACTTGCTTTGAGCCAATCAATACAGAACAAGCAACATGGGGCTACTTCAAAACTTAGATATGGAGAAATCTGTGTCCTTCTACTCCTATGGAGAAATTGGTGTCCTTCTACTCCTACATTGGGCCCCTTGCCCATGCCATATGCACAGACTCCAGGCTAATAAAAAAAACGACAAGATGGAAGAGAGATGGATCATCCCAGGTGAGCTCCAGGTATGTGAGACAGCCCAGCCAAGATCAGCAAAACTGACACACAGCTGCCCAGAAACACATGGAGACCAGCCCAGTGGAAACCGAAAGAACTGACCAGCAGAGCCCAAGCTAAACTGCCAACACATGGAATCCAGAGAGCTAAATAAATGGTTGTTGTTTTAGTCACTAACTTTCAGGGTGATTTTGTTACTCAGCAATAGCTAACTGCGACAAATAGATTGCAAAAGTCATAGATGACTGTAAATATCTCCAACTCCAAGCAAAGAGGATATAATAAGGGCTTGGCAACTCCATGCATTGCTTGATGGAGTCACCCTCCCCTTAAATATATAATAGTGCTGCAGCAGACTCAGGAAGATGGAGGCCTTATCTCTTCATGAGAATATTCTGGCTGCAGTGTGGAGGATAAATTTGATGGAGTAACACTAGAAAAATGGAGAGAGTAGTGAGATGGTTACAGAACTAATGATGGTACATAAACCAAGGAGAGAGAAAAGTGGAGAGATTTAAGACATATTTAGCAGATAGATTGCCTAATGACATAATGACAGATTTAATATGAAAGGGAAAGGAGAATCAAGAATAATTCTCAGGTGGGACTTCCATGCTGACCCAGTTGTTAAGACTCAGCACTTCCAATGCAAAGGGCACAGGTTCAGTCCCTGGTGTGGAAACTGGGACCCTCCATGCCATGTGGAGCAACCAAAAAGTATTTAAAAAAAAAACAACTCTCAGGTCTTCATTTAAATATCTTTTAGGAAAAAGTTTTGATGTTTGGTTCTGAGCTTTCCCCAGGACTACTGATATTTAGGACCAGATTATTTTTGGTTATAGGGAGGCTGCTCCATGCATTGGAGGATGTTTAGCAGGATCTCTGTTCTCTACCCACCAGATGACAGTAACACCAACCACTCCATCACCACCACCAGTTTGGACAACAAAAAATATCTCCAGATGTTGTTAATATCTCCCCTCAGGAGTGGAAAGGTGTGAATCATGCTAATGATAAAGTTCCCTGTTACTCTCAAGTACTGCCTGATTCACTGCTTAACTCATAGTAGACACTCAAGGGTGAAGAGTGAAGTGAAAGTTGCTCAGTCATGCCTGACTCTTTGTGACCCCATAGACTGTCCATGGAATTCTCCAGGCCAGAATACTAGAGTGGGTAGCCTTTCCCTTCTCCAGGGTATCTTCCCAATCAAGGGATCAAACCCAGGTCTCCTGCATTGCAGGTGGATTCTTTACCAGCTGAGCCAGCAAGGAAGACCAGTAGACACTCAATGGGAGTTCACATCCACATTCTTCTATTTAATAGCTGTGTATCTCTGGACAAGTGACTTTACCTCTCTGAGCCTCAGTTGGATCATTCCTAAACTGAGGATCATAACCCTTACTTCATAGGATTATCAAACAAAGTTCTCCATTAATTGAGAAGGTAAAAAAGATCAGATTCTCTATACTTTCACAGATGAAGTTTTTAAAGGTGAATCCAACTTTGTAGCTGCAACAGTAGCTTCCCAAAGAGTTGGTGCACTCAGAATACTCTGGGCAGACCCCACGGGAGAGGCATTCATTAATGTCTGAAGAGCAGTGGAGGAGAGTGAGCAGACAAAACGTTAGTTGTCTAAAGTTAGAACACACATTCCTAACAGTAGGAGCTGTCCACCAAAGACCCATATCTGAGCCCTTTACCTCTACAGGTGAAACGACCTCGCTTTCCTGAGATCCAGTTATTTCCAGTGGGAGAAGAGAAACCAGTCACACAGCTGCACCTATATCTCCCAGGCAGATTTCTGCAGATTGAGTTAGGGCCACACGGTGTGGGCCTTTGAGAGCATTCATCTATATCTGGAGAGAAAAAGAGTCAGAGTTACAAATCTTCAAATACAGTTTGTATTTTCCAAAGATGGTTGAAACAATGCTTTCTATTTCATATACCCTTAATTTAATGCCCTTTTTTGGTACTCCTTCTATCAAGCAGTTGGATCTATATCTCTTCTACTTGAATCTGAGCATACTTGTGACTATGGTGGTGGTGACACTAAGTCATTAAAATTACCACGATAAGTCATCAAAATATCACACATTTCCACACCTTCCCTTGAGATGCTCATGCTTGACTCAATTGCCATACTGTGAGGAAGCTCAATAAGCCATGAAAAAACAGCTCTCATTGAGAAGAGCTAAGACCTCCAGCTCACAGCCCTGGCAGAGCAACCAGCCAACAGCCATCACCAGCTTGCCAGCCTTGTGGGTGAGCCTCTTTCAAAATGAATCCTCTAGCTCCCAGTTGAGCCACTTCAACTGACACTGTGTGGAACAAAGTCAAGCCATTGTCAGTGAACTCAGCCCAAGTAGAAGATTCATTCAGGAGCAAAATAAGTGATCATTGGTGTTTTAATGCACAAAGTTTGCTGCTACCCAGAAATAGATAACCAGAACTTTTTGCAAACACATTATACAAATTTACTCATTGAAGTGCCAATAGAATTGTGCAGTCATGGTACCATGGGGTGAAAAGAAAAAAAAAGGAAAGTGAAAGTCACTCAGCCATGTCCAGCTCTTTGTGACCCCTTGGAGCCTGCCAGAATCCTCTGTCCATGGAACTCTCCGGGCACTTCTGCTGGAGTGGGTAGCTGTTCTCTTCTCCAGGGGATCTTCCAGACCCAGGGATTGAACCCAGGTCTCCTGCATTGCAGGCAGATTCCTTACCATCTGAGGGGTGGTCCTCCCCTAATTTCCTTCACCCTTGCTCTGCCAGATCACCCTAAATAAATACTTTCTATGCATTTATCATGCAAATAGTAATGTTCATTCCAGCCTTAAGTAATGAAACATTAGAACCACCTAATTGTCTATCAACTGCAGGGTGCGTAAGTCTAGAGCTGACATAAGGAATAAGGTAGCACATTCCTTCATTTGACAAGGAACTATAAAATATTCACAATGTATTAGGTACCACAGGTCCAAGACAGAGTAGATAAGATTCTTATGTAGTATCCACCATTTTCTAGATGGGAAATGTTGCTTCCATCCTTTATCTAAAAACAAGAGCTCAACAAGGCTACTATGTTTACTGAATAACCCATACACTGTAGCCCAAAGATTTTTTTTAAAAAACGTTTGTGCAGATGGCCAATAGACACATGAAAAAATACTCAACATTGCTAACTATTTGAGACATGCAAACCAAAACTACAATGAGGTACAACCTCACACTGGTCAGAATGCCCATCATTAAAAATTCTACAAATAATAAATGCTGGAGAGAGTGTGGATAAAGGGGACACTTACACACTGTTGGTGGGAGAGTAAGTTGGTACAGCCACTATGGAGAACAGTATGGCAATTCCTCAAAAAACTAAGAACAGAATTGCTTATGATCCAGCAATTTCACTCCTGGGCATATACCAGGACAAAACTATAATTCAAAAAGACACATATACCCCAATATTCATAGCAGCAGTATTTATAATAGCCAAGACATGGAAGTAAACTAAATTTTCATTGACAAAGGAATGGATAAAGAAAGTGTGGTACGTATATACAATGGAATATTACTCAGCCATAAAAAAGAATAAATAATACCATTTGTAGCAACATGGATGAACCTAGAGATTATTATACCATGTGAAGTAAGTCAGACAGAAAAAGGCAAATACCATATGACATCACTTATATGTGGAATCTAAAATATGACACAAATGAATTTATTTACAAAACAGAAATAGACTCACAGATATACAGAACAGACTGGTGGTTGCCAAGGGTGGAGATGGGTAGATTGGGAGTTTGGGATTAGCAGATGCAAAGTATTATATATAGGATGGATAAACAAGGTCCTACTGAATAACACAGGGAATGATATTCAATATCTTATAGTAAACCATAGTGGAAAAGAATACATATCTATCTATATATATATATATATATATAATGCCTGAAACTTAATATTTTAAATCAACTATATTTCAATAATAACTAATTTTTTAAAGAAAAGGATGTTTGGAGCTCCCTGGGGACTATAATAATGAAAATAAATTATTAAATAGAAATCTTGTTCAGAGCTCAATAAACTTAGTTTTTTGAGGGCTACCATGAATCAAATCTGGACTGTCACTTGTTTGTATAAATAAAGTTTTATTAGAACACACCTCCACTCATTCATTTATGTATCATTGATGGCTGCTTTTGCACTACAACTGGAGTACTGAGTACTTAAGAGAGAGATCATACAAACTGCAGTCTCCAAAATATATACTATCTGGCCCCTTACAGAAATAGATTGCAGACCCTTGCAAATTATGTCAGAGGCATAGTGAGACCTTTACTGTCAAGAGGAGAGTTTGGGTCTAAATATAAAGAATATAGACCAAAAATTTAGCTTATTCTAGAAATTATTTTAGTTTCTATTATTTATATTAATAGTAGCTCTTGGGACTGTACATGTGCCTAGCACACTGCATACATTACTACATTTAATCTTCTCAAATATCCTTTAAGGTAGGTACTCTTATACAATCATTTTACAAATGGAAAGATTCAAGCTTAGAGAGATTAAATACATTTTCCCAACGTCTCACATCTGGAGTGTGACAAATAGGTAAGTGGTTGAGAGACTGCCATTAGACTCAAAAAGACCTGGATTTGAATTCCAGTTCAATTGTTCAATGATCCTAAACAAATCATTTTAGCTCCCCAAGCCTCAGTCTTCTCATCTGTACAATGGAGATCACCACAGTGCCTATACTATGTGAAAATGCACTTAAAGATCTTCACACAGGGCCTGGTATTCAATACATATTAAAAATTATTTGCATGAAGAGATGACAGGAAGAAAATCAGTGTTTATTTCTGTATATTGACATACAGCACAATTTTCTTTTCGTTTTTATGAGGATTTTTTGCCAGGTCTTAGTTGCAGCATGCAGGATATTTAGTTGCAGCATGTGGAATCTAGTTCCCTGACCAGGGATCGAACCCCAGTCCCCCTGCATTGGGAGCATGGCATCTTAGCTGGACCACCAGGAAGTTCCTCTTTTTTCATTCTAACACTTGTCTCTAAAATCATTAGAGTTTTTAGTGACCAGGAATTATTTTTATAATAGAAAGAAATTAAGAAAGAAAGAGAAAGAGATGGAGGAAGGAAGGAAGAAGGAGAGGCAGAGGAAGGAAGGAAGGAAGGAAGGAAGAAAACAATACTTTTACCTACCTACTTCTGCTGCCCAGCCAGCTTCTATCTGATTTTAATACCAAATGCTGGGGAGGAGGAGGTGGGGTTTGATGGGGCATGAACTCACCTTTGCATTCCACTCCTGGGCCCTTAAATGTCTTCAATCCATTGCTGGACAGGAAACCTCTTTTGCAAGCGCAGTAGTAACTTGTTGAAGTGTTGGTGCAGGTTGCATACGCCGGACACAAGGTGGTATCTACACACCCATTCACATCTAGGCAACGGAGAAGGACTTTGGGTTAGAGCCCTGAGTGGAGCTGCAAGGGAGAGGAGGAAGGTTGATCCCTGGCTTGCAAAAATCTCCTGGAGAGGGGAATGGCTACCCACTCCAGTATTCTTGCCTGGAGAATCCCGTGGACAGAGGTGCCTGGCGGGCTACAGTCCATGGGGTCACAAAGAGTCAGACACGACTGAGCGACTAACTCAAACACACACACAAAGAACAGTATGGAGACTTTTTAAATTAATGTATCTATTTTAATTGGAGGCTAATTACTTTACAATATTGTGGTGGTTTTTGCCATACATTGACATGAATCAGCTACAGGTGTACATGTGTCCCCCATCCCAAACCCCCCTGCCTCCTCCCTCCCCATCCCATCCCTCTGGGTTGTCCCAGTGCACTGACTTTGAGTGCCCCGTTTCATGCATCGAACTTGGAGTAGTCATTTATTTCACATACGATAATATACATGTTTCAATGCTATTCTTTCAAATCATCTCACCCTCATCTTCTCCCACAGAGTCCAAAAGTCTGTTCTTTATATCTATGTCTCTTTTGCTGTCTCACATATAAGGTCGTTGTTACCATCTTTCTAAATTCCATATATATATGTTAATATATTGTATTGGTGTTTTTCTTTCTGACTTACTTCACTCTGTACAATAGGTTCCAGTTTCATCCACCTCATTAGAACTGATTCAAATGCATTCTTTTTAATGGCTGAGTAATATTCTATTGTGTATATGTCCCACAACTTCCTTATCCATTCATCTGCCAATGGACATCTAGGTTGTTTCCATGTCCCAGCTATTGTCAACAGTGCTGTGATGAACATTGGGGTACACGAGTCTCTTTCAGTTCTGGTTTCCTCAGTGTGTATGCCCAGCAGTGGGATTGCTGGGTTGTATGGTAGTTACATTTCCAGTTTTTTAAAGAATCTCCACACTGTTCTCCATAGTGGCTGTACTAGTCTGCACCCTCTCCAGCATTTATTGCTTGTAGACTTTTGGATAGCAGCCATTCTGACCAGTGGGAGATGGTATCTCATTGTGATTTTGATTTGTGTTTCTCTGATAATGACTGATGTTGAGCATCCTTTCATGTGTTTGTTAGCCATCTGTATGTCTTCTTTGGAGAAATGTCTGTTTAGTTCTTTGGCCCACTTTTTGATTGGGTCATTTATTTTTCTGGTATTGAGCTGCATGAGCTGTTTGTACATTTTTGACATTAATTCTTTGTCAGTTGCTTCATTTGCTATTTTTTCCTCCGATTCTGAAGGCTGTCTTTTCACCTTGCTTATAGTTTCCTTCATTGTGCAAAAGCTTTTAAGTTTAATTAGGTCCCATTTGTTTATTTTTGCTTTTATTTCGATTACTCTGGGAGGTGGGTCATAGAGGATCCTGCTGTGATTTATGTCAGAGAGTGTTTTGCCTATCTTTTCCTCTAGGAGTTTTATAGTTTCTGGTCTTGCATTTAGATCTTTAATCCATTTTGGGTTTCTTTTTGTGTATGGTGTTAGAAAGTGTTCTAGTTTCATTCTTTTACAGGTGGTTGACCAGTTTTCCCAGCACCACTTGTGAAAGAAATTGTCTTTTCTCCATTGTATATTTTTGCCTCCCTTGTCAAAGATAAGGTATCCATAGATGCGTAGACTTATCGCTGGGCTTTCTATTTTGTTCCACTGATCTATATTTCTGTCTTTGTGCCAGTACCATACTATCTTGATGACTGTAGCTTTGTAGTAGAGCCTGAAGAAACTAGGAACAAAACGACCATATGACCCAGTAATCCCGCTACTGAGCATATACCCTGAGAAAACCGTAATTCAAA
This sequence comes from Redunca redunca, assembly GCA_006410935.1. NCBI lineage: Eukaryota > Metazoa > Chordata > Mammalia > Artiodactyla > Bovidae > Redunca > Redunca redunca. Next base: position 105,229 of record SJYQ01000781.1, on the reverse strand, counting down.
AAGACACATGTATCCCAATGTTCATTGCAGCACTGTTTACAATAACCAGGATATGGAAGCAACCTGGATGTCCCATTGACAGATGAATGGATAAAGAAGTTGTGGTACATTTATATGATGGAATACAACTCAGCTATAAAAAGGAACAAATTTGAGTCTGTTGTAGTAAAGTGGTTGAAACTAGAGCCTGTTTTACAGAGTGAAGTCGGAAAGAGAAAAACAATATCATATATTAAAGCTTGTGTATGGAATCTAGAAAAATGGTACTGATGAACTTATTTATGGGCAGGAATAGAGATGCAAACACAGAGAACAGACTTGTGGACCCAGCAGGGGAAGGGGAGGGTGGGACAAACTGAGACGGTAGCATTAACATAGGTATTATCATGTGTAAAATAGCCAGTGGGAAACTGCTGTCTAGCACAGGGAGCTCAGCTCAGTGCTCTGCGGTATCCTGGATGGGTGGGACGGGGGGCGGGGGGCAGGGCCCCAAGAGGGAGGGGACACATGTGTACTTACAGCTGATTCACTTCACTGTCCAGCAGAAACTACCATTGTAAAGTCATTAGATGCCAATTTAAATTTTAATTGATTTTAAAAACTATGAAAATTCTGGTTTCCTCGGTGTGTATGCCCAGGAGTGGGATTGCTGGGTCATAAGGCAATTCTATTTGCAGTTTTTTAAGGAATCTCCACACTGTTCTCCATAGTGGCTGTACTAGTTTGCA
>SJYQ01000781.1:39958-103335 GCA_006410935.1 Redunca redunca | reverse complement strand
ACACACACACACACACACACACACACAGTCCTTTAAAACCTCTAAAAGCTTTCCCCCACCCCTATCCTCACCCCACTACTCACACCAAAATAGAAGTGCCAAGAAGTCAGGTTTAAGTGCAAAGGGACCCGGAAGGAAGCCCAGATTGACTGCAGATTTTGTGATGCCAGAAGCCTATTGTGCTGTAAATTTAGTGTTCCTGACCAGGAAAGAGACTTCAAAGCTCCTGCTGCTATTGGAGTAGAGCTTTCACAACTCAGCTTACTCAGTTTTATTTTTCCTGAGGTAATACCTATTTTTTTTCCCCAGGGAAATTAGCTTTAAACCTTTTCTAACAAGTATTTTTTCTTACAGGAAAAAAAAGCAGTTAAATATTGAAGGCCTTGAGCTACCGTGTAAAAAAAATTCATGCCTAAAGAGTAGTCTACCTCAAGGCTCCAGGTTAACTTTGAAACAAAACAGGTATGAATTATTCATCTATTATGTTCTCATGTATCTTCCTGTTTAAGTGGAACAGTAAATGCTAGGATTTGCTGTAGGTTGGGGTGTAGGTTGTGTTTTTTTTACTGACTGACATCACCCTTCATTCTTGAAACAAGATACAAAGAAATCCTTAAAGCCACCATGGAATATTCATACATGTGCACCAATTTATCCCCAGATGTTTCTTAGGAAATTTGCAGCCTTGATAATCTTTTGTGTCTCAAAAATGCCCTGTGGGCTGCTGTAACTTTTTTTGTCCTTTATTAAAATCTTCAGGTGAATAAAATAGCTGAGAGGCAGTAATGTAGCTGAAATTTTGCTGAGGTCCATATCTGTTTTGGTGCCCTGACATATGGTGTGTGTGTTTTTTTTTTTTTTTGCTTCTCTGTCTCCCCTTCTGTCTTTGCTCTTACCCCTGGGAAGCCACTATTCTCTGGTTTTTCAGTGTCAAAACCCGCACTTTTGGGGGGCTTCCTTGATGATCCAGTGGTTAAGAATCTGCCTACCAGTGCAAGGGTGCTTAGTCACTCAGTCATATCCAACTCTTTGCAACCCCATGGACCGTAGACTGCCAGGCTCCTCAGTACATGGGATTCTCCAAGCAAGAATGCTGGAGTGGATTTCCATTCCCTTCTCCGGGGCCAATACAAGGGACATGAATTCAGTTCCTGGTCTGGGAAGATCCTGTGTGTCTCAGAGCAACTTGGCCCGTGTGCCACAACTACTAAGCCCATGTCTAGAGCCTGCAGGCTGCAACTCCTGAGAACACACATCAGTGACTGAAACCCACACAACCTAGAGCCCATGCTCAGCAACAAGACAAGCCACCGCAATGAGAAGCCCAAGCACAAGGAAGAGTAGCCCATAAATAAAATAAATGTCTTAAAAAAAAAAAGGAACTGCACTTTTCAAAAAAGTCCTGTTTAGGAAAAAAAGAGAGAGAGAGAGAGAGAGAGAAAAAAAAAAAAAAAACAAAAAAACACTGTCCAGAAACCAGTGGGAAAATGATGGTCCTCAAGAAATGAATCAGTGGAACTCTGTTTCCTTGGGTGATTACAAAAAGGGACTGTGTGGGACTTATAAAAGTGTCATTGTTGCTTCTAAACTTACCAAATCTGTTAAATAATTCCAAAATAAACATATTATACTTGGAAAAATAAAAAATAAAAAAATAAAAACTATGAAAATTATGGCTTTTCATTACTAAGGTCTTGAGAGCCAGACTCTTTGTCACCTACAACATGCCTTGTCTATTTCCCTTCCCTGCACAATGCCTCGGGTTCTCTCTTTCTACTCATTTCCAGCTTCCTCTTTCATCTGCAGAGGCAAAACTTCTCTTTGCAGATTTCCGGTGTATTACCACTTGTGATCTCTCAACAATGAGTTTCCTATTACTTTCCTCTAGCTCTACCTCTCATAACTCAAATCCATCCCAAACCAGAGTAGCAACACAGTCAGTCATGTGTGACCAGGCACCTGTCAGCCTTCTTGGCTCATCTTCGACCTGGTCCCGCTAGCCACGTTCACCTTTGCTCAGTTCTCCAAATTTTCTCTGGTCAGCAGATCTTGCCAGAATCATGTGAGCCAATTCCTTACAATAAATCTTTACACATACTTATATGTGGGCTTCCCAGGTGGCTCAGATGGTAAAGAATCTACCTGCCAATGCAGGAGACCTGGGTTCGATCCCTGGTTGGGAAGATCCCAGAGAGGAGCGCATGGCAACCTACTCCAGTATTCTTGCCTGGAGAATCCCATGGACAGAGAAGCCTGGTGGGCTACAGTCCATGGGGTCTCAAAGAGTCAGATACAACTGAGCAGCTTTCACCTTCACTTTTATTATCTCTGCTCCTTGCTCTTAATAAACATACTCCCTTCTGAAATGCTCTGTGTCTGGAAATTCTTTTCCAACATGCACTTGGACTGCCATGACAGTGGCCATGGTCGTGAGCCCTAGAACCAAGATTCAGACCCAGGAAAGGTGATTCTACAGCCCATCTCGTGACAACTCCACATGGAGTTGAGTCCTCACTTTGGTGGTGCTAGTGGTAAAGAACCCATCTGCCAATTCAGGAGAGGTAAGAGATGCAGGTTGAATCCCCGGCTGGGGAAGATCTCATGGAGGAGAGCATGGCAACCCACTCCAGTATTCTTGCCTGAGAATCCCATGGACAGAAGAGCCTGGTAGACACGAAGAGTCGGACATGACTAAAGCGACTTAGCACACACGCATTACACTATACATATCAACCAGGTAACAAAACCAAGAGATGGAGGCACTTGCCCAAGGTCTAATTGCCTTCAAGGTGGGGGAGTCTCTTACCAAAATTCGACGACGACCGCCGTGGCCGTTCATCTGCAAGAAAAGAGAAGTCAGTAGATTTTTTGAGAGCTGGCCATGCCCCATTGTCACAAACCAGGCTCCTTGTTTCCCTGGGCACCAGTGATCAAGGTGGTGCGTTGTGAAAGTGGGAGTGGAGAGGTAAAGAGGAAAACCCAGGCTCTTTCTGAGGATTTACCTTCATCGGGTAGGTGGAAGGAACTCCTCATGAACTCTTCACCCCTTGCCAGGTAACAAAGGGTGGATACCAATGTTCATGGCAGCACTATTTATAATAGCCAAGACATGGAAGTAACCCCTGTCCATCCACAGATGAATGGATAAAGATGTGGTACATATGCACCATGGAATATGCATAAACAAGAATGAAGTGATGCCATCTACAGCAACGGAGATTATCAAACTAAGTGAAGTAAATCAGAGAAAGACAAATATTGTATGACATGGCTTATATGTGGAATCTTTAAATATATGATGCAGACAAACTTGTTTACAAAACAGAAATCGACTCACAGACATAAAAAACAAATTTATGGTTGCCAAAGTGGAAAGGGGGTCAGGGAGGGATAAACGAGGACTTTGGGATTAGCTAATGCACACCGTTGTATATAAAATAAACAGCAAAGACCTATTATACAGCACAGGGAGCTATATTCAATGGCTTGTAATAACATATAATGGAAAAGAATATGAAAAGGTATACACACACACACACACACACACACATATATATATATCCCACTTTGCTGGGCACCTGAAACTAACACAACATTGTAAATTAACTATACAATTTTAAAAAAGTTTTAAAAAAAAGGGTACATGTGTGCTAAGTCACTTCAGTCATGTCCAACTCTGTGTGACCCTATGGGCTGTAGCCCTCCAGGCTCATCTGTCCATGATATTCTCCCAGTAAGAATACTGGAGTGAGTTGACATGCCCTCCTCCAAGGCATCTTTCCCACCCAGAGATCCAACCTGTGTCTCTTGTGTCTCCTCACCTTTCTGGATTGGCAGGCAGGTTCTTTACCACAAGTACTACCTGGGAAGCCCTTAAAAAGGGGGGTGGGGGAATTCCCTGGTGGTCCAGTGGTTAAAACTCTGCTTCCATCACAGGAGCCACAGGTTTAACCCCTGGTGGGGGAACTAAGATCAGACATGCTGTGCAGTGCATTAAAATAAAAAAGTCTTAAAAAATGGGTAGGGGGGATAACAGCCATTCTTGATACTGCCCCCTGTCACTTTACCTAATTGGCGTCCCATCTCACACTGTCTCGCTGGCCTAGAAGCACTGCTTGACACACGTGGGAGTGTAACAGCCTCTGGTGTAATTCATACTCCAGAGCTCCTGGCAGGATCAGGCTGTGACTGAAACTTTCCTGAAACACCTTCTGAATGACTTGTTCCTGCCCCTGCCCAATCCCTGTTCCCCTCCCTCCCCTACAAGTGTCTCCTGGGATTCCTCCCTTAGTAAGTTACTCACAAGCATCCTCATCTCTGACTCTGCTTCTTTGGAAACTAACCAAAAGCAGGTGCTGGTCCTGAAAGGGACAACAGAGGATGAGATGGTCCGATGGCACCACCAACTCATTGGACATGAGTTTCAGCAAGCTCCCGGAGATGGTGACGGACAGGGAAGCCTGGCGTGCTGCAGTCCACGGGGGTCACAAAGAGTCGGACACGACTGAGCAACTCAACTGAACTTTGTTTCCTTTTTCATTGTAGTTGATTTACAATGTTGTATTAGCTTCTGGGATACAGCAAAATGATTCACATATATACATATATGTATGTATATATATTCTTTTTCATTATGTATTATTTCAAGATACTGAATATAGTTCCCTGTGCTATACAATAGGAGCTTGTTGCTTATTTATTTTATATATAGCGCTGTGTATCTGTTGTTTCATTTGCTTTCATCTTTTTCTAAGAAGATAATAATTACTTATTGTAAAAAACTCAACCAATGCAGAAGTATATAAAATTAAAAGTGAAGATCTCCCTGTGCTCCATTCTTACACCAAGAGATCACCACTGTCAAAAAGAGTGAATACTTCTAGGTTAGGTCCTGTTCACAAACTCAGTCATGTAAATATGTTAATATAAATAAATGTATAAATTCACACAATTTTCTTAATGTGAATGGTATCATGCAATATATGGTCCAATACAGTAGATGGTTGTTTATACTGAAATCTATTAAATTAAGTAAATTGAAGCATTAATTCTTCAGTTACACTAGCCACACTCCAAGTTCTCAGGAGCTCCGCTGACTAGTGACTACTGTAGATCTAGAACATGTTCATTGAAAGTTCTTTTCAACCATTCTGTTCTGCTTAAAACTTTGTTTCCATGTTACAGTAAGTCTTGCAAACCAAGAGCAGCAAAATTTCCCAAGTGTTGAAGTTGGGCAATATGTACATGAGAGTTTGTTATACTATTTTTCCTACCTTTGAATGTTTATTTCTATAATTTAAAGAAATTAAGAAAATAATGTTTTGGGCAACTTGCCAAGTCAGTTCGCATGACTGAACTCATGCTTTCCAACAGCTGCAGAGTATTGCATTAAAATGGGCTCTAACTGTGCCAGAGATAGCTCAGTAGCCCAAGATCAAACAAAAACTCCACGCTTTCCTTTCTGTGGTATAAAATTGACAGTAGAAGGCAACTACCCAGCCATGGACTATATTTCCCAGCTCACCTTGCATCCAGGCATGGTCATGTGACCCTGAGTGGAAGTGACAAGTGTCACTGCTACGCCTGAGTTTTAATAATGTGCCTTCTCCACTATCTGCAGAGACTCTAAGGCACTAGTGTGGCTGAGTCACAAACAGAAAGCATCTGGGTTCCTGAATCACTTCATGTAAGAAAACCACCCACTAGCAAGAGATATCCTCCCTGGGCTCTTGAACAAACAAGAATTAAATTTCTTTTTCTTAAGCCACTGACTGGGGTGGATTTGTTGCAGTAGCTTGGGGTACTGTAACAAATGCAACAAGTTTTCCAGCCAGTTCCCAGGGGTAAATATACATTCGTTTACTCCAGTGTTGTTACCATGCTTTACCAATGGACAAAACACCTCATTAAGAGTCCATACTTCACAGCTGCAAGGTCCCACAGGCTTCCCCTGTGACAACACCCACACATCATCTTGGTAGGAACAAGAGTAGGTTGAGAAAATTTGAAAGATTAACTCTTCCTATGATATAGACTGAATTTCCCAAACAATGCTGAACCAGAAAACTGAGACACTGACAACATTAAGAACTGACAATGTTTCTCTTCCTGAATCCAGCAGGAGCTTGTGTGGAAGATGAGAATACTTAACAAAACATCCAGAAATGCATTTCTTTTCACATTGAGTTGTAGTTTGCTTAAACTCCATACCCATTCCCATGGCACCACCATTTATGAAGCCAGATAATTGACAAAGTTACTTCTTTGGGTTTAAGCTTCACAACATTTCTGTGGGATAGGAACCTTTGTTACCTGTATTTTGCAGCTGAGGAAACTGAAGATCAGAGAGGGTGTGTGACTTGCCTGAGGTCACACAGCAATTTTAAGGTACAAGGGAAAGAGCTCAGGAACCGGGAGACGGGATGTTATCCCTTTCTTGGCGACTAACTAGCTCATGGCAAGTGTCCAGTGGTGGTGCAGCCTCCTGGGACAGAAGCATCTCCTCCCCACTACATTGGGCATATGGAGTCTCTTTGTAACTTACGCCTTGTCATCGATCCCAGTGAGGGTGATGTGAGCATTCCCCCGGTGTATATACCACAACACCCTGTGAAGAAAGAAAAACACCATAATGCATCAAGAAGTTCTTTGGACTCAACCTGAAAAATTACTCCTGGAGTGGTCTCATAGAAGCAGGGCTTTTTAAAATATTTATTAATTTATTCGGCTGTGCCAGGTCTTAGCTGCACTACACGGGATCTTTGATCTTCACTGTGGCTTGCAAACGCTTTAGTTGTGCCACGCAGGATCTAGTTCGCTGATCAGGAATCCAGCCTAGGTCCCCTGCATTGGTAGCTCAAAGTCTTAGCCACTGTACCCCCAGGAAGTCCCTAGAAACAGATCTGATGAGCCTAAATGAAAGGCCCAGCTGAGTGACAAGCATGAGTTATTATCTAGTCTTCACAGCAACCATTCCTGCTTTTCGGCACTTTATCTTTGTTTTTCACTTTGTTTGTATTACCTTCATTTCCTTTCAATTAAGGAGAGTTCCAGCTGATTTTCAAAAACATACATTTTTTTTTTCTGGGCTTTGAAATGGAGCAAGACCCCACAGTCCCTGTGCCTCCCCCCAACCTCCGTGTCCTCTGCCTGCCTTTTATCTGTGGAAAATTTGAGTTAAAGAATAAGTTTAATCCGAGAAATGAGAACAGGCAGAAACAAAGGAGAGCAAATAATGATTAATGCAGTCGTTAAGCTTAGTCAGGGACTTTCAGTTCCTTCTCAAGGGCTACAGACAATTTTCTGAGCCACAGCCTGTGAGCTGTCTTATTCTGAAAGCCCCACCAGGTGGAGAAGTGAACGACACGAGGGCCAGACAGTACCCACGGCATAAGCTGCCATAGCTCTGAGAACTGGCCTCGAAGAAATGGAAACAAACCGATCCTGGAACTGAAGATTGGCTGTACCTAAAACAACCAAGATGACACTGGTTAGACCACTGATGACCAATTTGAAGATGACTGTCAAAGACGACCACGCTGTTTCTGCATGTAGCCTCCTCCTTCTGTCCATGAAAACTCTTGTCTCACTGGCTGCCAGTGTAGAGGAGCTGGCCTTTGGGCAGATGTCCGCCCTCCCTCCTCAACTGCCAATATTGAAATAAAGCAAACTTTCCACCAACCTGGCCTTTTTACTGGCTTTTGAGCAGTGAGCAGCTGGGCTCACTGCCTTTCAGTAACAGGCTGTAAAAGTCAAGTTTATGAGCCAACGAAATCAGAGTTATATGGCAAAATAGAAAATGTAGATCAACACAATGAAAGTCCACCATCTAAGTTCTCAGGTTCCAACCTGTATCTGCCTCAGGGAGATTTATCCTTACACTTCCAGTTTATTTCATGCCGGAGAAGGAATCTCTACAACTTGTTCACAAAAAATTTCAATGCTTTAAAACTATAATCATACGTTTCAGTGGTTGTAATTACTTAATACAATTACTAACTTATGGCTTGGGTTTCTCTCTGTTCAAGTTTTTTTTTTTTTTTCTAAAACACACATTTAAACAAGCATTCTCAAAGAAAATAACCTCTCCCTTAAAAAGGCAAACCTTGGCTCTTGTGAAGAGATGAAAAGAATCTTGCTCTTTTATGTAGAGAACACATACACTTATGCATATAATATATAAGTAAGTATATAGTATATCCATAGAGCTGCCTTGTGTTAAGTGTTAGTTGCTCAGTCATGTCTGACTCTTTGTGATCCCATGGACTATAGCCCACTAGGCTCCTCTGTCCGTGGGATTCTCCAGGGAAGAATACTGGAGTGAGTAGCCATTCCCTTCTCCAGGGGATCTTCCCTACCCAGGGATCAAACCCAGGTCTCCTGCATTGCAGGCAGACTCTTCACAATTTGAGCCACCGGGGAAACTCGTAGTATATCCATAGTATTAAACTGGATGGGAGGGTAAGACGACTCTTAATTTTATTTTGGCCATGCCACTCGGCACAGGGAAATCATAGTTCCCCAGCGAGGGATGACACCACGGCCCTCTGCAGTGGAAGCACAGAGTCTTAACCACTGGACCACCAGGGGAGTCCACATTCTTTTTTTCAATGTCTAAAAGGCAGCTCAGCTACTCCAGCATTAAGCTCTCCTCTGTCACCATCACGACCACCACCGTAACCGCATCGTCGTCACCGCTGCCACCACCATAGCTCTGCCATCATCCTCATCTGCAGCATCGCCATTGTCACCACCGCCATCACCACCATCGCCACCACTCTGCATATTAAGGGCAGAATCGGAGTGCTAATGGCCAGCACTAAGGCTGACACTTCAAAGAAGCAAGTCTGCATTTTAGCACTTGAGGTCCACCAGTGACCTGCTCCTTCTAATGCAGCCTGCCAGTCAGCAAGTCCCAAGGAACCTAACTCCTACCTTTCTTTTTTCTTTTTTGAAAGTCACTCAGTCGTGTCTGACTCTTTGTGACGCCATGGACTATACAGTCCGTGGAATTCTCCAGGCCAGAATACTGGAGTGGGTAGCCTTTCCCTTGTCCAGGGGATCTTCCCAACCCAGGAATTGAACCCGGGTCTCCTGCACTGCAGGCGGATTCTTTACCAGTTGAGCCACAAGGGAAGCCCAAGAATACTGGAGTGGGTAGCCTGTCCCTTCTCCAGCGGGTCTTCCCTCCCCAGGGATTGAACCCGGGTCTTCTGCATTGCAGGTGGATTCTTTACCAGTTGAGCCACAAGGGAAGCCCAAGAATACTGGAGTGGGTAGCCTGTCCCTTCTCCAGCGGGTCTTCCCTCCCCAGGAATTGAACCCGGGTCTTCTGCGCTGCAGGCGGATTCTTTACCAGCTGAGCCACAAGGGAAGCCCAAGAATAGTGGAGTGGGTAGCCTGTCCCTTCTCCAGCGGGTCTTCCCTCCCCAGGAATTGAACCCGGGTCTTCTGCATTGCAGGTGGATTCTTTACCAACTGAGCTATCAGGAAGCCTTATCTCTAACTGAAATTCTCTTGCTCTTTAATTATTTTAGAGGCAACAAAGCATCATGTTTAAGCATATCAGCTCTAGTGTCAAAATGCTTGGGTTTAAAAATTTGTTGTAAGAGGACTTCCCTGGTCATCCAGCGATTAGGACTCTGAGCTTCCAATGTAGGGGACTCAGATTCAATCAGGGAAGTAGATTCCATGTGCCAAAACCAAAAAAGATTCTACATGCCACAACTGAGACATGGCGCAGACTAATAAATAAATACATATTTCTGTAAAAAAAGAAAAAAGAAAAATCAAACCCAGAAAAAGCTGACATCTGAAGAAAAATAACAAGATTGACTCCATCTCACTGTTCTTCAGAAACAGCTTCCCTGACTTCCCCCATCACATAATCCCAAGTCAAACTCTATGGCAATCTCTTCCCTAGCAGTTGTCACTCCCTGAAATGCTTTTGTTTATTTGTTATTTGGAGCAGCACAGTTTAGAAAAAAATTGCAGGCTCCGCAACCAGGTTGTTAGTGTTAGTTGCTGGGTTGTGTCTAACCGTTCACAACCCCATAGACTGTAGCCAACCAGGCTCTTCTGGCCAAGGAATTCTCCAGGCAAGAATACTGGAGGGGGTAGCCATTCCCTTCTCCAGGGGATCGTCCCAGCCCAGGGATTGAACTCGAATCTCTCACATTGCAGGCAGATTCTTTACCATCTGAGTCAGTAAGGCTCAGGGAAAGGCTACCCACTCCAGTATTCTGGTCTGGAGAATTCCATGGACTGTATAGTCCATGGTGTCACAAAGAGTCAGACACGACTGAGTGACTTTCAAAACTGCCTAGTTTTAAATCCTGGCTGTAACCCCTTACAAGCTAAGTGGGCTTGAGCAAGTTATTTCATCTCCTTTGCCTCATTTTTCTCCTTTGTAAAATGGGATTTTTCATGACCTGATATCAGAGGAATTTAGTGAAGGTTGAATGCAGTCTGTTTGAGGAACTTAGAAGGTTGCTATTACCGTCAGAGGTTTCCTTTCTTCCTGCCTCCTCCCGCCGGTATGTCCGCTTCTCAAGGGAAGGAACCTTGTCTGTTCATTCACGGGTCTATCCCTGGTGCCTAAAACAGTACCTGGCACATAGTAGGTGCTCAGGAAATACATGCCAAATGAAGGACTGTAACAAAACTCTTCCTTGATGGATGAATACCTTGGACCAATTTTTTGGTCAAAGTTTCCCCAATGAAGTTGTACAGCATCCAGCCTAGAACCATGATGTCCTGGCTGGACAGTCGAGGTCCCCCCTCTTCCTCACAGTCTGTTTCCCCCAGGCCTCCTATTCCACTTCACACTCACCCCAAAAGAGGAGAAAACTGAAGCTCCACATCGTGCAGGTCCTGCCATTCAAAGAGGAGTACTTTCCCTCTGTTTCTAGGCTTTTCAACAACTGAGGGCGTGGAGAGAAGGGGAGGGCAGAGCGAGAATTGCTCAAGGCAGCCAGAGCATCACGCCTTTTTCTGCTGAGTTGCCTCCACTCAGAAAGGACACTCTGACAAGCCTCGAAGTCTCTCCTTTCTCCACAGTGAAGATAAGATCATCTGGTTAGTGTGTCATTGTGTGTGTCTGTCTCCCCCTCCCTCTCTTTTCTTCCCACTCACTTTCTCCTTACCCCTACCAAGATCTACCTCCCATCTCTCACCTTATCTTATTGCACGCGTGCTAAGTTGCTTCAGTCATGTCCAACTCTTTGTGACCCCAGGGACTACAGGCTCCTCTCACTGTGGGATTCTCCAGGCAAGAATACCAGAGTGGGTTGCTGTGCCCTCGACCAGGGGATCTTCCTGACCCAGGGATTGAACCCGCATCTCTCGTGTCTCCTGCATTGGCAGGCAGGTTCTTTAGCCACTGAGGAAAGCCTGTTTATCTTATTGTACCCAATAATAAATAAGCTACCACTACCTAACCTCGAGGAAGCAAGCCCCAAACTCATGGGTCCCCTCTCAACCTGCCCCATACAAACATCATAGCCACCGATCATCAGACACTGTGTGAAACATGTTTCCAATAAAATTTAATTTCATCATTCAATGTCATATAGTAGGGATTCTTACCCCTACTTATTTCACCAAAAAAAAAAAAAAGTACAATTAGAATGGAGACCAAGGGCTTCCACCTGCCAATGCAGGAAACATGGGTTCCATCTCTAGTCCGGGAAGATCCCATGTGCCGAGAAGCAGCTAAGTCCGTCCACCATAACTACTGAGCCGGTGCCCTAGCGTCCAGAAGCTGCAACTACTGTAGTCCAAGTGCCTTACAGCCCTTGCTCCGCAACAAGAGAAGCCAGCACAATGAGAAGTCTGGGCACCACAACTAGAGATTAGCCCCTGCCTTCCACAACTAGGGAAAAGCCTGTTCAGCAGCAAAGATGCAGCACAGCCCCAAATAAATAAATAAAATTACTTTCAAAAAATGGAAACCAAGGCTTGGAGAGGAGACATGACTTGTCCAAGATTACCTGGACCCAAGATTTGAATCCAGGATCCTCTGACTCCAAGGTCTAGAGTTTTCACCATTTTACTTGTTTTCATTTCCCTACAATATCTGGTCACTGGACAGTGATACTCATATCCCATTCCTAGTACCATCCCCAACCCAGTGCGCGCGCGCACACACACACACACACACACACACACACACGCTATCTCATAAATATGGTGATCTAGGAATATCTTAGTTAGGGTCCCCCAGATTTAGACACTGAGACAAGGATTCTAGTGAAAGCATTGGGTTGGCCAAAAAGTTCTTTTGGGGTTTTCCATGTATTATAGTTCATCAGAGAGGTGACCCCAGAAAACTCCAGCTGGGGATGGGGGAAGTGAGAGAGGGAAGGGAAAGAACATACAGTGGATGTTCTCAAGCAAGTTATCTAGTAGAAACTAAAACTTAAGGTGGCTGGAGACGTCTGGAAGGCAGCTTAGAGCACACTCCAGAGTTATCCCAACCGAGGGGTGAAGGAGTTGGGGTATTTCTCCACCAGCTACTGCAAGTCACTGATTAAGGCTGTGTCAACCCCAGACTTGGGCTTCCCAGGTGGCTGAGCAATTAAGAATCCACCTGCCAATGCATGAGACGCAGGAGACTCCGGTTCAATCCCTGGATCGGGAAGATCCCCAGGAGGAGGAAATGGCAACTCCACTCCAGTATTCTTGCCTGAGGAATCCCATGGAGCGAGGAGCCTGGTAGGCTATAGTCCATGGGGTCACAAAGAGTCAGACACAAACAAGCAGATGAGCGCACACACGCACACACACAGAACCCAAGACCTGGCCTCCAAGCAGATAGAATGGGCTCCAGTTCATAACATACCAACCCTGCTGGTAACAAAATGCAGTGACCGGCAGCTGTTAGTCTAGCATGCCTTGAAGATTGTCACAGGTGTGGGCAGGCTCCCAAAATATCTGCTCTAAGCTAAAACTTAGGTGCAAAGACTACCCTTGTGTTTTTGGAATGAAAGTTCCACTTTTATTTTTTTAATATAAATTTATTTATTTTAATTGGAGGCCAATTACTTTACAATATTGTATTGGTTTTGCCATACATCAACGTGAATCTGCCACAGGTGTACACGTGTTCCCCATCCTGAACCCCCCTCCCACCTGCCTCCCTGTACAAGCCCTCTGGGTCATCCCAGTACACCAGCCCCGAGCATCCTGTATCATGCATCGACCCTGATCTGGTGATTCGTTTCACATATGATAATATACATGTTTCAGTGCCATTCTCCCAAATCATCCCACCCTCACCCTCTCCCACAGAGTCCAAAAGACTGTTCTATGCATCTGTGTCTCTTTTGCTGTCTCGCATACAGGGTTATCATTACCATCTTTCTAAATTCCATATATATGCATTAGTATACTGTATTGGTGTTCTTCTTTATGGTTTACTTCACTCTGTATAATAGGCTCTAGTTTCATCCACCTCATTAGAACTGATTCAAATGTATTATTTTTAATGGCTGAGTAATACTCCATTGTGTATATGTCAAAAATATACAAGCAACTCCTGCAGCTCAATTCCAGAAAAATAAACGACCCAATCAAAAAATGGGCCAAAGAACTAAACAGACATTTCTCCAAAGAAGACATACAGATGGCTAACAAACACATGAAAAGATGCTCAACGTCACTCATTATCAGAGAAATGCAAATTAAAACCACAATGAGGTACCATTTCAAACCAGTCAGAATGGCTGCTATCCAAAAGTCTACAAGCAATAAATGCTGGAGAGAGTGTGGAGAAAAGGGAACCCTCTTACACTGTTGGTGGGAATACAAACTAGTACAGCCACNCCCCATCCTGAACCCCCCTCCCACCTGCCTCCCTGTACAAGCCCTCTGGGTCATCCCAGTACACCAGCCCCGAGCATCCTGTATCATGCATCGACCCTGATCTGGTGATTCGTTTCACATATGATAATATACATGTTTCAGTGCCATTCTCCCAAATCATCCCACCCTCACCCTCTCCCACAGAGTCCAAAAGACTGTTCTATGCATCTGTGTCTCTTTTGCTGTCTCGCATACAGGGTTATCATTACCATCTTTCTAAATTCCATATATATGCATTAGTATACTGTATTGGTGTTCTTCTTTATGGTTTACTTCACTCTGTATAATAGGCTCTAGTTTCATCCACCTCATTAGAACTGATTCAAATGTATTATTTTTAATGGCTGAGTAATACTCCATTGTGTATATGTCAAAAATATACAAGCAACTCCTGCAGCTCAATTCCAGAAAAATAAACGACCCAATCAAAAAATGGGCCAAAGAACTAAACAGACATTTCTCCAAAGAAGACATACAGATGGCTAACAAACACATGAAAAGATGCTCAACGTCACTCATTATCAGAGAAATGCAAATTAAAACCACAATGAGGTACCATTTCAAACCAGTCAGAATGGCTGCTATCCAAAAGTCTACAAGCAATAAATGCTGGAGAGAGTGTGGAGAAAAGGGAACCCTCTTACACTGTTGGTGGGAATACAAACTAGTACAGCCACTATGGAGAACAGTGTAGAGAGTCCTTAAAAACTGGAAATAGACCTGCCTTATGGCTGGATCATCGAAAATGCAAGAGAGTTCCAGAAAAATATTTATTTCTGCATTATTGACTATGCCAAAGCCTTTGACTGCGTGGATCACAATAAACTGTGGAAAATTCTGAAAGAGATGGGAATACCAGACCACCTGACCTGCCTCTTGAGAAACCTATATGCAGGTCAGGAAGCAACAGTTAGAACTGGACATGGAACAACAGACTGGTTCCAAATAGGAAAAGGAGTACGTCAAGGCTGTATATTGTCACTCTGCTTATTTGACTTTTATGCAGAGTACATCATGAGAAACGCTGGGCTGGAAGAAGCACAAGCTGGAATCAAGACTGCTTGGAGAAAGATCAATAACCTCAGATACGCAGATGACACCACCTTATGGCAAAAAGTGAAGAGGAACTAAAAAGCTTCTGATGAAAGTGAAAGGGGAGAGTCGGCCTGAAGCTCAACATTCAGAAAACGAAGATCATGGCATCTGGTCCCATCACTTCATGGGAAATAGATGGGGAAACAGTGGAAACAGTGTCAGACTTTATTTTTTTGGGCTCCAGAATCACTGCAGATGGTGACTGCAGCCATGAAATTAAAAGATGCTTACTCCTTGGAAGAAAAGTTATGACCAACCTAGATAGCATATTCAAAAGCAGAGACATTACTTTGCCAACAAAGGTCCGTCTAGTCAAGGCTATGGTTTTTCCAGTGGTGATGTATGGATGTGAGAGTTGGGCTGTGAAGAAAGCTGAGCGCCAAAGAATTGATGCTTTTGAACTGTGGTGTTGGAGAAGACTCTTGAGAGTCCCTTGGACTGCAAGGAGATCTAACCAGTCCATCCTAAAGGAGATCAGTCCTGGGTGTTCATTGGAAGGACTGATACTGAAGCTGAAACTCCAATACTTTGGCCACTTCATGCAAAGAGTTGGAAAAGACCCTGATGCTGGGAGGGACAGGGGGCAGGAGGAGAAGGGGACGACCGAGGATGAGATGGCTGGATGGCATCACTGACTCGATGGACGTGAGTTTGAGTGAACTCCGGGAGTTGGTGATGGACAGGGAGGACTGGTGTGCTGTGATTCATGGGGTGGCAAAGAGTCAGACATGACTGAGCAACTGAACTGAACTGAACTGAACTGATGACCGAGCAATCCCACTGCTGGGCATACACACAGAGGAAACCAGAATTGAAAGAGACATATATACCCCAATGTTCATCGCAGCACTGTTTATAATAGCCACTTTTATTTTTTAAACAGTTTTAATCCCATGGATGGAGGAGCCTGGTAGGCTGCAGTCCATGGGGTTGCTAGGGGATGGACACGACTGAGCGACTTCCCTTTCACTTTTCACTTTCCTGCATTGGAGAAGGAAATGGCAACCCACTCCAGTGTTCTTGCCTGGAGAATCCCAGGGACGGGGGAGACTGGTGAGCTGCCGTCTATGGGGTCCACAGAGTTGGACACGACTGAAGCAAGTTAGCAGCTGCAGCAGTCCTAGATTTATTTGTAGAACCAATGGTTTCTAAAAAATGTTACTTTGTTGCTTTTTTTTTTTTCATTTTTTGGCAACATCATGAGACATATGGGATTTTAGCTCACCCACCAGGAATCAGACCTCTGCACCCTGCATTGAAAATGTGGTCTTTTTTTTTTGTCCTACTATTTTGTTTATTTTTTTCTTTCATTCATTTTTTAAAAACTTTTTATTTTGTATTGGAGTGGTGGTTCAGATAGTAAATAATCTGCCTGCAATGCAGGATACCTGGGTTCGATCCCTGATTTGGAAAGAGCCCATGGAGGAGGGCATGGCAACCCATTCCACTATTCTTGCATGGAGAATCCCCATGGACAGAGGAGCCTGGCGGGCTATAGTCCATGAGGTCACAAAGAGTCAGACATGACTGAGCGATTAAGCACATAGCCAAACTATGTTGTAATAGTTTCAGGCAAACGGCAAAAGTACTCAGCCATACATAAAATGTACCCATTCTCTCCCAAGCTCCCCTCCCATCCAGGCTGCCACAGAACATTGAGCAGAGCTGCCTGTGCTCAGTAGGTCCTTATCGGTTATCCATTTTAAATACAACAGTGTGTGGAAATGCAGTCTTTACCGCTGTCCCACCTGGGAAGTCCCCCTGCTTGTTTTTATATTCTCGTTTTTGCTCTGTGCAAGGCAAAATATCCACCTTGGAGTTACGACGACTGAAGCAGATCCATCAGTGGTTCTGACCATTCATCAAGAGACCCTACATGGTGAGGCTGCAGTTCCAAGCCCGCAAAGTCCACCAAGAAGAAGGGTAAGCAGAGCTGTGTCACGTTTAAGAGAAGCGCCATAGGGTCGAAAAGAGTTGGACATGACTGAAGTGACTTAGCATGCATGCATGCATTGGAGAAGGAAATGGCAACCCACTCCAGTATTCTTGCCTGGAGAATGTCAGGGATGGAGGAGCCTGGTGGGCTGCCGTCTATGGGGTCGGACAGAGTCGGACACGACTGATGCGACTTAGCTGCAGCAGCAGCAGCAGCAGAAGATGAACACAAGATTCTGGCATCAGATTGTTGGGGGTTCAGATATTGTCTGCACCACTTGCTGGTTATGTGTGATCCTGGGAAAGTCCTTTTTATTATTTTTATTGAAATATAGTTGATTTACAATTTGTGTTATTTCAGGTGTGTAGTAAAATGATTCATATATGCATATATATATTCCTTTTCAACATTCTCTTCCATTATAGGTTATTACAGGATATTGAGTATAGTTCCCTGTGCTATAGAGTAGGTCCTTGCTGGTTACCTATTTCATATGCAGTATTGTGTATGTTTTGACCCCAAACTCCTAATTTATCCCTTTTCCCTCCTCCCCTTTGGTGACCATAACTTTGCTGTTTATGTTGATGAGTCTGTTTCTGTTTTGTAAATATATTCATCTGTATGATCTTTTAGATTCTACCTATGAGTGACATCATATAACATTTGTCTTTCTCTGATTTATTGTATTAAATATTTCACTTAGTATGATAATCTAAGGTGTCGAGACCAGCTCGACAAGCAGGGTTTCCGAAAGCGTGATACGGCGAGATAATGAGAAACGAGACACAAGAATTCAGAGAAAAGCGAGGATCAGGGGACCAACACCGCTTCAAAGTGAAGGTGCCGAAACTGAATCCAAGCCAGCTTTATTATACTTTCAGCCATGAATGAAAGAATAAGCGGGGAGTTAAACTATAACTCGTGTGGCCTTCAGGGCCAAAGAACAAAATGATCATTAGCCATTGAGTAATTAGGAAACAGTAATCAATAACTAATCAGTAACTAAGACTAATATTCTTATCTATAGATTTTACACCAGATACGTAAAATATGTGACTCTGAGAGGCCAGTTGAGAAACAGTCTGGGGTCAGTTTTCCAACCCGAGAATCATATCTTGTTTTCAAGATTATGAACGGCTTCCTCTGGACTGGTTCCAAGAGTCTCATGCCTGATAGCATCCAATTTATCATTATAAATTTCTCTTGCGGCGCTTGCCAGGGGCTGCTTTTCTTTTATTCTTCCTGTCTCCTATACTAAGTTCCATCCATGTTGCTGCACATGGCATTGTATCCTTTTATGGCTGAGTAATATTCCACTGTGGGCTTCTCAGGTGGTGCTAGTGGTAGAGAACCCACCTGCCTATGCAGGAGATGCAAGAGATGTGGATTTGATCCCTGGGTTGGGAAGATCCCCTGGAGGAGAGCATGGCAACCCACTCCAGTATTCTTGCCTGGAGAATCCCATGGACAGAGGAGTCTGGTGGGCTACAGTCCATGGGGTTGCAAAGAGCTGGACACGACTAAAGTGACTTAGCATGCACACACACAATATTCCAATATATAAACATATCACATCTTCTCTATCTATTCACCTGTTAGTGGACATTTAGGTTGCTTCCATGACTTGGCTACAGTAAATAGTGCTGCTATGAACATCGGGGTGCGTGTATCTTTTGAACTGTGTTTTTCTCAGATAAATGCCCAGGGATGGCACTGCAGGATCATATGCTAACTCTATTTTTCTCATTTTTTAAGGAAACTTTCTACTGTTCTCCATAGTAGCTATATCATTTGCATTCCCACCAACAATGTAGGGGGGTTCCCTTTTCTCCACACCCTCTCCAGCATTTAATTTCTCTCTGTCTCAACATTACCATTTATATAAAATGGGCTTGATAATAGTAGGCTCTATCTCTTGGGGTTGAAGTGAACATCAGAGGAGTGGCTGTGACATTCTTAGAAGAGAGCCTGGCACACAGGGAAAGCTCCAAGGCTTGGCTGTTACTCAAATTCTTTGATGTTCTTCCCTTCAAGAGGGGGAACCTAATCCTTCCCTTCTTGGGTATGAGCTGGACAGAGTGACTTGCTTCTAAAGATCAGAAAAAGGAAAGATGTGACACTGTGTGGTGTCTGAGGCATCTGAGATTGTAAGAGTCGTGGTGGTTTCCCCTCTTTCTTTCCAGGAAAATTCACTGGGTGGGGTGGGGGAAAGCTAGTTTAACATGTTGTGGGGAGACTCAAGTAGCGCTTGAGGGGAAGCTAAGCCCACAAGAGGGGGAGCTAAGATTCCAACCAATAACTTGACAATGATCTCCTGAGAAGACCTGATCCAACTCTATCCAGTTAAGCCACCTTTAGACTCCCAACCCTCAGAAACTGCGAAGAAAATAAAAATGTGTTGTTTTAATGCTGTTACATTTGGAGAGCAACTTGTTACACAGCAAAAGCTGATACACTTAGAAGCAATCGTCCTTGTCAGTTTTTTTTTTAAAGGATAATCATTACATCACAGGGTTTAAAGTGTAATGTGATAAAACCCTAAATCCTTCCAAACCAAAAAAAAAAAAAAAAAAATGCTCAACACTATCAGTTATTATTGACATTATTATTATCCCACTGTGCTAAGTGGTCTCAGTTACTCATCAAAGGTGTGGTGCCCGTAATGACTGAATTGGAACAGTCAGCAATTTCATTTCAGGGAGGATTTTCCAGTATGTGTGAGCTAGTTTAGACCTTCCCCGTAGGGCAATAGAAGACATTTCAGCAAGGGAGTAACGGTCACGCTGGTATCTTACAACACTCACATTGTGTAGCATGGGTGTCAGGCAGGATGTGGTCATGGGTGGGGAGATGGGGAGAAGAAAAGGGTAATGACCTGGACTAGGGCAAGGGCTGTGGAGATGGGGAGGAACAGCAGAATGAGGGGAATGTCTGGAGGTGGGCAGGGAGTCTGGGACCAATGGAGGAATTGACCTTTGGAGATTGGACTGAAGAATCAGAAGGTTTTTCAATCAAGCACAGATTCCCCAGGGGTGATGGGGGTGGGATGAGGTGGTGTATGGGTTTCCTGCTGCACCAAAACAAATCTCCACAAACTCAGTGGCTTGCAACAACACAAATTTATTACATTACAGGTCTAGAGGTCAGAATCCCAAATGAGTCTTAGAGGGCCTGAAATCAAGGTGTCAGGGGGGCTGCATTCCTTTTGGAGGTTCTAAGGACGAGTCCATTCTCTGTCTTTTCCAGCTGCTGGAGGTGGTCCATATTCCTTGGTTCAAAGCCCCTTCCTCCACTTCAAAGCCAGCAGTACAGTATCTTCTAAATCTCTCTCTCTCTCCCGCTATCACACTCATTCCCTCCATGGCTGGCTGGATGGATAGACAGCTAGATTAACAAACAATAGATAAATAGACAGACAATAGGTGATAGATAGACAATAGATGATGGATAGATAAATGATAGACAGACAATAAGTAGATAGATTTCTCTGTTTTCAACCTCTCTCTCTCTTCATCTCCCTCTCTCTCTGACCTTCCTTCCTTCCCACTTAAGAGGACTTTGTGAGTACATTAGATGTACTCAGATAATCCAGAATAATCTCCTGTTTTAAGATCCTTAACTTCATGGCACCTGCAAAGCCCTTTTTGCTGTATAAAGTCATATATTCACCATTTCTGGGGACTATGGTCAACCTGTCTGGGGTTGGAAGGGAGGCTTATTATTCTACCAGCCACAGAGAGGGTCTGGGGTCCTGGTGAGTAATTGAGGATTGAAGGTACCAGTCATCCTTCAAACACTAAAGAGGTGACCAAGGCTATGAAATCTGGATGGTAGAGATCCTTTAGGGATGAGTGGGGGTGTACGGAGAGAAGAAAGGGAAGGAAATGTTCAACTCTACTCAAGTGACTTGCGGAAGACTAACTTTTGTGACTTTCCTGGCAAAGGGGAAATTGAACGGACATTCATGACTCAAGAAGTCAGTGTGGAGAGGCCTCAGAGACGTCACTCAACTGTACTCTTAAAGAGAGTGTAGGGTGAGGGGCGGCTCCAGGGCAGCCCTGCCTGACTAAACTATGTTCCTCCTATACCCTAAATCCTCCCATGGCTTCCTATTAACCTCAGGATGAACTGCGGGCTCATTAATTCAGCACTCAAGACCCTGCCTAATATACCCAGTGAAAGTGTCAGTCACTCAGTTATATCGGACTATTTGCATGGACTATAGCCCACCAGGCCCCTCTGTCCATGGAATTTTCCAGGTAGGAATGCTGGAGTGGGTAGCCATTCCCGCCTCCAGGGGCTTTCCCAACCCGGGAACTGAACCCAGGTCTCCTGCATTGCAGGCAGATTCTTTACCATCTGAGCCACCAGAGAAGTCCATATATACCCAGAGCAAACCATAATTCAAAAAGATACCTGCATCCCAGTGTTCACAGCAGCGCTGTTCACAGCAGCCAAGACACAGAAGCAACCTGAATGTTCATCAACAGAGGACTGGAGAGAGAAGATGGGATACTTATATACAGTGAAATGCTACTCCACTAAAAAACAAGAACAAAATGATACAATTCACAGCAACACGGATGGACCTAGAGACTGTCACACTGAGTGAGACAGAGAAGAGAAAATATCACCTGGTATTGCTTATATGTGGAATCTGAAAAAAAAAAGGTACAAATAAACTTATTTACAAAACAGAAATAGAGTCTTAGATGTGGAAAACAAACTTATGGTTACTGAAGGGAAAGGTAGGTGGGAGATAATTTGGAAGACTGGGAGTGATGTATACACACGACTCCATATAGAATAGATTACTAATAAAGACCTACTGTATAGCACAGGGAATCCTGCTCAATACTCTGTAATGACCTATATGGGGAAAGAATTTTAAAGAGTGGATATGAGTATGTTTAACTGATTCACTTTGCTGTATAGCAGAAACTAACATAGCTTTGTAAATCAACAATACTCCAATAAAAAAATAAAAATAATATACAAAAATAAACTCAAAATGGATTAAAGACCTAAATGTAAGACCAGAAACTATAAAACTCTTAGAGAAAAACAAGCACAACACTCTATGACATAAATCCTCTATGACCTCCTTCCTAGAGTAATGGAAATAAAAACAAAAATAAACAAGTGGGATCTAATTAAACTTAAAAGCTTTTGCACAGCAAAGGAAACCATAAACAAGGCAAAAAGACAAACTTCAGAATGGGAGAAAGTAATAGCAAATGAAATAACTTATAAAAGATTAATTTCCAAAATATACAAGCAGCTCATGCAACTGAATACCAGAAAAATAAATAACCCAATCAAAAAGTGGGCAGAAGACGTAAACAAACATTTCTACAAAGAAGACACACAAATGGCTAACAAACACATGAAAAGATGCCCAACATTGCTCATTATTAGAGAAATGCAAATTAAAACTACAATGAGATATCATCTCATGCCAGTCAGAATGGCCATCACCAAAAAGTCTACAAACAATAAATGCTGGAGAGGGTTTGGAGAAAAGGGAACCCTTTTGCACTGTTGCTGGGAACATAAATGGATACAGCTGCTATGGAAGACAGTATGGATATTCCTTAAGAAGCTAGGAATACAACTACCATATGACCCAACAATCCCACTACTGGGCACATACCTTGAGGAAATCATAATTGAAAAAGACACATGGACCCCAGTGTTTATGGCAGCACTATTTATGATAACTAGAACATGGAACCAACCTGGATGTCAATCAACAGATGAATGGATAAAAAAGCTGTGGTACATATACACAACGGAATATTACTCAGCCATATAAAGGAACACATTTAAGTCAGTTCCGATGAGACAGATGAACCTAGAGCCTTTTACACAGAGTGGAGTAAGTCAGAAAGAGAAAAACAAATATTGTATACTAGTGCATATACATGAAACCTAGAAAGAGGGCACTGCTAGAGAACAGACTGTGCACACAGTGGCAGGAAGGAGAGGGTGTGACGAATGAACGGAGTAGCATGGAAACACATAGACTAACATATGTAAAACAGATAGCCAGTGGGAATTTGGTTCATGACTCGGGGAACTCAAACCAGGACTCTGCGACAACCTCGAGGGGTGGGATGGGACAGGAGCAGGAGGGAGGAAGGGGGCATATATATACCTATGGCTGATTCATGTTGATATATGGCAGAAACCAACACAATACTGTAGGCAACTATTCTTCAATTAAAAATAAATAAATGTTTAAAAATTAAAAGAAGAACAATGCAAACACACACACACAAAAAGACCCTGACTAGCCTTATACTGGTCGGCCTCTGGCCTCATTGCTCCCTCAACCCTTCAAAGCTCCAGTCATCCTAAACTAACCCAAGTCTCCTGTAATGGACACTGTTGGTGGCCTTGTCCAGCCACCTTTAGCTGCTGGAGCACCCATCCCCCAGTTTCGGTTTCTGTGGGTGTTGCTTGCTAACAGCTCACAGCTTCCCCTTCTGCAGACAACTGCTCTTCAGTTCAATGCCTGCACAAACCCTCAGATCCAACCCATGGCCAATAACCGATGGTCATGAAGATCAAAATCTCACCCCAAGGTGAAGTCAACTCGGGGGTGTTATTCAGGCTCCAGGGAGCCCTGTAGGATCAGGCTAAGCCTAGGCTCCAGGTAGGACCACCTCCTTGCTCAACTCTTTCTTCCATCTTACCCTCCTCCCCTGCTTATTGAATTTCTATGCAGAATATATCATGTGAAACGCTGGGCTGGGTGAATCACAACCTGGAATCAAAATTGCTGGCAGAAATATCAACAACCTCAGATACGCAGATGATACCATTCTAATGGCAGAAAATGAAGAACTAAAGAGCCTCTTCATGAGGATGAAAGAGGAGAGTGAAAAAGTTGGCTTGAAGCTCAACATTCAAAAAACTAAGGTCATGGCATCTGGTCCCATCACTCCATGGCAAATAGATGGGGGAAAAATGGAAACAGTGACAGACTTTATTTTCTTGGGCTCCAAAATCACTGAGGACCATGACTCTAACCATGGAATTTAAAAGATGGTTGGTCCTTGGAAGGAAAACTATGACAAACATAGAGAGCATATTAAAAAACAGAGACATCGCTTTGATGGCAAAGGTCCAGATAGTCAGAGCCATGGTTTTCCCAGTAATCACACATGGATGTGAAAGCTTAACCATAAAGAAGGCTGAGCCCCAAAGATCTGATGCTTTCGAACTGTGGTACTGAGGAAGAATCTTGAGAGTCCCTTGGACATCAAGGAGATCAAACCAGTCAATCCTAAAAGAAATCAACCCTGAATATTCATTGGAAGACTGATGCTGAAGCTGAAGGTCCAATATTTTGGCCACCTGATGAGAAGAGCCGACTCATTGGAAAAGACCCTGATGCTGCAAAAGATTGAAGGTGAAAGAAGGGGGCAATAGAGGATGAGGTGATTAGATGGTTTCACTGACTCAATGGACGTGAGTTGAGCAAACTTCAGGAGATAGTGAAGGACAGAGAAGCCTGGTGCTGCAGTCCATGGGGTCACAAAGAGTTCAGTTCAGTTCAGTTCAGTAGCTCAGTCGTGTCCAACTCTTTGCGACCCCATGAATTGCAGCACGCCAGGCCTCGCTGTTCAACACCATCTCCCGGAGTTCACTCAGACTCACGTCCATCGAGTCCGTGATGCCATCCAGCCATCTCATCCTCTGTCATCCGCTTCTCCTCCTGCCCCCAATCCCTCCCAGCATCAGAGTCTTTTCCAGTGAGTCAACTCTTCTCATGAGGTGGCCAAAGTACTGGAGTTTCAGCTTTAGCATCATTCCTTCCAAAGAAATCCCAGGGTTGATCTCCTTCAGAATGGACTGGTTGGATCTCCCTGCAGTCCAAGGGACTCTCAAGAGTTGTCTCCAACACCACAGTTCAAAAGCATCAATTCTTTGGCGCTCAGCTTTCTTCACAGTCCAACTCTCACATCCATACATCACCACTGGAAAAACCATAGCCTTGACTAGAGGGACCTTAGTCGGCAAAGTAATGTCTCTGCTTTTGAATATACTATCTAGGTTGGTCATAACTTTTCTTCCAAGGAGTAAGCATCTTTTAATTTCATGGCTGCAATCACCATCTTCAGTGATTCTGGAGCCCAAAAAAATAAAGTCTGACACTGTTTCCACTGTTTCCCCATCTATTTCCATGAAGTGATGGGACTGGATGCCATGATTTTCGTTTTCTGAATGTTGAGCATTAAGCCAACTTTTTCACTCTCCTCTTTCACTTTCATCAAGAGGCTTTTTAGTTCCTCTTCACTTTCTGCCATAAGGGTGGTGTCATCTGCATATCTGAGGTTATTGGTATTTCTCTCAGCAATCTTGATTCCAGCTTGTGTTTCTTCCAGTCCAGCGTTTCTCATAATGTACTCTGCATAGAAGTTAAATAAGCAGGGTGACAATATACAGCCTTGACGTACTCCTTTTCCTATTTGGAACCAGTTAGAAACAACTTAGAGGGTTTGCACACAAACCCTCTTCCCCTCACTCATCCTTTCCTATGCCCTCCATCAATCAACCCCAAAATAAGAATCCTCATGGCAGAGTCAGCTTTCAGGGGAGCCTAAGAACCCCTTCCCACCATTAGACACTAAGCTGTCTCCAACAACACAAGAGAAGACTGTACACATGGACATCACCAGATGGGCAACACCAGAATCAGATTGGTGATCATATTCTTTTCAGCCAAAGATGGAGAAGCTCTATACAGTCAGCAAAAACAAGACCAGGAGCTGACTGTGGCTCAGATCATGAACTCCTTATTGCCAAATTCAGACTTAAATTGAAGAAAGTATGGGAAATCACTAGACCATTCAGGTATGACCTAAACAAATCCCTTATGGTTATACAGGGGAAGTGACAAATATATTCAAGGGATTAGATCTGATAGACAGAGTGCCTGAAGAACTATGGATGGAGGTTTGTGAAATTGTACAGGAAGCAGTGATCAAGACCATCCCCAAGAAAGAGAAATGCAAAAAGGCAAAATGGTTTTCTGAGGAGGCCTTACAAATAGCTGAGAAAAGAAAAGAAGCTAAAGGCAAAGGAGCAAAGGAAAGATATACCCATTTGAATGCAGAGTTACAAAGAAGAGCAAAGAGGGATAAGAAAGCCTTCCTCAGTGATCAGTGCAAAGAAACAGAGGAAAACAATAGAATGGGAAAGACTAGAGATCTCTGCAAGAAAATTAGAGATACCAAGGGAACATTTCATGCAAAGATGGCCTCAATAAAGGACAGAAATAGTATGGACCTAAAAAAAAGCAGAAGATGTTAAGAAAAAACAGCAAGAAAACACAGAAGAACTATACAAAAAAGATCTTCATGACCCAGATAACCATGATGGTGTGATCACTCACCTTGAGCCAGACATCCTGGAATGCAAAGTCAAGTGGGCCTTAGGAAGCATCACTATGGACAAAGCTAGTGGAGGTGATGGAATTCCAGTAGAGCCATTTCAAGTCCTAAAAGATGATGTTGTGAAAGTGCTGCACTCAATATGCCAGCAAATTTGGAAAACTCAGCAGTGGCCACAGGACTGGAAAAGGTCAGTTTTCATTCCAATCCCAAAGAAAGGCAATGCCAAAGAATGTTCAACTACCGTACAATTGCACTCATCTCACACACTAGCAAAGTGATGCTCAAAATTCTTCAAGCCAGGCTTCAACAGTATGTGAACTATGAACTTCCAGATGTTCAAGCTGGATTAGAAAAGGCAGAGGAACCAGAGATCAAATTACCAACATCCACTGGGTCATTGGAGTTCCAGAAAAACATCTGCTTCTGCTTTATTGACTATGCTGAAGCCTTTGTGTGGATCACAACAAACTGTGGAAAATTCTTAACGAGATGGGAATACCAGACCACCAGATCTGCCTCCTGAGAAATCTGTATGCAGGTCAAGAAATAACAGAACTGGACATGGAACAACAGACTGGTTCAAATTGGGAAAGGAGTATGTCAAGGCTGTACATTGTCACCGTGCTTATTTAACTTCTATGCAGAGTACATCAGGAGAAATGCTGGGTTGGATGAAGTACAAGCTGGAATCAAGATTGCCAGGAAAATTATCAATAACCTCAGATATGCAGATGACACCACCCTTAGGGCAGAAAGTGAAGAAGAACTAAAGAGCCTCTTCATGAAAGTAAAGGAGGAGACTAAAAATGTTGGCTTAAAACTCAACATTCAGAAAAACTAAGATCATGGCATCTGGTTCCATCAGTTCATGGCAAATCAACGCAGAAACAATGGAAACAGTGAGAGACTTTATTTTGGGGGGCTCCAAAATCACTGAAGATGATGACTACAGCCATGAAATTAAAAGACGCTTACTCCTTGGAAGAAAAATTATGACCAACCTAGATAGCATATTAAAAAGCAGAGACATTATTTTGCCAACAAACGTCCATCTAGTCAAAGCTATGGTTTTTTCTAGAAGTCATATATGGATGTGGAAGTTGGACTATAAAGAAAGCTGAGTGCCGAAGAATTGATGCTTTTGAACTGTGGTGTTGGAGAAGACTCTTGAAAGTCCCTTGGATGGCAAGGAAATCCAACCAGTCAATCCTAAAGGAAATCAGTCCCGAATATTCATTGGAAGGACTGATGCTGAAGCTGAAACTCCAATACTTTGGCCACCTGATGTGAAGAATGGACTCACTGGAAAAGATTTGGAAAGATTGAAGGCGAGAGGAGAAGGAGATGACAGAGGATGAGATGGTTGGATGGCATCACCGACTCAATGGAACTGAGTTTGAGTAGGCTCTGGGCATTGGTGATGGACGGAAGCCTGGCATGCTGCAGTCCATGGGATCACAAAGAGTCAGACACGACTAAGCAACTGAACTGAACTGAACTGTCTTAAGAACTGAGATCTGTCATGGATACTCATGAGTCCCATATCCTATGTATGTTTCCTATGTAAATATCACCTCTTGAGAGGGCAGCAGAGCTTTCCAGGGTAAATATCACCTCCACCAGGGAGCCTTCCAGTGTAATTATCATCTCCCCCAAGAAGCTTTCCCATATAAATATCATCTCTTACAGGAAACCCTCCCTGCCCTCCACTTCAAGATTAGGGACTTCTTCTGTGCTTCCCCAAATCCTAACACTCAGCATGACCTATGCTTATTGGAAAGAATGAAAGTGAAGTGTCAGTTGCTCCACCGTGTCCGACTCTTTGCAACCCAGTGGACTGTAGCCCACCAGGCTCCTCTGTCCATGGAATTCTGCAGGCAAGAATACTGGAGTGGGTTGCCATTTCCTTCTTCAGGATAACTTCCCGACCCAGGGATAGAACCTGGGCTTCCCACATTACAGGCAGGCTCTTTACTGTCTGAACCACCAAGTCTGCTTCCTTCAAAGACTGGGAGCGTCACAGGGTCTGGAAAGGGATTCTGTGGGACACCGATCCTAGAAAATGAGGAAACAAAAGAAGAAGAAAAAAGGGGGAACTAATGAATGTCCTGATCCTCCCCTGACCCCAGAGAGATGACCGGAGATTTGACGCATCTGGGGGTGAGCAGCAGCAGCCTTTCTCCTGGACTAAAGGAAAAAGAGCCTTGAGAGGGAAACAGGAGATAAAGGCCAGAGCCACTGCTTTCTCTGAATGATTCCTGGTTATCCTGGGCTCCTCAGACCCCTGACAAGTAGGGGGTTTATTGACAATCCCCCAGAACTATACCCAGTTCAATGACTCCCTAGGATGACTCTTAGAACTTGGCATATAGCCATCCTCTCAGTGAGATGCAAAGCAAATCAACAAGAGGAAAGTACTGGGACTTCCCTTGTTGTCCAGTGGTTCAGACTCCATGCTTCCAAGGCAGGGGGCCTGGGCTTGATCCCTGGTTGGGGAACTAAGATCCAAAAGCCAGCAAAAAAAAAAAAATTAAAAAACAAATAAACAAACAAAAAAAAAAAAAACAAGAGGAACAGGTTGAAGTCCAGAGGAAATTACATTCAATCTTCCAGGATTGCCTAGGGCCAGGAGTGGAGGGGAGGAAGGATGATCAAAGGGATGAAGAAAATTTAGGAGGAATGACATAAATGTTATCTTGATTGCAACAGAGTTTGTCAAAATGCACCAAATCTTATACTGTGAAAAGAAACAGTTTGTTGTGTATAAATCACTCTCTTGATAAAATTTCTAAGATTAACTCCAAAATGAAGAGTACCCAGCATTCTGTCAAATTATTTTATTGTGCATGCCACATGAAGAGACCAAATTGTTAGATTTTGTATACTATGTATAAAGGGGCCAAATTATTTTTATATTATTTATATTATATAAATGGATATTTATATTTATATATTTACATTATACAAATGGATCAGAAGACATGTGCTTAGAGGATCACTAGTGAATTGTGTCCTCTTTTTCGTTTAAGCATTCATTTAAATAGATAGCTAATCTTGGGGCTTTCCTGGTGATCCAGTGGCTAAGACTCTGAGCTCTCAATGCAGGGGATCAGGATTTGATCCCTGGTCAAGTCATTAGATCCCTCATGTTGCGATTAAATATCTGGCATGGTGCAACATAGTTCAAAGATCTTGCAATGCCCCAATTTAAGCCAGGCATAGCTAAAGAAATATTTTTTTAAATTGATAGCTGATCTTATTTCACAACTATAAAGACCTCAGAAAGCTTAGCAACAATCTAAATGTACACTCCCTTTAAAACTGAAATGAAACAACACTAATACAGTGTGTGTTTCCTAACTGCACCCAGACAGATAAGAAATGTTCCTTGGAAGTCCTTCTTCATCAACATGGTTGCACCCGAGCCTACACAGTGAACATGTATTAATCTCATGTAGTCTAATGGAACATTCCTCTCTGAGTGCATTGCTGGTATTTGCAGGCTTTGTTGCACACCTACCCTCCCTCTGCAAAATAACTGCAGAAACTTAGTTCTCCAAATGGTTTTCTAGTGATTATTCCATCTCACGGCTAGCGGAACTGTAAGTAGACCTCGTTTGGACAGAACCAAAAGTATCAACAGAAGAGGATGTGGACAGACGGAGCTGTGAGAGAAAAGTAAGAAGTCTTCATATTTGCTCCCCAAACACAGGGTAATTAGGGGCCAGAATTTGAAGAAATAGTTCTCCAACAGCGTAAGAGGAAAGGGGGCCTCCAGGTCTGAGCCTCTGCAACTGTCAAAGATTCTGGAAGGAGTGGAACATCAGAAGGAGACAACCCTTGAAGACTTCCCTGGAGGTCCAGTGGTTACGACTCGGTGTTTCCAATGCAGGGGGCAAACGTTCAGTCCCTGGTCAAGAAACTAGATCCCACATGCCACGCGGCATGGCCAAAAAAAGAACAAGACAGCCCAAACAAGGGATAATTCTGCCCATGAGCTTAGAATACACTGGCAGATAGAACTAGTATCAGTGCATTCCTTTGCTGGGGCTTTCCATAACAAAATCCTGCAGGTGGTGCTAGAGGTAAAGAAACAGCCTGCCAAAGAGGAGTCACAGAGATGTGGTTTTCATCCCTGGGTCGGGAAGATGCCCAGGAGGAGGAAATGACAACCCACCCCAGTATTCTTGCCTGGAGAATCCCATGGATGGAGGAGCCTGGTGGGCTACATGGAGTCACAAAAGAGCCAGACGCAACTGAGTACTCGTGTGTGCTCACACACACACCACACACATGTAGGTGGCTTAAGCAAGAGATAGACGTCCTCGCATGGTCTGGAGGCCGGTTGCCCACAGTCAAGATGTCAGCAGGGCTGGGTCTCCCTGTGGCCTCTCTCCTCATCTTATAGACAGCCGTCTTCTCCCTCTGTCCTCACAGGGTCGTCCCTCTGCTCAGGTGTCCGTGTTCTAACCTCCTCTTCTCTTAAGGACACAGTCCTTGCGGGTCAGAGCCCACCCTATTGACCTCCTTTAGCTTCATCACCTCTGTGAAGAGTGCCATCTCTAAGAACACTCACATGCTGAGGACCTGGAGTTGAAAACTTTAACAAACATGTTTTGTTCAGAGACGGTGACGCATTTCAGTCTGTCACACTCACATTCCAGCTCCAACCACTTAGCATGTGACCTTAAAATGTGACACCCTCTTTGATCCTCAGTTTTCTCATCTACTGAAAAATATGTCTACTTCTGGAAGGAACCTTCTGGAGGAGTGGGTAAAGAAGATGTGGCCTATCTATACAATAGAATAACACTCGGCCATGAAAAAGAATTAAATCCTGTCATTTATGGCAACATACAGGGGCCTAGAGATTCTCATACTAAGTGAAGTAAATCAGACAAAGGCAAATATCATATGTGGAATCTAAAACATGATACAAATGATCTTATTTACAAAACAGAAATAGACTCATAGACATAGAAAACAAACTTATGGTTACCAAAGGGGAAGAGGGAGGAAAAAATTCAGAGTTTAACAGATACACACTACTATATACAAAATAAGCAAAGGTCTTACTGTAGAGCACATGAAACTATATTCAGTATCTTGTAATAATCTATAAAGGAAAACAATCTGAAAAAGAATATGATGTAGAGATAGATGGAGGAATAACTGAATCACTTTGCTGTATGCCTGAAATATTATAAATCAACTATACTGCAATTAAAAATTAATTTTAAAAAATATACATGTCTACTTCAAATAGTAATCATAGGGACTAAATGAAGTAACATAGCACTTAGCCAAAGCACTTAGAGTAACAAAATACACAGTAAACATGCATCAGCTGTATCATCACAGTTACAATACACAAATCCATCCACATCCATGTATATATTATCAGGCTTCCCTAGTGTGATCACTCACCCAGAGCCAGACATCCTGGAATGTGAAGTCGAGTGGGCCTTAGAAAGCATCACTACGAACAAAGCTAGTGGAGGTGATGGAATTCCAGTAGAGCTATTTCAAATCCTGAAAGATGATGCTGTGAAAGTGCTGCACTCAATATGCCAGCAAATTTGGAAAACTCAGCAGTGGCCACAGAACTGGAAAAGGTCAGTTTTCATTCCAATCCCAAAGAAAGGCAATGCCAAAGAATGCTCAAACTACTGCACAATTGCCCTCATCTCACATGCTAGTAAAGTAATGTTCAAAATTCTCCAAGCCAGGCTTCAGCAATACGTGAACTGTGAACTTCCAGATGTTCAAGCTGGTTTTAGAAAAGGCAGAGGAACCAGAGATCAAATTGCCAACATCCGCTGGATCATTGAAAAAGCAAGAGAGTTCCAGAAAAACATCTATTTCTGCTTTATTGACTCTGCCAAAGCCTTTGACTGTGTTGATCACAATAAACTGTGGAAAACTCTGAAAGAGATGGGAATATCAGAGCACCTGACCTGCCTCTTGAGAAACCTATATGCAGGTCAGGAAGCAACAGTTAGAACTGGACATGGAACAACAGANCTATGGTTTTTCCAGTGGTGATGTATGGATGTGAGAGTTGGACTGTGAAGAAAGCTGAGCGCCAAAGAATTGATGCTTTTGAACTGTGGTGTTGGAGACAACTCTTGAGAGTCCCTTGGACTGCAAGGAGATCCAACCAGTCCATTCTGAAGGAGATCAGCCCTGGGATTTCTTTGGAGGGAATGATGCTAAAGCTGAAACTCCAATACTTTGGCCACCTGATGTGAAGAGTTGACTTATTGGAAAAGACCCTGGGAGGGATTGGGGGCAGGAGGAGAAGGGGACAACAGAGTTTGAGATGGCTGGATGGCATCACTGACTCAATGGACGTGAGTCTGAGTGAACTCCGGGAGTTGGTGATGGACAGGGAGGCCTGGCGTGCTGCAATTCATGGGGTCGCAAAGAGTCGGACACGACTGAGCATCTGAACTGAACTGAACTGAGTGGCCCAGTTGGTAAAGAATCTGCCTGCAATGCAGGAGTTACGTGTTCGATCCCTGGGTTGGGAAGATCCCCTGGAGAAGGAAATGGCAACCCATTCTAGTATTCTTGCCTGGGAAATCCTATGGGCAGAGATTTTCACATGTCATGAAATATTATT
Source organism: Redunca redunca (assembly GCA_006410935.1). Classification (NCBI taxonomy): domain Eukaryota; kingdom Metazoa; phylum Chordata; class Mammalia; order Artiodactyla; family Bovidae; genus Redunca; species Redunca redunca. Next base: position 70,412 of record SJYQ01000781.1, on the reverse strand, counting down.
CTTATTTTGATTTTCTTCAACCATTTTTTTTACTTTTTGGCTGAACCATGCAACTTGTGGGATCTTAGTTCCCCTGTGAAGCATCGACTCCACACCCCCTGCAGTGAAAGTGCTGAGTACTAACTGCTGGACTGCCAGGAAATTCCCTCTTCATCCATTTAAATGTAAAAAACACTCATAGAAGTACTATTCCCAAAAGCCAAAAGGTGGAAACAGCCCAAATATCTGTCAACAGATGAGTGGATATGCAAAATATGCTATATCTATCTGTTACATAATTAACAGATCAGCTCTTCACATTGAGTGGCCAAAGTATTACAGCTTCAGCATCAGACCCTGGTGCTGGGAAAGACTGAAGGCAAAAGGAGAAGGGAGCAGTAGAAAATGAGAAGGTCGGATGGCATCACTGACTCAAAGGACATGAGTTTGAGAAAACTCTGGGGGATAGTGAAGGACAGGAAAGCCTGGGATGCTGCAATCCATGGGGTAGCAAAGAGTCAGACCCAACTTAGTGACCGAACTACAACAACCACAATCTGTTACCCAACCAAACTTAGATCCAATATATTATGTATATTTACCACAATAAAATATTATAACTTTTCACAAATCTTCAAACTTGTAGCTTAACTCAGGATGACTTTCGATCTCCCCTTGTCCCCCTAACAAAGCACTTTTGTGCAGAACACAAGTATATGTAGAAACACCAGCTTCCCATCAAGGTTACAAAAAAATCCCGTTTCCATCATGGTTTGTCTCTGCCAACCTCTTACTTCTCTCTTTTCTCTATTTCAGCCACTTTGGCCTTATTACTAGCTCTTGATTTCACCAAATTCATTCTTCATACCTCCATAAAATGGGTTTTAAAAAAAAAGCAGCAGCAGCAGCTCTGTCCTACATCTAACTTCACTGCCTGAAATTCCACTGTTAGAAAGTCATTCCTTTGGCTAAACACTTTTCTCTTCCAGGAAATACAGTCTCCTCAGAGCCTTTTCACTTTTCATTTCCCCTGTTTAAAACATACATTTTTTCCTCCTCGCTTTTCCACGGTGCACTCTCTCCATTCATTTGGTGTCTCAGTTCAAAAGTCAGAGATGACTTCCCTGCTGTCTGATCAATAATAACCACCACCACCATCAAGACACTCTCTACCCTGCTACTCTACATCCTTTTCCTCCATGAAGATACTTTGTAAATAAACTCAAACTGAGGTCACATCTTTGCTCAGCCTTATCTTCTGCCCCTTCCTGTTTATAGAGGTCAGTGTGGCCAGAACAAGAAGAATAATACAAATTACATAAGGCCCTATGGGTCATCCTAAGGATTCAGTTTGGTGCCTGAATTATATGATATTGATTGTGCTTTTGCAGAATGGATAGGAAATTGGGGAGACCTTTACAAAAGTCAGTGAACATGGTGATACTAATGACTTGAAATAAACTGTGACAAGTGTAAAGTGCCATGCCAGCATCCACTGAATAAGCCCCCTTACCCCAAGGCTCCATCCTCCTGCAGCTTAAAACTCAAACTCTTTTTGGCTGAGCTGGGTCTTTTTTTTTTAACGTGCTCCACCGGCTCTGCATTGCTGGGGGCGCGCTCTTGTGGCGAGCAGGGTCTACCCTCTAGTTGTGATGGATGGGCTTCTTATTGCAGTGGCTTCTCTTACCGCAGTTCAGGGACCCCAGCGTGCCGGCTTCAGGAGTTGCTACGAGCAGGTTCAGTAGTTGTAGCTTCCAGGCTTAGTTGCCCCACAGCATGTGGAATTTTCCTGGACTAAGGATCGAAACTGTGTCCCTTGCACTGGCTAGAGGATTCCTATGCACTGTGTGTTAGTGCCTCAGTCGTGTCCGACTCTTTGTGACCCCCATGGACTGTAGCCTGCCAGGTTCCTCTGTCCATGGAATTCTCCAGGCAAGAATACTGGAGTGGGTTGCCATTTCCTTCTCCAGAGGATCTTCCCCACCCTGGGATCATACCCGGGTCTTCTGCATTGCAGGCAGATTCTTTACCATCTGAGCCACTCGGGAAGCCCTTAAACACACGCTTATCCTCCAAAGACCTAGATCCAACCTCTCCTTCCAGGAAACTCATTCCTCTTGGCTCCTCCAACTCTGTGTTTCTTCCTCTTGCCCCTACCTGGCCACATGAAGCTGTGAGTGTTTGTATCCAACGACTCTGACATGAGACCTCTATGGATCCCATCCCTATACTTTTGGGTGAATGAATTGAGGGTGGGATTGGGGTTACCTCTGGGCAGTGTAATGATGCTGCGGGGCCAAAAGTATCAAGGGCTCTTTCTGTTGTTCAAACCTGGGCTCATATAAGCAGGCTTGTGAACAATCACATGCACACACACACCCACACAAACACACACCCTGCTCTCCAGTTCCCCAAGCCAAGTTATCTGCCAAGGAAGTGGGTGCACTATTCCCAATATCCACCAGAGGGCAGGCGTGGCTTAATTTGGGGCTATCTGCATTTGTAATGCACGCGCGCGCGCGCGCGCGCGCGTGTGTGTGTGTGTGTGTGTGTGTGTGTGTGAGAGAGAGAGAGAGAGAGAGAGATTTACAGGTTTTGTTTTGTTTTTCCCTTTGGATGATGGCCATTCTGACCGGATGGATTTGGGTTTCCCAAGTGGTGCTAGTGGTAAAGAACCCATTTGCCGCTGCAGGAGACACGAGACAAAGGCTGGATCCTTGGATCTGATCAGGAAGATCCCCTGGAGGAAGAAATGGCAACCCACTCCAGTATTCTTGCCTGGGAAATCCCATGGACAGAGGAGCCTGGAGGTCTACGGTCCATAGGGTTGCAAAGAGTTGGACCGATTGAAGCTACTTAGCACACACACATTCTGATCAGGGTGAGGTGATGCCTCATTGTAGTTTTGATTTGCGTTTCTCTAATAATTAGTGCCAAGAAAGGTCCGTCTAGTCAAGGCTATGGTTTTTCCACTGGTCATGTATGGATGTGAGAGTTGGACTGTGAAGAAAGCTGAGCGCCAAAGAATTGATGCTTTTGAACTGTGGTGTTGGAGAAGACTCTTGAGAGTCCCTTGGACTGCAAAAAGGTCCAACCAGTCCATCCTAAAGGAGATCAGTCCTGGGTGTTCATTGGAAGGACTGATGCTGAAGCTGAAACTCCAATACTTTGGCCATCTCATGCAAAGAGTTGACTCATTGGAAAAGACCCTGATGCTGGGAGGGATTGGGGGCAGGAGGAGAAGGGGACGACAGAGGATGAGATGGCTGGATGGCATCAATGACTCAATGGACATGAGTTTGAGTAGACTCTGGGAGCTGGTGATGAACAGGGAGGCCTGGCGTGCTGCGATTCATGGGGTCACAAAGAGTCGGACACGACTGAGCAAGTAAACTGAACTGAATAATTAGTGGTAGCGAACATCTTTTCATGTGCTTGTTGGCCATCTTTTGATGTTTATAAATGTACTTGTTTGATCCAATGGATATACGTCTGATTGTGTTTGAAGTCTGTCCACCAGTTTCACCTGTGGATGTCTTCATCTGAGTAAGTTCCCAGGGCAGGGTGTATTGTTTGAGGATGTTGTATCTGTCAATCTGTCTGCTTGTTTCAGGTACCATATGGTGCGTACTTGGGGTGTGTTTCTGCACCTGGCTGAGTAGACACATGTCTCCGTACCTATCTTTATAAATCAGTTTGACAGCTGCACCTCTGAATTGCCAGTTGAAAGCGGATGTCAGTATTTTTGCACCTCTGTGTAGGCGTTTCTACTCTTATTTCAGCCAGTTTCGGTATTTGGGGAGGGGAGTATTTGGGGTCTGGGATCTGTCGGCCTGGTGTAATGAGGGGAGGATATCTGTGACATCCCAAGAGATGTCAGCTTGCCATCAGACGTGGGCAGATCCTTTCCGTGTCCACCTGCACGCCTGCTTTCCAGTCTATTTGCTGTATTTGCCTGTCTGTGTGTATTTGGGGGGCTGTGTTTCTTCATGACAGTCAGTGCACCTGCTTGGCCTGTTATGTGTCTGTTTCATCACAAGGGTCTTTATATCCATCACGTGTGTTATGGGTTAAATTGCATTGACCCCCCCCCCCCCGCCTCACAAATAGAGACCTAACACCCAGGACCTTATCTAGCAAGGTCCTTATCTAGAATGTGACCTTATCTAGAATGTGAACTTATCTAGCAATAGGATCTTGGCAGATATGATGAGTTAATTAGAGGCCACACTGAAGTAAGGGGGGGCCCTTAGTCCAGTTAGATTGGTATCCTTATGGTGGTTTAGTTGCTAAGTCATGCCTGACTCTTTTGTGACCCCATGGACTGTAGCCCGCCTGTAGGAGGGCAGGGTCCTCTGTCCATGGGATTTCCCAGGCAAGAATACTGGAGTGGGTTGCCATTTCCTTCTCCAGGGGCTCTTCCAGACCCAGGAATAGAACCCATGTTTCTTGCATTGCCGGCGGATTCTTTACCAGCTGAGCCACCGGGAAGCCAGTGTCCTTATAGAAAAGAGAAATTTCTTTGTTTTTTTGTTTTTGTTTTCGCCTCATGGCTTGCAGAATCTTACTTTCCAAACTGAGGATCAAACTCTGGTCCTTGGCAATGAAAGCACGGAGTCCTAACCACTGGACCATGAGGGAATTCCCCAGGAGGGAGAGACTGGACACATGCACACAAGTAGAATGCTGTGTGAACTCTGGAGTTGTGCTCCCACAAGGCAAGAAGCTCCCAAGAGGTGAGAGAGAGAGATGCCTGAAACAGATTTCTCTCCACCATCTTCAGAGGGAGAACAGCCCCCCGCTGACACCTTAATCTTGAACTTCTGGTCCCCAGAACTGTGAGACAATCAATTTGTTTGGTTTAATTAAGCTATTCATGGCAGGAAAGCAATGACAAAGCTAGACAGTGTGTTCGAAAGCAAAACCATCAGTTTGCTGACAAAGGTCCGTACAGTCAAGGCTACAGTTTTTCCAGTAGTCGTGTACAGACGTGAGAGTTGGACCATAAAGAAGGTTGAGCACCAAAGAATTGATGCTTTTGAACTGTGGTGTTGGAGAAGACTCTTGAGAGTCCCTTGGACTGCAAGAAGATCCAAGCAGTCCATTCTAAAGGAAATCAGGACTGAATATTCATTGGAAGGACTGATGCTGAAGCTGGAGCTCCAATACTTTGGCCACCTGATGCAAAGAGTCAATTCATTGGAAAAGACGCTGATGCTGGGAGAAATTGAAGGCAGGAGGAGAAGAGGACGACAGAGGATGAGATGGTTGGATGGCATCACTGACTCGATGGACATGAACTTGGGCAAACTCTGGGAGATGGTGAGGGACAGGGAAGCCTGAAGTGCTGTAGTCCATGGGGTTGCAAACAGTCAGACATGACTTGGCGACCGAGTGACAATGACAACAATTAGGCCACTCAGTTTGTGGTACTGTTGTGGCACCCTGAGCAAACTAATACAGTGTGTTTGTGTGCATGCATCCCCAGGCTGCTGCTGCTGCTGCTAAGTCGCTTCAGTCGTGTCCGACTCTGTGTGACCCCATAGACGCCAAAGCCCACCAGGCTCCCCCGTCCCTGGGATTCTCCAGGCAAGAACACAGGCAGCTGGAGGTAACTGACAGCCAGAGCCAGGGACGTTCCTGGTTAGGGCGACGTGGGGCTGCCCTGTGTTCTTCTTAGTTGTTTACTGGTTGTGCCGGGTCTTTGTTGCTGCACACGGACTTTCTGTAGCTGCAGCGAGCAGGGCTACTCTTTGTTGTGGTGTGTGGGCTCCTCTTGTTGCGGATCATGGGCTCCGGAGGGCTGGCTTCAGGAGCTGTGGCACAGGGGCTTATTGCTCCCCGATATTTGGGATTCTCGCAGAACAGGGTTTGAACCTTGTCCCTTGCGTTGGCATGCAGATTCTTAACCTCTGGACCCCTTGCCCTGAAGTCCTTGCCCTGTGTTCTTTTGAACCTCTCTATGTCAATACATTTGGGTGACAGCTGTTCCCAGGAACTCAACTCTACAGGCCATGCCAGGGCACACCTGAGGCCGCCCCTCACCTCTGCCAGCAGGTAAGAAGTGGCCTCCTTCAGCAGCTGTCTGCCTAGCCCCTCAGGGGGTCTGTAACAAGGCAGCTCCAACCACTTCTCCAGCCCCTTACTCTCTCCCTCCCCCTCTGAGCACAGTAAACTCCTGGTAATTTTCAGAACCTACAAGGCTCACATTCATTTCTCTTTCCCCTAGACCCACCCCATTTTTCTTTTTTTCAAATTGAAGTATAGCTGATTTACAGTATTGTGTTAGTTCCAGGGGTACAGCAAAGTGATTCAGTTACACATACTTTTTTTTTAAAATTTCTTCCCATATAGATTGTTACCAGATATCGAGCATAGTTCCCTATACTATAGAGTAGGTCCTTGTCGTTTGCCTATTTTATCCAGTCTCATACGCCTAATTTACCTCGACCTCCCCCTTTGCCCTTCGGTAACCACAGGTTTTTCAAATCTATGAGTCTGTTTCTATTTTGTAAATAAATAATTGTGTTTCTTTTAGTTTCATGGATAAGTGACAGCATACAGTGTTTTATTTTTCTGATTCACTTTGCTTAGTATGATAACCTTTAGTCCATCCATCTTGCCGTAGATGACAAGATTTCATTCGTAGTATGGTTGAGTAGTATCCCAGTGTGTGTGTGTGTGTGTGTGTGTGTGTGTACATGTCTTTAGCCATTCCTCTGTTGATGGTGTTGATGGTTCGTCCCAATCCTTAGAAGGACACTAGTCTCATTGACTTAGGGTCCACCCTAATGACGTCACTTTAACTTAATTAGCTCTTTAAAGAACTCATCTTCAAATACAGTCAGCATCACAGATTCCTTCTTATCACACAAGTGAGTGAATAAATCAATGAATTAATGAAGAAATGATAGAAAGGGCTTTCTGGCAGGTTCTGAATTTATTCCATGTGTTCACTGCTTCTCCCCGGTTGAGGAGTAAACCTTTGCCAACTGATGTTGCTCTGGCCAATGAGATGTCTTCTTTTCATTCCCAAGAAGAAATACGAGGAAACCACCGAGTGGTCCAGTCATTTCTCTGTTACTCCTGCCACAAGCCTGGCACATCCCAAGGCTGCAGTGCCTTCTCCTTCCAGAAGCTTCTTCTTCAGCAGAGTTGAGGCCAGTGCATGAAAGAATTATGCAATCTTGAGATGAGAAGTCATTTGTTACAGTAGCAACACTCAGCCCAAGGTGACAGACGTTTTTTCTCCTAAGAGTTATTCCTTCAGAAAATCTACCAAAGATGTGACTTCTGGGGTTTCAAAAGCCTAAGGAAAGATTCTGGTGCTCACTTCAGCAGCACAGATATTAAAATTGGAACAGCCCCTGTGCAAGGATGACAGCAAATTTGTCAAGCGTCCCATATTTTTGACATGGATGGAGCTGGAGCCTGTCATACAGAGTGAAGTCAGACAGGGAAAAACAAATATTGTATATTAACACATGTATGTGGGATCCAGAAAAATGGTATAGATGATCATACTCACAAAACAGAAACAAAGATAGAGATGCAGAGAAGAAACGAATGGACACCAAGGGGGAAAGGAGGGAGGGTGGGATGAACTGGGAGGTTAGGACTCACATACACACACTATCAATACTGTGTAAAAAATAGGTAAATCATGATAATCTACTGTACAGCGGCCGGAACTCTACACAATGCTCTCTGGTGACCTAAATGGGAAGGAAATCCCAAAAAGAGGGGACATATGCATACACATAGCTGATTCACTTTGCTGTACAGTAGAAATTAACATAACATTGTAAAGCAACCTTTGCCGACAAAGGTCCACATAGTCAAAGCTACGGTTTTTCCAGTAGTCATGTACAGATGTGAGAGTTGGACCATAAAGAAGGCTGAGCGTCGAGGAATTTTTGCTTTCAAATTGTGGTGCTTGAGAAGATACTTGAGCAAGAGTCTTGGACTCTGGACAGCAAGGAGATCAAACCAGTCAGTCCTGAAAGAAATCAACCCTGAATATTCATTGGAAGGACTGACATTGAAGCTGAAGCTCCAATACTTTGGCCTTCTGTAACGAAGATCTGACTCATTGGAAAAGCCCCTGATGCTGTAAAGATTGAGGGCAGGAGAAGAAGGGGACAACAGAGCGTGAGATGGTTGGGTAGCATCACTGACTCAACGGATATGAATTCGAGCAAACTCCACGAGATGGTGAAGGACAGGGAAGCCTGGCGTGCTGCAGTCCATGGGGCTGCAAAGAGTCCGACACAACTTAGTGATTGAATAACAACAATCTGTGAGTGTAAAATTCTTTCCTGCCACATAGGAGTCCCATTTCCGTATTTCAGGCCTTATTTGTTTTTATATTCTAAACTTTTTTATTTTCTATTTGGATATAGCCAATTAACAAACAATGTTGTAATAGTTGTAAGTGAATAGTGAAGGGACTCAGCCATATATATACACATGTCCATTCTCCCCCAAACTCCCCTCCCATCCAGGCTGCCACATAACCTTGAGCAGTGGAGTTCCATGTGCTACATACAGCAGGTCCCTGTTGGTTATCCATTTTAAATATAGCAGTGTGTACATATCCATCCCAAACTCCCTAACTATCCCTTCCTCCCATCCTCCCCCCACCACCCCACACCACCGGCAATCATAAGTTCATTCTCTAAGTCTTCAAGGTCTTATTTTAAATAACAGAGAAAGGTGACAGAGCTGGAAAGCAGGAATCAGTGAAGGGGCTTGGGTCTGTCCCAAGCCCTTCTCCCATCATTCCCCTTGCAGGTCTGACACAGTCCATCCATTCATCATTTTATTGGAAGTAGTTGCCTGGAGCCCCACCTTCTCAAGGGGACCCAAGAGGAAATGCATGTGTTATAAATTAACCATGGCAGGGCATCATCCCTGGAGCCCTGCCAGCTGGATGCTAGCCCTCCACAGTCCACGGACTCTCAGCCCACCAGGAGCTGTCCCAGCTCCTGGCCCCACTGCCTGTTCATCCTGGGCTTGGAGCCTGGAATCTCTTGTCTCTCTGCCAATGTGCCAAGGCTCAGCAGTACTCAGAATAGTCCTCTTCCACATAGTTGGAGGGGAACCAGCCAACCTGGAAAGAAACAGGGAAGTGGTCAGGGCGGCCTCTCTGCAAATTCTCCTGCTGTTCCTTGACACACCAGCCAGGTTTCCTCCTACCTCAGGGCCTTTGCACCTGCCACACCTTCTACCCCAGAAAGTACCTCCCTGGATACACCCTCAGCTGACCACCATCCTCCTGTCCTTTACTCATGCATCACCTTATCCATAAGGACTTCTAACCATCCTACTTAAGCACTGCAAACCTCACTCACCCTGACACTCTTCACCCCCACTTACTACTTTTCCATAACACTTTTCACCATCTAATTGATTATATATGTTACTTATTTATGGACTGGTTCTCTGTTACCCCTCCCTTCGCTACAACAGGGCAGGGATTTTTATCTGTCTTATTCATCACTGAGTTCCAAAAACCTAGAATAGTTCCTGGAACACAGTAAATACATAACAAATATTTGTTGAAAAGATAGATGGATGATGGATGGGTGGATAGAATGATGGATGGATGGGTGAACAATGTATGGATGGACAAATTGATGGATGGATGGATAGATAGAACAATGGATGGGTGGATGGGTGGATGAATTCTTTATAGCCCAGACCTTCCTAAACACCCCGGAAGCCTCCCTCACACCCTATTTGTCCTCCATCGCACAATAAATGTACCCTCTATGGCTCCTAAAACTGTTCTCTAGAGGTCACTTTTCATGTTTCCCTCTGGTAGAATTTAAGCTCCTAACCTCTGTCCTTATCTTCATTCAACAAGTATTTTTTGAGAAACTGATACAAGCAAGGCAATATGCTGGAGACTAGATATTCATCAGCAGATGAAATAAAGAAGACTCTCTGCCTTTGTAAGACAAAAATAAGAAGCAAAGAGAAGCAAAGCTTTCTGAGAAAATTTTGAGTTCCCTCCTGAAAGTCCAAATTCAGGCAAAGAACACAGAAGGCAAAAGTGGTAGGTCTGCCTCTTCATGCGTTCAATAAATACTGAGCAACTACACACAGTCACTGTTCCAGGCACTGGTGACACGGAGGTGAATAAGACAGATTCCTCCCTTCAGGTTCCCCCACACAGGCCATTCACTCTCTCGCCCCAGGGCCTTTGCACATGATGGTTTGTTTGCAAAACACACTGGTCCCCCTCCCCGCCCCCCACTGTGACCTTTTTACCTGGCTAACTTTACTCATCCCTCAGTGATCAGCTTGCCTCTCAGAAGGTGTCCTGACCTCATCCAGGGTGAGTCAGGGGTTCCCCATCTCAATCTTGACCACTCACTCTAAAGAGGGCATGTTCCACACTTCCCACTAAACTATGAGTTTCACAGGGCAGTGATGGCGCTGTGCTCCTTTGTGCCTCCTGAGCACCCAGCAGAACGGCACATGGTAGGTGCTCAATAAATAAATGCAAGATGCATACATGAAATCTCTGTCCCTTCCTCCTTTCCAACCAGGGACACCCCCCCGCCCACCCTCCCCAGTCCACCATCCAGGACAGCCCCACTGTAACTGCCGAGCCCCGTCCCAACTTACCCGGCCGTAGATCTCCCCTCGCCACCAGCCCTGCTGCCCCTTCTTGCTAAGGATCTTGATAATGTCACCCTCTTTGAGGGACAGCTCTGATCGGTCCCGGGCGCAGAAGTCATAGCGGGCTTTGGCCGTGCCAAAGTACTTGGTGCTCCCGGCTGTACGGCAGAGAGCAGACATGGGAAACAGCCCCAGTCAGAGTCCTCCCACCTGCCCACCACCTGCAGAGGACAATGCTCTCAGGAGAATGCACTGGGATAAAGGACCCCTCAATGCTTCTTTCCACTGAGTGTTGGGCACCCTGTGTTCATCTTCCCAGAATCATTCTTCCAGCCCAACCAGCATGCAAATTTAGAGGATAATACCATATATGATCTTTAAAATGTTTTGTATCTATTCATGCTTTCCTGGTGGCTCAGATGGTAAAGAACTGTTTGCGATGCAGGAGACCCTTGGTTGGGAAGCTCCCCTGGAGGAAGAAATGGAAACCCACTCCAGTATTCTTGCCTGGAAAATTCCACGGACAGAGGAGCCTGGTGGTCTAGAGTCCCCATGGGGTCACAAAGAGCTGGACATGACTGAGTGACTAACATACACACACATATATTCATAGTAAGAGAAACAGAAGAAAGATGTGGAAATTTCCATTCCAGATAATATTAATTATATTAAGCAGGCCTAAGAGTTACGAAAGAGAAGGAGAGGGGCTTCCTTTGGTGGACCAGTGGCTAAGATTCTGTGCTCCCAATGCAGGGGGCCCAGGTTCAATCCTTGGGCAGGGAACTGTATCCCACATGTCACAACTAAGTGTTCACATGCCACGCCTCAAGATCCCGCATGTCACAACTGAAAAGATCCTGGATGTCACAATGAAGATGGAAGATCCAGGGTGTCGAACTAAGACCCAGCACAGCCAAATAAATAAACAAATAGTATTTCTTTTTTTTTAAGAAACAAGAAAAGAGAGAGAAAGATAAGCAAGGGGGAAAGAGACACAGGAAAACTCAAAGTACAATATTAAGTGATATTGTAGAAAATTAGTTTGTAGTATTTCTGCAGATAGGCTGATTGAATATATTTTCCAATAAGAAGTGTGCAAACAGAAACATTTGATTGGGTGATGAGAATAAGGACAGTTTTCATCTTAGAGTCCTGATGTTGTGCTGGTGTTGCTTTCTCAAAAATATAGCTTTTTCAGTGAGGAACTGTTGTTTTATTGGCAAACATTTGAACAATAATTGATTTTTAAATCCATCTTAAAAATTTTTTTTGGACAGGTAAGAATTCAGAAACTCCACCACCCATGTGACTTTTCTACTAAACATACTCCAGAATGCACTCCAGCAAAATAAAATTTGAATCAGAATAAGGAATTTTAAAAATAAAGGAAAACGTGGAAAATAAGAAATGTAGACAGTTGAAACAATGCTTGATAACAACTTTGCAAACTGAAATGCGATGGTGAAGAATTCCAAAAATGTAAGGCATGATTGTTTTCTTTCACAGAAAACCACAGCCTACATTCCAGAAAATTTCAACAAACCAGGTTAGTAAGCTATCCAAAGGAAAACAGAAGTAAGAGAGTGCTAAAGATCTTGCCTTTCTGTGGGAGAAAGTTTATCGTTGTTTTAGTCACTCAGTCATGTCCAACTCTCTCTGACCTCATGGATTGTAGCCCGCCAGGCTCCTCTATCCATGGGATTATCCCAACAAGAACACTAGAGTGGGTAGCCATTCCCTTCTCCAGGGGCTCTTCCTGACCCAGGGATGGAACCCGGGTCTCCTGTATTGCAGGCAGATTCTTTACCATCTGAGCCACCGGGGAAGCCCGGGAGAAGGTTATCGATACTGATTAATGCCTGATTTAATACAAAATTAAAGGCTTAAAAGATACAGATGAGCACCCTCCTGGTTTCTTGTATCCTCATTTTCCCAAATATGAAAGTAACCCCTTTCATCCAAGCAAATGGATATGCAGATCTCTCAGGAGCAAAGGGACAAACTGGAGGTGGGAAGGAGTTCAGGCTCTTTCACAGATAGGACTTCTCCATGCCCCCTGGGAGCAAGGTCCTCAGCATCCCCCAACGTTCCCTCCACAACAGGAAGGAGCTGGCACTACAGGCCCCCATCTGAAGGCCTCCTACCTGGTGGTTTGCTGATAGCTCTCCTCTCAGGCTCCTTGAAGGGGAACTGCAAGGTGGTGTCCAGCGACTTGAAGCAATCCTTCAGAGAGTTCTGCTGGTAGAATTCCACCAGCTCCTAGAAAGAGAACGGGACAGATGCTCTTCCAGAGGGCCAGCCCACAAGGGAGGGAGGCAGAGCTGGAAGGAACCACGTCCAACTCCCTGTGTGAAACAGACCCCTCTTCTTCACTCCCTGGCAACAGACTCCCTGAAAGCTCCCCGTGACAGGGAGCTCACTCCCTTGCCAGAGGCCAGGACCATTTTATGGGGAAGAAATCACATTGTCTCAAGAAAGTTCTCCTAATATCCAGTTTGTTTCATGATAAACCTACCAAATAATCAACTTGCTTGAGACCAGTTCACCAAAACCAAAGCCCCCCTCCACCCTCTGGGTGTCAAGAGCTCTATTTTTACAAATAATTGTAATAATAATAAATGTTGTTTATGAAGCAACTACTGTGTGCTGGTCAGTGTGCAACCACACATCATCAAAATCTCTTAATAACCTAGAGGGGTGGAAGGGAGGCTCAAGGGGGAGGAGATGTATGCATATTTATGGCTGATTCACATTATTGTATGGCAGACACCAACACAACATTGTCATGAAATTATCAACTAGTTAAAAATAAATATTTAGGGGCTTCTCTGGTGGCTCAGATCGTATATTGAAAAGCAGAGACATTACTTTGCCAACAAAGGTCCGTCTAGTCAAGGCTATGGTTTTTCCAGTGGTCATGTATGGATGTGAGAGTTGGACTGTGAAGAAGGCTGAGTGCTGAAGAATTGATGCTTTTGAACTGTGGTGTTGGAGAAGACTCTTGAGAGTCTCTTGGACTGCAAGGAGGTCCAACCAGTCCATCCTAAAGGAGATCAGTCCTTGGGTGTGCATTGGAAGGACTGATGCTGAGGCTGAAACTCCAATACTTTGGCCACCTCATGCGATGAGTTGACTCATTGGAAAAGACTCTGATGCTGGGAGGGATTGGGGGCAGGAGGAGAAGGGGACGACAGAGGATGAGATGGCTGGATGTCATCACCGACTCAATGGACATGAGTTTGAGTGAACTCCGGGAGCTGGTGATGAACAGGGAGGCCTGGCGTGCTGCGATTCATGGGGTCGCAAAGAGTCGGACACGACTGAGCGACTGAACTGAACTGAACTGAACTGTTGGCTCAGTGGTAAAGAGTCTGCCTGCCAGTGCGGGAGACATGGGTTCAATCCCTGACCCAGGAGGATCCCACATGCCACCGAGCAACTAAACCCCTGAGCCACAACTACTGAGCCTGTGCTCTAGAGTCCAGGAGCTCAAGTGCTGAGCCCACGTGCCACAACTACTGAAGCCCACGAGCCTTCTAAGGCTCTGCAACAAGAGAAGCCTCCATAATGAGAAGCTTGCGCACCTCAACTAGAGTCTAGCCCCTGCCTGCTGCAAGTAGAGAAAAGCACGCACAGAAATGAAGACCCAGCCCACATTTTTTTTTAGTTTTAAAAAATAAATATTTTTTTAAATCTCTTAATAATCATGGGAGGCAAATACATTGATGAGTCCCCTATTTTATAGATGGAGAAACTCTGAGTCACAAAGAAGGCTCATCCAGGGTCATACAGCTAGAAAAAGACAGAACCAGAATGCAGTCCTAGGACAAGTGATAGAGTGTAGTAGCCAAAAGCTGGTCTCTATGTGAATGTGTGAAAGTCACTCAGTCATGTCTGACTTTTTGCAACCCAATGGACTGTACAGTTCATGGAATTCTCCAGGCCAGAATACTGGAGTGAGTAGCCTTTCCCTTCTCCCAGAGATCTTCCCAACCCAGCGATTGAACCCAGGTCTCCCAAATTGCAGCTGGATTCTTTACCAGTTGAGTCACAAGGGAAGCCCAGTCTCTATAATAAGACTCATCTGATTTCAAGAGTCAGATGTGTGTTATTTATGACTATTTCTCCCACAAATGTCCAAGCTCATCCTGAGAGGGGGAAAAGGCAAGTCAAAATTAAGGGACATTTTGCAAAACAAAATATTTTATATGTTTAGGAGTTCTAGACTTCAGAAATGCCAGTGTCCTGATTCGTGTTCATGTTTGGCAGTGAAAGTTGCTCAGTCATGTCTGACTCTTTGCAACCCCATGGACTATAGAGTCCATGGAATTCTCTAGGCCAGAATACTGGAGTGAATGGCCTTTCTCTTGTCCAGGGGATCTTCCCAACCCAGGGATCGAACCCAGGTCCCCCACATTCCAGGCAGATTCTTTACCAGCTGAGGCACCAGGGAAGCCCAAGAGTACTGGAGTGGGTAGCCTACCCCTTCTCCAACAGATCTTCCCAAGCCAGGAATTGAACCAGGGCCTTCTGCATTACAGGCAGATTCTTTATCAACTGAGCTATCAGGGAAGCCCGATGTTTGGCAGAAACCAATACAATACTATAAAGCAATTATCCTTCAATTAAAAATAAATACATTTAATTATTTTAAAAATGACAACGTCATAGGTGATGGGAGTGGCTTTTTTTTAACAGAATATGGTTGTTTTATGTAATTGAAATATTTTTCCAGCTCCTTACAGTGTGAAAATACACTCAAAACTCTGGTTGTTTATTTCATTTTTGTTGGATTAACACATTCTCTCACTTGGAAAACGAACAGACAAAAAACGCCAATGTCATGAAAGACCAAAGAAATAAATAAAAGACTGGGGAGCTCTCGCAAATTAAGAGAGACACTAAGGACATGAATGCAATGCGTGATTCCCCTGATTACATCCTGGGGATGAAAAGGCTATAATGAATGTAATTGGGGCCATCAGGGAGCTTGGAAAATGCACTGTATTAGGTATAATTTTGTATCAATGTTCAAATCCCCGACTGTGATAATGATACGGTGGTGAGGGAAAAAAATGTGTCTTGGCTCTTCAGATATGCATGCTAAAGTACTTATAGGAAGAATTTTTAAATTTTATTTTTAATTGGAGGATAAGTGTTTACAATGTTGTGCTGGTTTCTGCCATACAACAATTTGACTCTGCTCTAAGTGTACTCATGTCCCCTCCCTCTTGAATCTCCCTGCCACCTTCTACCCCTTCCCGCCTCTCTAGGCCATCACAGAGTACCAGGGTGATCTCTCTGTGTTATACAGCAACTTCCCATTAGCTATCTATTCTGCACATGGTTCTGGAAGAGGGCATGGCAACACACTCCAGTATTCTTGCCTGGGGAATCCCATGGACAGACGAGCCTGGCGGGCTACAGTCCATGGGGTTGTAAAGAGTTGGACAGGACTGAAGCAACTTGGCATAGCATTACACATGGCAGTGTGTATGTTTCCAGGCTACTCTCTCAGTTTGTCCCACCTTCTCCTTCCCCCACTGTGCCCACAAGTCTGTTCTCTATGTCTTCGTCTCTAATATCCTGCAAATAGGTTCATCGGTACCATTTTTCTAAATTATAGGAAAGATTTTGATATCTACGAATTACTCCTAAACAGTGCAAAATAAATGTGTGTGTGTGTGTGTGTGTGTGTGCAGAGAGGGAGAGGAGAAAGCAAAAGAGGAAGAATATTAACAACCAATCAGTAAAACCAGGTGAAAGGCCCACAGAATAACACTATTCCAGTAACATCTCNAAAGGCCCACAGAATGACACTATTCCAGTGACATCTCAGTAATTTTTCAGAAAAAAAAAAAAAAAAAAACGGGGGGAGGGAAAATTTTCAGAATAAAAAGTTTTGGGGAGAAAAAGATATGTGGAATGAATGAACAGTCCCTAACCTTTGAGGGAGTTAAGGATCTGTTTGAAGCTCAAATGAAATTTGAGACACCGTCCTCAAAAAAAAAAAAAAAAGCAGATATATGCAAAATTCTAGATTTTTTTCCAGAGAATTCAAAGCTCCTCAAGGATCCACAAACCACAGGTAGGATCCATGAACCTTATCAATGGGCTTAAGAGGTCTAAAAGATAGCCCCAAATTGCATGGCAACAAATAGAAGCAAAAACACTGGATTCTCCATGAAATGGTCATTAAACAGGTTAAGGAGAGCTAAATCTTTTTAAATTGGGGTATAGTTGCATTACAATGTTGTGTTCATTTCTGCTACACAGCAATGTGAACCAGCTCTATGTATACATATATATATATCTATCTCCCCTCTTTTTTGGATTTCCTTCCCCTTTAGGTCACCGCAGAGCATTAAGTAGAGTTCCCTGTGCTATACAGCAAGTTCTCATTGGTTTGCTGTTTCACACATGTTAGTGTATATATGCCAATCCCAATCTCCCAGTCCATCCCACTCCCTCTTTCCCACCTTGGTGTCTCTATACATTGGTTCTCTATGTCTGTGTCTCTATGTCTGCCTTACAAAAAGAACTAACTCGATGTCTGACGAAAACAGAGACTGCCATTCTGTGATACCAGATGAGAACTAAACCTCAGTTTCTCCCATCTATGAAATGGGAACTCAGAGCTGAGCAAATGAGCTGCAGTCCTAGTGATAATATGTCTAGCACTCAACAAGTGCTTTGCAAATGATCACTGCAGCTACTGTTGTTATTATTATTCTCATTGTTGGCGATAAGAAAAACAAGTTCAAAGCCAGTTGCTCCATAGTGCCTCTTGGAGCAGTTATTCTGGATGGAGGAAAAGGGGTCCTAAGGTGGAGCCTCAAAGAGGGTCCAACTTAGACTCTGAAAGACGGGTTAGGGGTAGATTGACCCTTACCGTAAGCCCCCTGAAAGCTTTCTTTTCTGTAATCCGGTACAGTCCTTCAGCTGTCATGATTTTAATATGCTTGACTTCAACATTATACCTGCAAGCAGGGAAAGAGAGCAAGAAGTCACTGAGACCTGAGTCGGGGAATTCAGGCCCATTTCCTGTTGCGTCTCAGCCCCAGGCTATAACCGCCCCCCTCCACCTCCCGCCCCAACCATGGAAGAAGGGTACTTGGCTACTGGAGGGAACGGGCTGCCACTGGCAACCAACAGAACCCCTTCCCTGGAGACTTTGCTGTTCTAAGCCTTCATTTCTTCCCCTGTGTAATAAGAATCATCTTCCTTAACTCAGGGTTGTTGAGAAGTCAAATAGACTCTGTAAGCAAGGCATCCTTCTAGAATAGATTGAATGAAATCTACACTTCCACCAATACAAAGGACCGTAGAATCTAAAGGATGTAGAAGGGAATTCATTTCCACCAATATGGCAGAAAAAGACATGAACTGGCAGGAGTGGTTCTGTTTAAATGAAGAACTAGATAACCAAAAAAAATCTACTTCAAAAAGCCCCTAGAAATGCTGAGAGAAGAATGTTGAATTTTAAAAAAAAAAAAAGTAAGGGAAATCCCCCAAAGGACAAAATGAGGATGAAACTTAAAGGCATGTGTCAATTCAATTTTGGCTGTGCAATGCAGCTTGCAGGATCTCCAACCAGGGATCAAACTCGGGCCTTCAGTAGTCCTAACCATGGGAAAGTAAAAGTGTTAGTTGCTCAATCGTGTGCAACTCTTTGTAACCCCATGGACTGTAGCCCACCAGGCTCCTCTGTCCATGGAATTCTCCAGGCAAGAATACTGGAGTGAGTTGCCATTTCCTTCTCCAGGGGATCTTCCTGACCAAGGGATTAAACCTGGGTCTCCCACATTGCAGGCAGCGCAGCCCTCAACTGACCACCAGGGAATCCCCTAGAGCGTACATCTTGATCACATAGAAATATGAGATGAGTTATTGTGTCCCTGTTGGGTAGAGAGTTGGCACTGAGACCCACCCTCATTCTAAAAGGCTGGACTATCAAGTCAAAAAGCTACATCCTCAGGGGGGAGAAGGTGTTCTAGAAAAACTCCACCCATCAGCACAGCAGGGGCCATGTGAAAGCTTGTTTGTCTCAGACTCAAAATAGAAGTCACACTTAAGAATTCATCACCTTAACTTTACCTTCTTATGGGTTTAGCGTTTATACTTAAACCACCTGTATAGACTGGGAAACTAAGGAATAAAACAGAACTGCTTTAATCTGATAAAGAAGTAAACTTGTTGGTGATTCCCAACGGAAGCAAATGCAAAATCTCTGGAGACCCAAGCAGCAAAGATACCCATGGGGAAAGCCCCACTTATCATCACAAGACAAAATGAAAAAACCAACAAGGAAACGAGCCACCACAAGAAAGAAGCTGCACCCAAAACAAACAGAAAGGCAGGACAGCCAGGGTCTGTAAGACTTGGGTCCGGACTGCATTTCTGCCTCTTACGGCATCACCGATCAATGGATATGAGTTGGAGCAAACTCCGGGAGATGGTGAAGGACAGGGAAGCCTGGTGTGCTGCAGTCCATGGGGTCACAAAGAGGCAGACACTGCATAGCCACTGAACAACAACAAAGAGTATGCTTAATGTCCTCTTAGAGGCTTGCTTAAGAAGCATCTTTTTCCTGTGGGTTACCAATCAATGAAAAGAAATAAAAAACAAAAATTAAAAACACACAGGACCCTACAGGAGCTCAATAAAAGTAACTATTGTTAACGTACAATAGTTAATCATCTTGACAGGGACAGAGTAAAGGGACAAAGTAGGTGATTAAACACTCAATTCCACTAGGGGATTGTAAATAGAAAAATATGGGAGACCCCTGTAAGTTAATGATTACTCAAGAAAGCAGATTTGCTTAACCACAAAACCAAGCAGGCTTGTTTAGCCACACAACCATGTAACAGAGGCTCTGGACATGACCCCAAACAATAAAACAATGGTGGCATGAGCCCCACCTCCTACCCAGTGAGCTCAGTAAGTTAATGAATCCTAGGACATGCTCTCTGCTCACAGGAAGAATAATTTGCAGACCACATAAGGAGAAGAAAACTCCCCTACTCAACCTGGGGGAGGAGGACCTGATGCTGGAAGCATGACAGCTATCTACCCAAGAAAGTCAAAGAAGTTCTCTTCCCCTTCCCCACTTGTCCTTTGTTTATGAAATTGTAGCCCAGTGAGTTCTTCAGTTCAGTGCAGTTCAGTCACTCAGTTGTGTCCGACTCTTTGCAACCCCATGAATCTCAGCATGCCAGGCCTCCCTGTCCATCACCAACTCCCAGAGTTCACCAGACTCACATCCATTGAGTCAGTGATGCCATCCAGCCATCTCATCCTCTGTCGTCCCCTTCTCCTCCTGCCCCCAATCCCTCCCAGCATCAGAGTCTCTTCCAATGAGTCAACTCTTCACATGAGGTGGCCAAAGTACTGGAGTTTCAGCTTTAACATCAGTCCTTCCAAAGAAATTCCAGGGCTGATCTCCTTTAGAATGGACTGGTTGGATTTCTTTGCAGTCCAAGAGACTCTCAAGAGTCTTCTCCAACACCACAGTTCAAAAGCATCAATTCTTTGGCGCTCAGCTTTCTTCACAGTCCAACTCTCACATCCATACATCACCACTGGAAAAACCATAGCCTTGACTAGACGGACCTTTGTTGGCAAAGTAATGTCTCTGCTTTTGAATATGCTATCTAGGTTGGTCAGAACTTTTCTTCCAAGGAGTAAGCATCTTTTAATTTTATGGCTGCAGTTACCATCTGCAGTGATTTTGGAGCCCCCCAAAATAAAGTCTATTTCCCATGAAGTGATGGGACCAGATGCCATGATCTTTGTTTTCTGAATGTTGAGCTTTAAGCCAACTTTTTCACTCTCCACTTTCACTTCCATCAAGAGGCTTTTTAGTTCCTCTTCACTTTCTGCCATAAGGGTGGTGTCATCTGCATATCTGAGGTTATCAATATTTCTCCCGGCAGTCTTGATTCCAGCTTGTGCGGCAGAGCACTTCTGGCCCACCCTTTTGTAAACCTCACAAGCATCCCATCCTAATAAGTCACTTCATATCTATCACTTTGCCTCTCGCTGAATTCTTTTCCTGCGCTGAGACATAAAGGATTGGTACTGGAGCTCCTCAGAGCCCTCAGAAACAATACCCAAATAGTTTCATCCTTCCCGAGCACCTGAGGTGCTCAGCTCACAAGGGGAAACGGGCCAGGAAAGAAGAAATTACTTAATGCTGATGGCAAATTCTGCGGCATCCTTCACCCTCTGCCGCACCAAGAACGTCCCATCCGAGCGGTTGGTAAGAATGCTTTCCGCCCCCGCTCGCTCCATGGGGCCAGCGTACCTGTCAAGACACACCAAGAAGAGAGTTCACATAACTGATAGGTAAACCTGGGGGAGGCAGTGGCCGTGAGACACCTGTAAGTCACGCCCAAGCTTTCACAATTGGATTACAGGAGACAACACAAGCCTTTGGGTGTAGCTATGTCTCAGTGCGATACAGGAAGAAATATATTTGTTCTCTATGCTCTCCACCCTTTCCTGGCATGCTGCTGCTGCTGCTGCTGCTAAGTCGCTTCAGTCGTGTCCGATTCTGTGCGACCCTATAGATGCCAGAGCCCACCAGGCTCCCCCGTCCCTGGGATTCTCCAGGCAAGAACACTGGAGTGGGTTGCCATTTCCTTCTCCAATGCATGAAAGTGAAAAGTGACAGTGAAGTCGCTCAGTCGTGTCCGACTCTTCACAACCCCATGGACTGCAGCCCACCAGGCTCCTCCACCCATGGGATTTTCCAGGCAAGAGTACTGGAGTGGGTTGCTATTGCCTTCTGCACATAACTCCTAAAACCTTTGGAATCTCCAAAGTAACATGTCTTTTTTAAATTTTTATTTATTTTCATTTCTGTCTGTGTTGGGGCTTTGTTGCTGTGTAGGTTTTTCTCTAGTTGTGGCGCGTGAGCTCAGTAGTTGCGGCTCCCGGGCTCTAGAGCACAGGCTCAGTAGCCGTGGCGCACGGCTTTAGCTGCTCCACAGCATGTGGGATCTTCCCGGATCAGGGGTGGAACCTGTTTCTCCTTCATTGACAGGCAGATTCTTTACCTCTGAGCCACCAGGGAAGCCCAATAAGTGTCTTTTTGTATGCTAATAAGCTGACTGGGGCTCTTCTCTTTTTAATATTTACTTTTATTTACTTGGCTGCCCTGAGTCTTAGTTGAGGCTTGTGGGATCATCTGTCTTTGTCGCAGCTTTTGAACTATTAGCTGCACGTGGGATCTAGTTCCCTGACCAGGGGTCAAACTCAGGCCCCCTGCATGGGGAGCTTGGAGTCTTAGCCACTAGACCAGGGAAGCCCCTGAGGGCTCTTCAATAGCCTCAGGATGAGGGTTAGTAGTCAGAAGAGCCATGTGATTAGAGGCTTGAAATTTTCAGCCCTGCCCCACCTCCACATCTGCGGAGATGGGGGTTGAGTCCATCACTAACAACCCATAATTTAATCAATCTTGCCTATATAAAAATACCTCAACCAAACAGTTTTGATTTTTTTGTGTGTGGGGGTGGGGATTCCCAACCACCACCACTCGTCTTGTGGAATTCTACTTCCTTGACCAGGGATCGAACCTGTGCCCTCTGCATGGGAAGTGCAAAGTCTTAACCACTGGACTACCAGGGAAGTCCCAACCAAAGTGTTTGGAGAGCTTCCAGGTTGGTGAACACAGAGAGATACCAGGGGTGGGGTGGGTGGGTGTAAGCCCAGAGAGGGCGTGGAAACCCAGTCCCATTTCCTCATACCTTGCCCCAAGCAACTCTTTCATCTGACTGTTCCGGATTTGAATCTTTTGATAATAAACAATCTAGTAAGGAAATTGTTTCTACAAGTTCTGGGAGTTTGTGTTAGCAAATTACCAACCCCAAGGAGGGGGCTATGGGAAGCTCCCATTTGTAGCTGGAGGGTCAGAAGTCTGGTGACCCAGGCTTGTGATTGTCATCTAAAGTGGAGGGCTGTCTTTTCAAGTGTGTTAGTCACTCAGTCCTGTCCGACTCTGCAACTCAATGGGTTGTAGCCGCCAGGCTCCTCTGTCCATGGGATTCTCCAGGCAAGAATACTGGAGTGGGTTGCCATGTCCTTCTCCAAGGGATCTTCCCAACACAGAGACTGAACCCAGGTCTCCTGGACTGCACATGGATTTTTTTTTACCATGTGAGCTAGGTAAACCAAGCTAGAAACCAAGCCCAAATCTATGGGATTTGTCACTAACTCCAGACAAATCGTGTCAGAATTGAATTGAATCGTAGCACAACCAACCTGGTGTCTGTAGAATTATAGAATTGTTAGGTGTGGAGAATAAAAAACAAAAAAACAAAACACACATTTGGNAATTATATATATATAATTACATTATATATTTTAATATATAGCTAACTACATTGTGCATTATATAATTATATTGATAAATGTGAATATGTAATGTAAGTGTAAATAATAACATAAATGCCACTTTAAATGGTTAGTTTTATGTCATGTGAATATTACCTCAATTTTAAAACTAAATTGAAAAAAAATCCGTGATGAATAAAATGTCAAAACTTTAAACAAGGACAAGATCTGCCTCTGCGTGCCTGGCTGACCACAATTCACCTTTCCCTACTCCCAGCCCTGACATATCCTGCCTTGATTTACAGTTTTGATAGTTTGCCCATCCTAGCTGTTTTTTTCCCCATTGCTTTTGTTTTTTTAAAGTGAAAGTGAAGTCGCTCAGTCGTGTCCGACTCTTTGCGACAGCATGGACTGGTGCCCATCAGGCTCCTCCGTCCATGGGATTTTCCAGGCAAGAGTGCTGGAGTGGATTGCCATCACATTAAAAGAGTATGGCTCTCACACACACACACACACACACACGAGTGTGGCTCTCTAAGTCTGAGTTTCTGGCACCCCCTTAAACCATTGTTGTAAACCCAAAGTCAGGGTCTCGCTCTCTCCTCGCCCCAGCTCCGGCTGTAGTGGCCTCATTTTACCGCAGCTGGCCGGGCAGGGATAGAGCGAGCACCCTGCCTCAGGTGAGCACAGTTCAAACCCTGGATCCGCCATCCAGCTGCTCTGTGACCTCGGGACCCGAGTGTGCTTCTCTCAGACCTAATTTCCTTCTCTGAAAAGAGGAGATAAAACTGCCCATCACAGAGGAACATTTTCGGCAAAAGGCAAAGACGCAGCTGAAGCACCTCATACGTGGTGGGTGTTCACCACACGGGGGCGTTATTAGGCCCTTTGTGTAATAAGGTTGGGCTTTGAAGTCCGGCAGTCTTCGGTTCGAATCCCACCTCTTCCACTTTCTTGCTTTGTGACTGAACAAGTTACTTGCTGCTCTCTGAGTCCTGGTTTCCTCCATTGCAGAAAGAGATTAAGAAGAGTATGCACTCAAAGCATTATTACAAGAATTGCCCTTAAAATGCTGACATAGTGGTCATAAAAACAATATCACAGTGCATCAAGTCTAAGATACCAATCATTATAAAATACACCATGCTTTCACGGGCAATTATGAAATAAAAATTACTGGTTTCCCTAGTGGCTCAGATGGGAAACAATCTGCCCGAAGAAGGGAATGGCTACCCACTCCAGTATTCTTGCCTGGACAGAGGAGCCTGGCAGATTACAGTCCATGAGGTCACAGAGTCTGACACGACTGAGCCACTTAGCACACACATGCACCCATAAAATTAGGCAGAAGAACTGAGACACCACTAATTGTAAGAGCCATTCCAATGCCAGAGGCGTTAAACAGTGAGAGGGAAAAATATGCATTTTACAATGGGTGAAATGTCATAACAGCTAATGCTAATAAGAATAGCTCATTCTTATTAAGCTTTTAATAAACTTCAAAGCTTATTATCTATCTACCTATTTTTTGGATAGATAATAAAGTGCTTTTTGCATGTCAGGAATAGAGCTAAGCACTTTACAGGTTCATGGAAACTTCTTAACAGCCCTATGAATCAGATATTGTTACCAATCTGTTTTCCAGGGAGGAAAGCTGAAGCTCAGAGAAGCTGAGTTACTGGCTAAAGGTCACACAGCTGGATAATGTTAGAGTCAGGATTGGAACCGAAGTCAGTGCGCTCCAAAGCAACAGTATAAACCTCCATCCCTCACTGTACTCTAAGCAGTAGGTTCTCAAAAAAAGGCGGGTGGAGAAGGAGAAGAAGCTCCCATTATATTGTCACCATCATTTTTTTTTCCATTAGAACCTAATATCCCAAAGTCAAGGACCCTCTTTGGTCTGTGCTCTCTCCTCAGCAGCCCCCGGTGCAGGGCTGGACCCAGCAGTTAAGGCTGAAGAATGAATAACTGACTTGTTATTCATTCATTAAGGCTGGAAGTTTGAAGAATGAATAACTGACTTGTTTGCAACCCCTTGTGGCACCCCAATGTCTAGCCCAAACATCCACCCCAACGCACCCCAATTTAAAAATAAGAAAGATGGTTCTTACTCACCAGAGATGAATGGACAGGTCCTGGGGGGGACCCTGGGGACACAGACAGAGACTGAGAGTTAGGGGAAGGGGTCAGCATGGCAACAGACTTCAGGACACTGCATTCACTCATTCCACCATCATGTATTGGGTGTCTATTATGTGCCGGGCACTGTGCTCTTCTCTGGAAATACAGCCCCAGAATCCAGTGGGAGAGATCAGGCCAGCCCTCCCAGATGAATCAGCTTTAAAGAGGCAGCTACGTGTGCAGGCAGAAACTGGAAAGACGTTCAGATCTTGACGGGTGAAAGCCAAGTCCAACCGAAAGGATCCTGGCTTCTTGGGAAAATAGTTGATTCCAAGATTGGGGCAGAAAGAGTACAAGAGCAGTCTGCTCTTGTGCTGAAAAGTAAGGAAGAGCTCAGAGAACAATGAGGTTATGTCAAAAGGACAGAGGAGCCAGCCTGAAGGGGCTCTCACTGGTCCAGGGAACCAGTGAAGTTGCCCAGTCATGTCCAGCTCTTTGCGATCCCCATGGACTATAGCCTCCCAGGCTCCTCCATCCATGGAATTTTCCAGGCAAGCGTACTGGAGTGGGTTGCCATTTCCTTCTCCAGGGGATCTTCCGCACCCAGGGATCGCACCCAGGTCTCCCGCATTACAGGCAGATGCTTTACTGTCTGAGCCACCAGGGAAGACCTAAGCCCACTGGTCCAGGCCAGGACAATATTAAAATAAAAGTCCAGGAACATTTCCTGAGATAGATAACAAACAGATACACAGATAGACACGTAGATGATTGATAGATACAGAGATAATGGATAGATACACAAGGACATAGTTACACAGATGACTGATTGGTACATACATAGATACACAGACAAATACATAGATGATTATTAGATCCATAGATAATTGATACATAGATGTAAATGGATACATGGATAGATACACAGATATGCAGGTGAGTGATAGATTCATAGATACAAAGATGATTGTTGATTGATACATACATACATAATACACAGATACATAGAAGAGATAGTTCTTTACAATAGAATATCAGCTAATAACTTAGGAGGAATGATGGAGTTAGAAATTCATAATGCAACTCCACAACAGAGAAAGGACCCCAAGCCAAAAAAAAAAAAGCAAAAGATATTTTTTGGAAAATTGGTAAAGTGTAAATATGTACTCTGAATTATGTAATATATAATTTATATATTATAATTTCTAATATGTGATAATTTATAATAATAGAATGTCCATGCTGAATTTCATGTTTTCAAAAATCACACTATGTATATACAAGAGAAAGTTCCTGTTCTTGACAGGTATTCAGATTAAAGGGGAAATGTGTCTATAAACTTACTTTGAAGAGTCTCAAGAAAAAATAAATAATAGATATTTTCTAAATAAATAAAAGGTTTAGAGAAAGATGACTGAGCCAATGAGACAAAATGTTAACAATTGGTGATCTGACTAACAGATATATGAGCATTCTTTGCATTATTCTTGACTTTTCTGGAAGTCTGAAATTACATAAAATGAAAGAAAAAAAATGGGAGAGACTTTCTCTCTTCAGGCTCCTACAAGGGCTACAAAGCGGGCAGTGGGTAGTGAGGAAGAATGAGGTTTGGGGAGAGTGGGGAAGATTTGAAGTCATTATCAAGATGAGGAAATCAAGAGAGTGGGAAACAGGTGAAGAAAGATAAGCGCTGGGCAGGTCAGTGGGCAGGTCTGCTCCCTGCACAAGGAGGCACAGGGGACGTGACCCCATAGAGGTCTCTATTTGGTGCCTCTGAAGGAATGCAGGGGTTGGCCAGCCTTCTGAACCCCTGCTCCTTCCCCAAGTGATAGAGAAGATTCAAGGATGGAGGTTCTTTAAAAAACTAAAAATAAAGCTACCATCAGTTCAGTTCAGTTCAGTTCAGTCGCTCAGTCGTGTCCGACTCTTTGCGACCCCATGAATCGCAGCACGCCAGGCCTCCCTGTCCATCACCAACTCCCAGAGTTCACTCAGACTTGCGTCCATCGAGTCGTTGATGCCATCCAGCCATCTCATCCTCGGTCGTCCCCTTCTCCTCCTGCCCCCAATCCCTCCCAGCATCAGAGTCTCTTCCAATGAGTCAACCCTTCGCATCAGGTGGCCAAAGTACTGGAGTTTCAGCTTTAGCATCATTCCTTCCAAAGAAATCCCAGGGTTGATCTCCTTCAGAATGGACTGGTTGGATCTCCTTGCAGTCCAAGGGACTCTCAGGAGTCTTCTCCAACACCACAGTTCAAAAGCATCAATTCTTCGGCACTCGGCCTTCTTCACAGTCCAACTCTCACATCCATACATGACTACTGGAAAAACCATAGCCTTGACTAGACGGACCTTAGTCGGCAGAGTAATGTCTCTGCTTTTGAATATGCTATCTAAGTTGCTCATAAAATGAACTTTTCTTCCAAGGAGTAAGCGTCTTTTAATTTCATGGCTGCAATCACCATCTGCAGTGACTTTGGAGCCCCCCAAAATAAAGTCTGACACTGTTTCCACTGTTTCTCCATCCATTTCCTATGGAGTGATAGGACCAGATGCCATGATCTTCATTTTCTGAATGTTGAGCTTTAAGCCAACTTTTTCACTCTCCTCTTTTACTTTCATCAAGAGGCTTTTTAGTTCCTCTTCACTTTCTGCCATAAGGGTGGTGTCATCTGCATATCTGAGGTTATTGATATTTCTCCCAGCAATCTTGATTCCAGCTTCTGTTTCTTCCAGTCCAGCGTTTCTCATGATGTACTCTGCTACCATATGACACTGAAATCCCACTCTTAGGCACATATACAGAGAAAAACATGGTCCAAAAGGATACATGTACCCCAATATTCATTGCTGTGCTGTTTACAATAGCCAAGACATGGAAGCAGCCTAAATGTCCATTGTCAGGAATGGACAAAGAAGATGTGGTACATATATAAAATGAAATATTACCCAGCCATTAAAAAGAACAAAATAATGCCATTTGAAGCAATATAGATGGAACTAGAGATTGACTTCTGGTGGCTCAGATGGTAAAGAATCCACCTGCAATGCAGGAGTCCTGGGTTCGATCCCTGGGTTGGGAAGATTCCCTGGAGGAGGGCATGGCAACCCACTCCAGTATTCTCACCTGGAGAATTTCCATGGACAGAGGAGCCTGTGGGCTACAGTCCATGGGGTCACAAAGAGTCAGACATGACTGAGAATAAGCACAGAGACTGTCATACTGAGTGAAATAAGTCAGACAGAGAAGCAGAGGCATCGTATGACATCCATTTTATGCTAAATCTAAAAAGACATGATACAAATTAACTTATTTAGGAAACAGAAACAGACTCACAGGCACTTAGAGAATAGCATTATGGTTGCTGAGGAAAGGATGGGAGAAAGGGAGGGTTGGGAAGTTTGGTATGGACATGTATACCCTGCTATATTTAAAATAGATAACCAACAAGGATCTGCTGTATAGCACAGGGAACTCTGCTCAGTGTTATGTGGCAGCCTGGATGGGAGCAGGGTTTGGGGGAGAATGGAAACATGTATGTATGACTGAGTCCCTTTTCTGTCCACCTGAGACTATCACAACATTGTTCATTGGCTATACTCCTAAACAAAATTAAAGGTTAATTTTAAAAAGTCATATGTTCATGTGTATGTAATAAAAACTGAAATGTTAAAAATAAAAAGAACCAAGGAGAAAAGGACTGGTCATCCTTCCCAGGGTGAACCCCTCTCTGGGCTCAGTCAGCAAGGTAGGGAGTGACATGTCATGATGGGCAGCCCCTCCTGATCTCAGGAGCATTCCCCTCGATGCTTCCCACCCTCACAGGACCCTCTCTGCACCCCCGTGCCCTCACTCCAACCAGACTGAGGCACTCACATGCACGTAGGGCTTGACCCTATTGCAGGGAAACCAGCCGACTTCATTGGTAGACGTATTCCTTCCCTAAAAAGATGGAAGGGAGAGATGGACAGAGAGGTCACAGGCAGCCACAATGCTTGTGTGTATCCATCTTTCACCCAACAGCCACTCTGCTTGGCCATCTATCTCTCCATGACCTGGAATGACCCAGAGAGGGACCAACCAGTATCAACTTCTGGGAATACCACCAGCCCAGAAGGGCCAGGTCAGCCCCAGAAATCCCCATAGACATCACCCTGCCTGGAGCAAACTTCCATTGCCAGAGTCCAGTGGAAGCATGATCCCATTCCCAAGGCCACCTACACCCTAACCCCACGTTCAGGTCCTTCCCAGTCATTCCCATGGCCCCAGCCTGTACCTCCCACCAGTTCTGTTCAGCTTCAGCCTTAGTGAGCTCCACAATGTCTCCTGGGCTGAGGCGTAGAAAAGGTCCAATGGCTCCAGGGGGTGGGGGCAGCCCATAGTATTCCTGGCACACCTCCATCTTGGGCAGGCCTGGAGGGGAGGGGAGGGGATGATACAGTGAAAGTCCAGGACTTTCAAACCCAAGGATGGCAAAAGTTAAAAAGACAGACAATACCAAGTGGCAGCAAGGATGCGGAGCAACTGGAAGTCACCTGGATTCCTGGATTCTTTTTTTTTTTAATTTGAAGTTTTTAATATGAAAACATCTAAAATAATTTTTTTTTTGCATAAACAGGAAGGGTGGCCGTGACTCCACAGCTCATTCCTGCATGACTAGTAGGAACCCACTTTAGAAAACTGCTGGGCAGTATTCACTGAAGCTAATTCCACTCATGAATACATCACCCAAAGAAACGAAACACAGGTCCCCAGAGAGTCATAGATGAAGAATGTTCACAGCAGCTCTATTCACAAGAGCCAAAAAATTGGCAACATACCCAATGTCTTTAAGAAGATGGATAAACACAGTATGAAATAACCATATCATGGAATACAATACAGCAATGAAAAAGAACAAGTGACTGCTTCAAACAGATACACTAATATGCTGTGAGAGTCCATGCTATACAACTTCATTTGTATGAAATTAAAGAGCAGACCAAACTAATCTATGCTGATAGAGGTCAGAAAGTGGTTCCCTCTGGGAGACAGGACAGACTAGCAGTGAGTATGACCAACACCATCCAATAAAACTTTCTGTGATAATGAAAATGTTCTATACATTGATCTGAGTGGTGGTTACATGGATAGAGATTCAGTGAGCCATACTCCTAAGATTTATTCACCTTACACACCTTATGGTATGTATTTTCTATCTCAATAGAAATATTTCTCTCATAGAAAATTATATATATATATTATGTATATTTCACTAGGAAATTCTAGAAAATTACATATTTCTGTCTCAATAGAAAATAATTATATATATCTGTATAAAATGGATATGAGCAAGAGTATGTATATATATATGCAAACATATATGTGAACATATACATATTGTTT